>CM067559.1:27003031-27428031 GCA_034509755.1 Anisodus tanguticus
GGGATCTATATTGGTGAAAATATGACTTAAAAGAATGATCTACTGCTTAAATAGATGAAGTTAGTTGGCCTCTGCCTCTAATATGTGGAACCATATGTGGGCCTATATGCAATCGTATTCCTTCCCAAAAAAATTCCTCAACTTTGGCTTCACTTCTGCGCCTAATCTGCAGGTGGATCTCATTCGTGACGCGAAATGCTTAGCATATAATTCTAACTTCGTTGAGGGATGTTTCCTTTAATCTCAATGGCCTCCAACCTTCTGTACACCTTCAAAAATTCCATCTAAGTTGTAAGAGACTCTCAGGAAGGATCTCAAATCATCGACTCAAGCCGTCTAACTATACACTCATTAGCATATCAAGCTCCAGAGTGTAACATCCTTCCTCATTAAGTACATTCGTCATTGAATATTAGGATTTAGACGTCTAGCTACCTCATGACTGTGATTGTTGTCACACCAGGGTCTTTTATCTATAGACATCACCAATGTACCACTATCACTTCTATTTTAATCCTCGATCATTTTAATTCAATCCTAGGTAATTCATTTTAATATCACCTAATATTTGTACACCGGGCCCCCTCTTGGCCGTCAATGCAAAATCTATACTAATATTCATCATATGTCCATCATTCTCTTGATCTTGCACTTCATGTGCCCTTGATCCCTGAGTCATCTCAAATCAGCTACTCTGGTCGTATCTTATCTCCTCTGAGATCTACTACTGCATGATGGTTCTTTACCAACTAGATACCTTGTACCTTTATCAACTTCCTCCTTTCATCTGTTAGAACGTATACTTCAACCTTCTGATATTCTCAGAACCTAACATCACCTATAATTCTCTCTACTAATGTTCTTACCTACTACTGAACTAGGCTTCTGGTTGGCGATAATCTTTCTGATGTCAAGTATCTTTTAACAATACTTATCAAATAGGAGTTCGACATTGACTCCTTATGATTCATCTTTATACAACACGATTTGGATCAGAAAGACGGGTAACTAGTCCTAAATGTCTTGCAGCTTCTTGTCTATAAATGTGGTGCACAATACATCCATAAACAAGACACTACTAGAAATGGCTTTGTAGACTCCTTAGGATACGACCTACTCTGATACCAGGTTTGTCACACCCTAAACATGGGGGTGCAGCAAGCACCTGGTGCCTGGATAGCCTGATCAAACCACTTGAATATCATCACATGAATGTACAACCGCCTAGGCTGACAAGGGCTCAGAATGATAACTGTAACACAACAAGAAATCAAATCCTATAAAAAGAAGAACCCAACCTATGCGTATATACATACTAAGCCCGACAAGGCCAATATAATCTCTACTAAACATACATGCCTATAAGGTCGTACTAAAGAAACTGCACAACACAGGACAAGTTTACAAAGCTTTTGAGAAGAAACATCGACATAATATATAAGTCGAAACAGGGCCCTCTAACATACCCAAAGTAATCAAAAGGACATAAACATAAAAATAATCCTGACTTGGCAATACATCGGGAAGAAGTGAGCTCACAAAAGGCTGATCCCTAAAGGCAATCTATAATGGCGGGTCCTCTCCTTGCCTACTAGAACCTACACCATAGCATCCTCAGGTAAAGGGATGTTAGTACGAATAATGTACTAAATATGTTAGGAGAATATCAAATGCAATAACAAGTAATCATAAAATAGAGAGATACGAATCAACCTAAACTCATGAATTGTCACTGAGGCCCACAAAATACGTAATGGTCATTCTTATATTCTAAGATTTTTCTATGTTGCTATATCAATGTTGTAATTCTAATTGTTCGACTGCCCAACTGGTCTACGGTAACTGCCTAATCGGTGGTAAATAATGATATATAGTTGCCCAACTAGTGGTAACAGCCCAACCAGCCGTAGCTCGATGGTAAATACGTATCTGCCCAACTAGTGGTAAATAATGACATATAACTGCACAATCGGTGGTAACTACCCGACCGACCATAGCTCAGTGGTAAATACGTGTCTGCCCAACAACTAGTAAATACGATATATAACTACCCAATCGGTGCTAACTGCCCTACCGGTTGTAGCCCGATGGTAATAGAGATACATAATCATACTCTTACATGTATTTATATACGTATATAACATTATTATTTTTCTTATATATCGATATTAGATCCACACAAAAACTAATACTATCGTTGGGGTCATAAAAAGGTATTGTGAACTCAATAGAGTGACATAAGGTCGATAAACTCCCGAGTCGCATTTTGGAAAAATCATTAACAATACCCATTTTATCTTAAAGCCAAGAAACCTTTTATCATGGATACATAACTCATAGGAGACCATAAATAAAGAGCCTCTAATAAACTAAGAGTAGGGTTGCTACACTTCCGACTGTCATTATGGAATTTAGATACCATTTTACTCTTTCATAGTAATCCACCAAAACAATATACATCTTGCCTAACTTTCGTGAAATCAACAAGGGGCTATGAGATGTTATAAGGTATGGGAAGTGCCAATTACAACTAGAATCAAGGGGTGTCTTTCAGAGTGAAGAAACAAACATATCTTCCCTATACCGAAATATAGTCTCTTTAACGGACATTTCACTATACATTATCGCTTCAACAATCATCCCAAAAGAAAGAAGAGTTTAGCCTTAACATACCTTGGAATGGGAGCTCTGACAGCAACGATCAAATTTGCCTCTTCACAATCCATCGACAACAACAAACAATACACATGTCAACAAGAAAGAACATACTAACTAGCTATCAAGCGACAAGCTCGTGTTATGGAAAATGGGACAACATCTCCCCTGTTCCCTCACCTTCTCCAAATAAAAAAAATATACATTACAAAAACACCATACACATCATATCTAAGTTGATTTACATGAGTTCCAACTACAACACGTTATAATTATGGGTTCAAAATAGCCCAACAAGACAACCACATCTCCTTTTATTTCAAGCACTAGCTCATGATTCTTCATCCCAACAACTCATCTAACATGAGATTAACCTTAAGCACAATCATGATGGTGAATTACATACCTTAACCAGCAGAAACAACTCAAAATCAAAGCTTTTCTCACAAATATCCTTGATCACTCCACAACATCGTAAAAGTGTCATCTTTTACGGCAGCTAGCTTTTGATGTTGTAAGATGGGTATACCTTAGAACTTTTGGAGAATGTCTAGGGAGAGTTTAGGAGTGTTAGGGATCTATTTTGGTTGAAACATAAGTTAAAAGAATGATCCACCACTTAAATAGATGAAGTTTGTCGGCCATTGCCTCTAATATGCGAGTCCATAAGCAGGCCCATACGTGACTGCATTCTTTCCCAAAAGATTTCCTCAACTTTGGCTTCACTTCTGTGCCCCAATCTGCGAGGCGGATCTCATCCAAGATGTGAAATGCTTAGCATATCATTCTAACTTAGTTGAACTTCGTAGAGGAATGGTTCCTTTAAATTCAATGGCCTCCAATGATTCCTCACATATCCTATCACGGGCCCAATAGAACGCAACCCGACTGTGCCTTACATGTGCTCTACCTCCAACCTTCTACAAACCTTCATAACTTCCATCTAAGTTGTAAGGGATCCTTGGAAAGGATTCGAATCACTGGCACAAGCCGTCTAACTATACTCTCATTCTTGTACCAAATTCCACATTATTATATTCATTTATCACTTCTCATTTGATGCGGTTGACTCAGAAGGAGGTGTTTTTTCAGTAGTCTGATGAGTGTGAGGAGAGCTTTCAAAATCTCAAGTGACTTTTGACCACATCTCCGATTTTCCCCTTTTTGTGGAGGGGAATGACTTTATTGTATATTGTGATACTTTGAGGATTGGGTTGCGTTGTGTGTTGACGCAGGTGGGTAAAGTAATAGCTTATGCATTGAGAAAGTTGAAGGTGCAAGAGAATAATTACCTTGTTCATGACTTAGAGTTGGCAGCAATTGTATTTTCTTTGAAGATTTGGAGGCACTGCCTTTATGGAGTTCATTACGAGGAGTATACCAGTCACCGCAGCCTTCACCATGTGTACAATTACAGAGACATGATTTTTGGATAGTGCAGGTGGATGGAGTTGCTTAAGGACTATGATATGACTATTTTGTACTACATAGTAAAGGCCAATGTGGTGGCGGATTCCTTGAGTCGAAAGACGGTGAGTATGGGGAGTTTGGCGTGCTTAATTGTTGACAAGAGTCCTTTGGCATTGGAAGTTTAGTCCTTAGTCCTTAATTTTGTGAGACTTCATATTTTAAATTCGGGTTGGATTTTGGCTTATATTAAGGCGAGGTCATCTCTTTTGGAGCAGATCAAGGCTTAGTAGTATGGTGATATGAAGATGTGTAAGATTAAGGATAAGGTGATGCGAGATTAATCCAATGAGGATATGATTGATAGCGATGGGGTATTGAGGATCAAAGATAGAGTGTGTGTCCCTCGTGTGGGATATTTGACTAGATTGATTATGGAGGAGGTTCACACCTCTAGATATTCTATTCATCCGAGTGCTACAAAGATGTACGTTATTTGAAGTAGCACTATTAGTGGGGTAGAATGAAGAGAGACATTGTAGAGTTTTTGTTTCGGTGTTTGAATTGCCAGTAGGTCAAGTATAAGAACCAGAGACCTAGTGGTTTGACTCAAAAGATGCCTATTTCTGAGTGGAAGTGGGAGCGAATTGCTAAGGATTTTATTGTTGGATTGCCGAAGACTTTGGGCAAGTTTGATGCCATTCAAGTCATTATTGATGGGTTGACTAAGTCCACCCATTTTATTTCGGTCCAGATGACTTAAAATTCAGAGAAGTTGGCCAAAATTTATATTTATGAGATTGTTCGTTTGCATGGGGTGCCTATTTCTAGCATTTCAGACCGGGGTTAGAAATTTACTTCTCATTTTTATGGACTTTGTAAAAGGAGTCGTGTACTTGCTTAGATCTCAGTACATTATTTCACCCTTAGACGGTTGGACAGTCTAAGTAGACCATTCAGATTTTAGTGGTCATTGGGACCAGTTCTTACCTTTGGCCGAGTTTGCGTACAAAAATAGTTACCACTCCAACATTGATATGGTGCCATTTGAGGCTTTATATTATTAGAGGTGTCTCTCTCTGATCGGTTGGTTTGATGTGTTCGAGGTGAGGCCTTAGGGTACCGATCTATTGAGGAATTTCTTAGAGAAGGTGAAGGTGATTCAGGACAATCTCATGATAGCTTATAGTAGGTAGAATTAGTATGCGGATTGGAAGGTCTGAGATATAGAGTTCATGGTTGGTAACAGAGTTCTAATAAAGGTCTCGCCCATGAAGGGCATAATGAGATTCGGTAAGAGAAGGAAGTTGAGTCCGACGTATATCAAGCCTTTTGAGATTCTTCAGAGGGTTGGAGAGGGGGCATATACATTGGCTCTGCCACAAGGTTTTTTAGGTGTTCATCCGATATTCCATGTTTCTATGATGAAGAAGTACTATGTCGATGGGTCCTACATTATTCAATAGGACTCCATATTTCTTGATCAAAACTCAGAGTTCGAAGAAGATCCTATGGACATTTTGGACAGGCAGTTGAGATAGTTGAGATCTATAAAGATTTCTTCAGTGAAGGTGTAATGGAAGCATCGTCCTATTGAGGAGGATACCTGGGAGACTGGGGCTGATGTGCGAAGCTGATACCCTTACTTGTTCACCATTTCTGGTATGTTTCCTCTTTTTATTTCTCTATGTTCGAGGACAAATCCTTATTTCATGGTATCTGGTGTAATGACCCATCTGGTCATTTTTAGCTAAAGAGCCTTACTTGACTAAATTACCATTCTCATATACTTTGTTTGGGATTTGTGATGCACGGTGATGGGTAGAACGGATCGCGAGGTACATTTATGTGATCTTCGGAAGAAAATAAAAAATGGATAACTTAGAAATGATAAGTTTGACCCAAAGTTGACTTTTGGGTATATGGGTTCACTTCTTAGTTCTGTCATTTCCGGTAGTTTTGAAGGGTCATTTATGACTTAGTCGAGTCTTGGTTTGCCTCTCGAAGCATTCAGATGTACTTTCTAGCTTAATTTATAAATTTGTGAAATTTGGATGTTTTGGGTGATTTCATAGAAAAATATGCCCTAGCTCGATCGTATAAAAAATTAGAGTTCGAAGCGAGTTTGTAGCATTGTTTACCTTGGAGTAGCACGTTTGGTTTGTATCAGGGGGTGTCGGGAGCATTTGGGTGTTTGGTAGAGAATAGGCTAAGTTTGATGTTGTTGGTTTCTGATGTGCAGCACCTGCGGGTTTTATGGTTGCTTCCGCAGAGGTTAGCTCGCATATGTGGGCTTTATGTGAGTATGAGGTTTCCACTCCTATGCCCATTTGGGATTTTTAGTTATTCCACCTCGGCAGCCTACTTTCAGCCGAAGCGTATCCGCCTTGGCGACGTCGATTCTGCCGGAGCAGAATAGTTGTTTCCAAAATTAGAATTTAATGCCCAAAAATGATTTCACTTTCCCAAAATATTTTTTTGGGATTAGAGATTGATAGAGAGGGATTTCTTGTGTCATCTATCATTATTCTTCTTGGAGGTAAAGTTTTCATCCCTTTTCATTAGTTATTTAATATTTGGGTCTTCTAATCCTAGTATAATTGCTAATTTGGGAATGAGTATAGCTTAGGTTTCCACGTTAGAATAAGAGACTATGAATCATAATTTGGGGATTTATTAAGTTTATATTGTTGTGATTTTGTAATATAGTGTTGGGTAATGATAGAAGATGATATCCTGATTGTAATTTGATATTGGAACCCTTTTTCAAATTGAGGAAAACCTAGGGTTTGAATTGGGGCTTTCTGCATAATCATGAAATTGAGGGTCGCACATGACTACTTTTTCAAATTAACTTAAGGATATGACTCTATAGTATGATCTCATATTTTTTGAGTAACAAGGTTTTGATTTTTCTACCATGGGTCAGGGGTCGATTTTGGGGTGAATCTTTGGATTGTTTGAAAGCACTAAGTCCCTGTATTTATAGTAGATTACTTATTAACGTAGAATCTGTATTAGACTATGAGTATTACGAGGCGCTTCGAAAGAGCAAGGCATGCGTTGAGAATTGAGGTTCGTGGCACCTGCTCGGCTCTGAGGTAGGCTACGATTTATCTTTATGAACTCCGATAGAAGTACGTAGTCATTATAAATGTTGAGGGGTATTGGGCGTGTTTGGAGGTCCCACCTTAGCGGTTGTGATTAACGCTTGGGTGTGTTGAACTTTGTTGATGGGTGGTTTAGGGAATCAGCCTTAGACTGATTCTGAATGTTGTTATTTGGGATTTCCGCCATTATGTGGGATTGCTGCCATTGTTGTTAATTGTTGTGTTTATTCATCATATTGCTTATGATATGAAAGAATGATTTATGTGAAAACTGTGTTATTGAGTTAGTGAAGTATGTGATATTCATCTACTATATTTGATTGCATCTGATACATCCTGATTTCTTGTCTTGTTATTATTGCATTCATACACTCATATTATTTTGATGATACTGAAAGTGGAGTGGTATGGAAATGATGTGGGTCCAATAAGACCGGAAAGGTAAGGATGTTCTTGTGAGATGGCTGAGACACTGAGATGATGGAAATCATTAATATAGCTCGAAATGAGTCTTGGGCTCTATTCAGATACGTGTGTTGAACTTCGGCTAGCGAAGAGTGGTATATGGACGGTGCGGGTCCCATAATGGGTCATTGTTCATAGAATTTGAACGTGTGTATACCGGATTGTGAAAAGGTACCTCACTTTTGCATTTATATCATACATTCACATATATGTTGATAACTTGATAGGTAGTAACGTGATTTGTACTGATTATTGAGATTTGGGTGATTATCATGAGTATTGAATTCTTATATGAAATCAGGTGAACTCTGTGATTACTTGAACTTTTTAGAATAGGATCTATTTGAAATTCAACTTGATGTTTATTTCAAATACGTATCTTTCATTATTTTCGACCTATGAAGCCTACGGGAGTGCATTGTGTACTCATGCTAGACATACTATATTCTTTTTAGATGCAGATACAATGTTGTCTACCAGTTCAGGACTTCATGGCTGAGTCTGAGTTGGAGGATTTCTTGTGTTCGAGGTGAGCGTGCCTTCATTAAGCATGCCTTGGATGCCTTTCTCTTATTTCATGTCTTTTCTTGTGATTGAGAGACATATTCATACATTTAGAGTTATTATTTTCACTTTTCTAGTGCTCTTGCATTATTGACCAGATCTTTGAGGTTCATAATAACTTTAGTATCAAACTTGTTTCCATAACTATGTTATGATGAGACAACTATAATAATCTCTTCTATTATTTTCACTATTTCTTATTTATGTATGTTACTATTAGCAAGTGGATCGCCTATCGGTGGGAAAAGTGTAGGTGCCACCACGACGCCCAGAAGGGGTCGTGACACATATGCTAATGTACGTCGCAACCTAGGTTTGACCCATAGAGGACTGCACGAGTCCATA
Organism: Anisodus tanguticus; assembly: GCA_034509755.1. NCBI lineage: Eukaryota > Viridiplantae > Streptophyta > Magnoliopsida > Solanales > Solanaceae > Anisodus > Anisodus tanguticus. Next base: position 27,011,578 of record CM067559.1, read on the forward strand.
TATCGCTCAAACCTACCGAAATGATCCATCAGACTGGTAAAGTATCAATCACATACTCATTTGTTGAGTCATTTCGTATCATATCATCTCAATATCCAAATCATCTCATATCAATTACCTTTACCTTTATTTCCGATCTCATCGAACCAATAACATTCCATAACCAATCCACTTCAGTATCAATGATAATATGAGTAAACATGTGCCTCAATATCATTAATAGCACACAATTTCATATTATCAGTCTTTCCATATTAACAAGCATAGAGTGATGAGGTAAATCCAGTCAACAATCACAAGTAAGAGCAAACATGGCGACAAGCCCTCATAACAGCTGACGGAACCAACCTAAGTTTGATCACCCCAACACAATACACTGGTACCCACCCAAGTGCTCATCACAGTCACTAAGATGGGACCCCCATTACGCCCAATATCCCTCAATAGTTATAAATATTACATGCATCTATCGGAGTCTAAAAATAGTAAATTGTAGCCTATCTCACTACCGAGCGGGTGCCACGAACTCTCACGCCAACTGTTGTCCTTCCAATGTGTTACCGAACTCTCATAGTCTAAATTCATAGGTTCTATGTCAACACATAATTCTAATCACAACACAAAGGTAAGTCATTTTAACGAATCTGAATGCTCAACTCCCAAAAATGTACCCGGGCCCACAAGGGCAAAATAAGAATTTATTACAAAGTATGATAGCCAAGGTCTAAATAGTCATATCCTTAAATAACATAGAAAACTAATCAAGATTAGACCCTTAAATTCACTATTTAGCTAAATCCCCAAATTTCATAATAAAAACATGGATTGAAAGTTGAAACTAGAGATTCACACCTCTTATTAGCTCCCCCTTGGATTACCAAATCTAAAATCTAAGAGTCATCCATAAAATTTCATATCTTGCATCCCATTTCATGAAATACTAATTTGGAAACTTGAGTGAGCCCTAATCCTATTTCTACCCATCACAAGAGATATCCATAAGAGGGATTGGCAGACAAGTACTTTAGACATAGAAAAGGGTGTAGAGGTTACCCAAAGTATGGTAGTGGAGGACTCCATTAGAATCTCCATAGTGAGCTCCCTAGCTCCCAAAGTGTGCTTGCCAAATGTCGGGTTCAAAATGGGAAAGAAACGTTTTTAAATAAGGCACTACCTTCAGCGATTAACACTCTTGCGAACCATCCTCCGTAGAAGTTGTCCAACATTTGCAGAAGGATGTCCGTAGAGCCAGTCTCATTTAATTGGCCTCGCTAGTCCCTCCAGACTCGCACATCTGTGGACCAACCTCCGCAAAAGTAGCTCCGCAGGTGCGGTCACATCCATGTATGGGAGATTACGTCCAGACCTAAAAAATGCTAGGTCTAAGAAAATCTTGACCCTACATTTTAAACTCATCCGAAACGTCTCGGATAAAACCCAATATGCTACCCGTGCACTCACAAACTAGAAATTCAAATCCGAAATCATTACGATGTGATTACCCATTAATCATCCCCCAAATTATACCAAAAATGCACATGTAATAAATACAAGGACTCAACCATATTCGATTGCCTCGAAAAGCAAAACAAAACTCGGCTACATCATAAAATGACATCTCAGACTTAACGATTTACGATGGGATTCTAAATACAACGAGCTTGACCGAAACTTAGTTCTTCCCACTTCAAAACTTGAGAGACTTCTAATCTTAAGATTTCCCCTCCGAAACCCAAATGAATTTACCACGAGACGCATGTCACCCATCTCCGCGAGTCACGACATCGATAAAAGAGTTGGGTGAAAGGGATAGTTTGATCAGATTATGGTACGAAGTCTAAAATAACTGAGCGGATAGTTACACTCTCATTTTCTTGATTTATTATTTTGTTAGAAATTAAATGGTCCTTAGTATAAGAACTAGCTAGACAATTTTTAAAAATTAAAGGAAAAAGTACATTGTAGATCTCTAAATAAGTATTGAACATGATTTTACCATTATAGTTTGCTAGTTATAAATTCATCTTGTACAAGTTTGAAATAGGAAATGAGGTTTGATGATTGCTGAGGTACATAAACAAATCGTACTTCAATTTCTTTTTTGCACGCACAAGAAAAGAGAAAACAAGTGAAACTACATAGAGGATCTACTAACATGAAATTGGCTGTTAGTGAAACCAATAGCCAAGAATGGCATACAAAAGATAAACATCATACATGTCAAAGGTACATCTAAAATCTTACTTCTGAACAACAAACATGGATATATATATATATATATATATAGATAGATAGATGGATAGATAGATAAATGAGAGTACTTTCGGAAGTTAGAATGGCTCATTATTTAGATGAAAGAATTAAATCATATGAGAAGTTATATTTACTATTTCATATCTACCATTTCAACATTTTCTCCTTTCAGCTTGCTATCGGTGCAACATATCATAGTATTTGCGGTTAACTTTGTGGGAATAACTTGGTTCTTCTATAGGATTGTCCCCTTCAGATAGCATACAACCATCCTTAGTAGCATTAGCTAGCCTCGCTTTTCGATTATTTAGCATGTATGTATTAAAAACGGAAATGGTTCTCCAGTGTAAGGAAAATATAAGAAAATACTTGACTAAATAAGATTCAGAACTATATATCTCTTTTTTTTCTCTCTACTGGAATAAGTGATTGTTATGTGAGTGTTTTAATAGATGGCACACTTATTAGCTGGGAATACATGCAACGAAATAAAGTTAAATTTTGATATACCATTAGATCTTTGATAGGGTCTTAGATAATTCGGGGAGCAACAAATCAAACCCTCAGACTGTCACAACCCCCTTTGGAAGTCTTGGTGGCACCTACACTTTCTTCGCCGATAGGCGAACCACTTCCCAATAATAACATACAGACATAAGAAACAACGGAATTAAGAGAAGCAATTATAAAATTGTCTCATCATAACATAGTTAAGGAAAAAAGTATGATACTAAAGTTATTACAACCCCCAAAGATCTATTCAATAATACAAGAGCTCTAAAAAACCGGAAAAACTTTTGAATGCATGAAAATGTATCTCGAACTCAAGTAAAGACATAAATAAAGAGAATAGCATCCAGGGCATGCTGAATGAAGGCATGCTCACCCTAAACACAGGAAATACTCAACTTAGACTCAGCTACAAAGTCCTGAACGAGTAGATGGCATTGTATCAACATCTAAAAATAATGCAGCAAGTGTAGCATGAGCATATAACGTACCCCCGTAGGCATCATAGGCTGACAATGACGGAAGATACGTAATAGAAATAAACATCAAGTTAACTCTCAAGGAAGTCCTATTCTAAGCAGTTTAATGAATCACATAATCACCTTGTTCATATAACAATTCAATAACCAATAATCCAGTTATTATGTAGTTAATCAACGAGATTCATTAATCACGAAGTCACCCAAGTTCCAATAATCATTCCAAATCATGTTACCAAGTAACAGACAATCAATGTATAAGTGAATGTATGATATGAATGCAAATGCAAGGTACCTTTTCTTAACCTGGTGTATTGTCTGAATTTTATGAATAGTGACCCATTGGGGAAAAGCGTTGTCCATATACCGCTCCTAGCTAGCCGGAATGCAACACATATCTGGCTAGAGTGCAAGACTCATTTTGAGCCATATCAATCATTTCTATCATCTCAGTGTTCCAGCCATCTCAGAAGAACATCCTTACCTTTCGAGTCTCATTGGACCCACCACATTCTCATACCACTCCACTTTCAGTATCATTAGAATAGGATGAGTGTATGAACGCAACAATAACAAGGCAAGTAATCAGGATGTATGAGATACAATAAGATATAGGAGATGAATATCACATGCTTCATAATTCAATAACACCTAATTTACACGTAGATCATTCTTTCATATCAGAAGCAATGTGATGAACAAACACAACTATTAACAATGGATACAAGCCCATATAATGGCGACAAGCCCAAATAACAACAGTCGGAATCAGCCTAAGGTTGATTCCCTAAATCACCCGTCAACATAGTTCAACACTGGTACCCACCCAGGCATTCATCACACCCCCTAACACAACCAATACCCCTCATTATTTATAATGACTACGTACTTCTATCGGGGTCTACAAATATAAATCATAGCCTACCTCAAAGATGAGCAGGTTCCACGAACCTCAACCCTCAACGCAGGCCTTTCCCTTTCGAAGTGCCTCATAATACTCGTAGTCTAACACATAGATTCTACATTAATAAGTAATCTAATAAAAACACAAGGACTTAGTCCTTATAAACAATCCAAAGATTTTCCCTAATAGACCCCGGGCTCACAGTAGCAAAATCGAAACTTTAATACTCAAAAAGCTTGATATCATACTATAGAATCATATCCTTAAGTCAATTTAAAAACTATTCATGTTTAGACCTTCAATTTCGTGTTTAGGCAAAAAGCCCCAATTTAAACCCTAATTTTTTTCCCAATTTCAAAAAGAATTCCATTATCAAATTAACCATCACAATACCATCATCTATCATTAGATTACAAAATTATAACAATATAAACCTTAACCAATTTTCAAATCATGATTCATAGTCTCTTATTCTAGCATTGAAACCTATGCTTTACCTTTCCCCAAATAAGGAATTATACTAGGATTTAGAAGACCCAAATGATAATTAATCAATGAAAAGGGATGAAAACTTTACCTCCAAGAAGAATAATGATGAATTACACAACAAATCCCTCTCCACCGAGCTCGAACCCCAAGAAAATGATTTGGGAAAGTGAAATGGTTTTTGGGCATTAAATTCTAATTATGGAAAAAGTGATTCCGCCAGCGGAATCGACGTCGCCAATGAAGAGACGCTTCAGCGAAAAATATGTCGCCGAAGTGGAACAACTTGAAATCTCGGATGGGCGCAGGAGCGAAAATGACTCCGCAAAGGTGGATAGCCTCTATGAGAAAATGTTCGCAGAAGCAGAACCTCAGATTCACCCAAGGCCCACATCTGCGAGCCAACATTCGCAGAGGCAGACCTGCAAAATCGGCCAGAACTCGCCGGAGAGGCACACTAGAAACCAGCAACTAGGAAACTTAGTCATTCTCTAGCAAAGACCCGAAACACTCTCCAAACCCCCGGATACAAACAAAACATGCTACTCCAAGGTAAACGATGCTATAAACTTGCTCGCACACTCATATTTCTCATACAGACGAGCTAACACATACTTTTCTATAAAATCACCCAAAACATCCAAATTTTAACAATTTTACAAAATAAGTCATATCCAATTTCCTCGAGATACGAACCAATGACTTGACTAAGTCATAAATGACCCTCCGAAACTACCAAAAGCCACGAAATTCAAAAACAAACCCATATACTCGAAAGTCAACTTTAGGTTAATCTTATCATTTCTACAATCATTTTCTGGGTTTTTCTTTCGAAAATCACATAAAGGTACCTTAACATTTGTTCTACCCATCCCATCCCATTACAAACTCCATACAGAGTCTACTGGAAAAGTAATTTAGTCAAATAAGAGTCTTTAACTAAAAATGACCAAAATGGATTGTTATATCAAATACCAATTAAACAAATGTTCATCCTCGAATTGAGAGAAACAAAAAGGGGAAACGTACCGAAAATAATAAACAAGTGATGGTATCAGCTCTGCATATCAGCCTCACTCTCCGAGGTGTCCTCCTTAACAGGACGATGCTTCCATTGCACCTTTATAGAAACAATCTCTTTAGACTTCAACTTTCTCACCTGCCTGTCCAAAATGGACACATGATCTTCTTCGAACTCTAACTTTTGATTAAGCAATACGGAGTCGCATTGAATAATGTAGGACCCATCGGCATGGTACTTCTTTAGCATAGAAATATGGAAGACAGAATGAACACCTGAAAGACCTGGTGGCAAAGCCAACTCATATGCCACCTCTCCAACCCTTTAAAGAATCTCAAAAGGATCGATTTACCTCGGACTCAAATTCCCTCTCTTATCGAATCTCATCATGCCCTTCATGGGAGAGACCTTCAATAGAACTCTATCACAAAACATGAACTCCATATCTCAGATCTTCCAGTCCGCATTCTCCTTCTGCCTACTCTGAGATGTCAGGAGCTTGTCCTGAATCACCTTCACCTTCTCTAAGGAATAACTCAACAGATCGGTACCCCAAGGCCTCACCTCAAATGCATCAAATCAACCACTAGGAGAGTGACACTTCATACCACATAATGCGTCAAATAGTGTCATATCAATGCTAAAGTGGTAACTATTGATGTACGCAAACTCTACCAAATGTACAAATTGGTCCTAATGACTATTAAAATTAATCATGTATGCCCGTAACATGTCCTCTAAAACCTGAATGGTCCACTCAGACTAATCATCTATCTGAGGGTAAAATATTGTTCTGAGATGCAAACGAGTACCAAAATCCTTTTTCAAAGTCTGCCAGAAATAACAAGTAAACTAAGTACCCCGATTTGGAATAATAGGCTCCATATGCAAACGAACAATCTTATCAATATAATTTTTGCCAGCTTCTTAGAATTGTAAGTGGTCTGGACTGGAATGAAATGCCCAGACTTGTTAAACGTATCAATAATGACCTAACTGACATCAAACTTGCCTAAAGTCTTCAGCAACCCAACAACAAAATCCATAGCAATCCGCTCCCACTTCTACTAGGGAATGGGCATCCTCTAAGTCAAACCACCGGGTCACTGGTGCTCATACTTGACCTGCTAGAAATTCAAATACCGAGATAGAAACTCCACAATATGTCTATCCATCCTACCCAACCAATAGTGTTGCTTTAAATCACAATAGATCTTTGTAGCGCCCAGATGAATATAATATCTAGAGTTGTAAACCTCATCCATAATCAATCTCATCAAGTCTCTAACACGAGGAACACATACTCTCCCTTTGATCCTCAAGACTCCATCACCATCAATCATAGCCTCCATAACGACGCTGTCCATAGATTATTTATTTTGTGGATTGGATTTTGGCTTTACCTCACATCACCTTATCCCTGATCTTGCACAATTTCACATCACATACTGTTGGGCCTTAATCTACTTCAAAAGAGATGACCTCACCTTAATACAAGCCAAAATCCTACCCGAATTTGAAATGTCAAGTCTCGCAAAAAAGTTGGCTAAAGACTGAACCTCCAATACCAAGGGACACTCATCAACTATCAAACGTGCCATACTCATCATAGTCACAGCCTTTCAACTCAAGGAATCTGCCACCACATTAGCCTTGCCCGGTAAAAAATAGTCATAGCATAGTCCTTTAGCAACTCAATCCACCAGCATTTTCTAGAATTGCAATTTCGCTAATTGAACACATGAAGGCTGCGGTGATGGTATACACCTCACAATGAACTCCATAAAGTTTGTCTCCAAATCATCAAAGCAAATACAACTGCTACCAACTCTAAGTCATGAACAGGGTAATTCTTCTCGTGTACCTTCAACTATCTCGATGCATAAGATATCACTTTACCCTTCTACATCAACACACAACCCAACCCAATCACCAAAATATCACAATATATGGTAAAGTCCTTCCCATCCACATGAAGGGCTAAAGTCGGAGCTATAGTCAAAAGTGACTTGAGCTTTTGAAAGCTCTCATCAGACCACTGAAAAGGACCTCCTTCTGAGTTAACCGCGTCAAATGAGAAGCAATAGATAAAAACCCTTAACAAACCGACGATAATAACTCACGAGACCCATGAAGCTTTGAATCTCTATCACCGAAGTAGGCCTAGGCAAGTCGCTAACTGCCTTTATCTTCTTCGGATAAACCATGATCCCCTCCTTGGACACCACGTGCCCTAGATATGCTAAGGAACCAAGCCAGAACTCACACTTGGAAAACTTAGCATACAACTCCTTCTCTTTCAACAACCCAAGAACCACTCTCAAATGCTTCTCGTGGTCCTCCTTACTCTTCGAATAGATCAAAATGTCATCAATAAAGAAGATCAAAAATGAATCCAAATAAGACTTAAATATCCCATTCATCAAATCAATCTTTGAAACACACAGAAGCACCATGAAGCTGGTCGAACAGGTCATCAATATGAGGAACCAGATATTTTTTTTATGATGGTGACCTTGTTCAACTGTCTATAGTCGATACACATATGCATGGTGCTGTCCTTCTTCTACATAAACAACATAGGAGCATCCCAAGGAGACACACTCGGTTGGATAAAACCCTTACTTAATAAATCCTGAAGCTGCTCCTTCAACTCTCTTAGCTCTGCTAGAGCCATACGGTACGGATAAAATAGTTGTTCACCTAAGAGTTCAATAACTAAAAATCCAGATATTATGGAGTTAATCAAAGAGATTCATTAATTATGAGGTCACCCGAGTTCCAATAACCATTCCAAATCACGTTACCGATCAACAAGCATCACCGTATAAGTGAATGTATGATATGAATGTAAATACAAGGTACTTTTTCACAACCTAGTAACACATGTTCAAATTCTATGAACAGTGACCCATGGGGGACCAGCGCCATCCATATACCGCTCCTAGTAAGCCAGAACTTAACACGTATCTGGCTAGAGCTCAAGACTCATTTCGAGCCATACCAATCATTTTCATTAGCCCAGTATTTCAGCCATCTCACAAGAACATCCTTACCTTTCCAATCTCATTGGACCCACCGTATTCCGATACCACTCCACTTTCAATATCATTATAATAACATGAGTGTATGAATGCAATAATAACAAGGGAAATAATCAGGATATATGAGATGCAATCATATACAGGAGACTAATATCATGTGCTTCATAACTCAATAACACGCAATTTACACGTAGATCATTCATTCATATCAGAAGCAATGTGATGATTAAACACAACAACTATCGACAATGGCTACAAGCTCACATAATGGCAACAAGTCCAAATAACAGTAGTCAAAATCAACCAAAGGATGATTCCCCAAATCACCAATCAACACAGTTCAACACTAGTACTCACCCAAGCGTTCATCAAAGTCGCTAAGGTGGGACCCCCAACACGCCTAATGCCCCTTAATTTATAATGACTATGTACTTCTATCAAAGTCTGTAAAGATAAACTGTAGCCTACATCAAAACTGAGAAGCTGCCACAAACCTCAACCTTCAATGCAGGCCTTTTACTTTCGAAGCACCTCGTAATACTTGCAGTCTAACACATAGATTCTACGTTAATAAGTAATCTAGTACAAAAATAAGGACTTAGTCCTTAAAAACAATCAAAAGATTTGCCCCAAAATTGACCCCGGGCCCACAATAGCAAAATCAAAACTTTAATACTCAAAAAAGCTTGATAGCATACTATATAATCGTATCCTTAAGTTAATTTGAACACTATTCACGTTTGGACCCTCAATTTAATGTTTAGACAAAAAGAGCTAATTTAAGCCCTAGGTATTTCCCAATTTCCAAAAGGATTCCATTATCAAATTAACCATCATCTGTCATTAGTCATCACTAGATTACGAAATCATAACAATATAAACCTTAATCAATCCGCAAATCATGATTCATAGTCTTTTATTCTAGCATCGAAACCAATATTTTATCTTTCCCCAAATTAAGGATTATACTATGATTTGGATGACCCAAATGATACCTAATAATGAAGAGGATGAAAACTTTACCTTCAAGAAGAATAATGATGGATGACCCAAGAAATACCTCTCCACCGAGCTCTAACTCCAAGAAAATATTTTTGAAAAGTGAAATCATTTTTGGGCATTAAATTCTGATTCTAGAAACAACGATTCCATTTCGGCAGAATCGATGTCGCCAAGGCAGAGATGCTTTAGCAGAAAACATGCCGCCTAGGCGGAAAAACTTAAAATCATGTATGGAGCAGGAATGGAAATGACTTCACAGAGGCGGATCACCTCTTCGAGAAACTGTCTACAAAAGCGAAACCTCAGATTCATACAAGACCCTCATCTGCGAGCCAACCTCCCCAGAGGCGGACCCGCAAAAGAGGCCAGAACTCACCGGTGCGGCACACCAGAAACTAGCAACTAGGAAACTTAGCCGATTCTCTACCAAACACTTGAAACACTTTAGAGACCCCCGGATACATACAAAATATGCTACCCCAAGGTAAACGGTGCTATAAACTCGTTCGCGCACTCAAATTTCTCATACAACCAAGCTAAGATAAACTTTTCAAGGAAAACCCAAAATATCCAAATTTTCACAATATTACAAAAGATTCATAAAATACATCCGATTATCTCGTGAAATAAACCAATGACTCGACTAAGTCATAAATGACCCTCCAAAACTATCGGAAGCGACATAATTCGGAAACGAACCCATGTACCTGAAAGTCAACTTTGGGACAAACCTACCATTTCTAAAACCTTCATTTTGGGTTTTTCTTCCGAAAATCACATAAAGGTACTTCGGGATTTGTTCTACCTGTCCCATACGTCACAAACCCAACACGGAGTCTACGGAAAGGGTAAATAGTCAAATAAGAGTCTTTTACTAAAAACGACCAAACTGGTCATTACACAGGCCTTTGTTTTGCCTCAACACACCATAGAAATAGCTATCTATCTTTCACAAGGTAATAGGATGTAGAAGAGTAAATTCGATATTAAAGAATGATGGCACTCGTAGTGATAAAGGCAGTACAAAGTGTAAAAAGAATCATTTAGGTACTTCACGAATAGTTTAAGATAAAATAATATCAGCATTACAATTCATGAACTGCAACTTTGAACCTCTGATCCTTGGGAAACAAAGCGGGAACTTATAGGGACAAAAGATGAATTAATTGATAGCAGGTGCAGAAGCAAAAACAATAGCACGAGGCTTCTTAATTGTGCCTTATGAAGGTGAAGCTAACTGTTACACATAAAACTGAACAAGGTTAGTACATTTGATTACTAAGATTGTTTCTATGTAAAATTAACAAATAGTGTCTAAACTTTTTATAGTGGATCATTTGTCTGAAAATTTTTGGCCTCTAAATGAAATATTCTTATTGAAAAAATATAACATAACATAATAAGATGAAAATCTATTTCACGGAATATTAAACTTGATCATTATAGTAAATTATGTTATAGAGGATGATTGGTATAGAAAAGGCTGATTATTTTAATACATTATTATGGAATCGAATGATGTTAGACTCAAAATGTGGAAACTAATGGGTCTGCTTCCAGCTCTACACGAAATAGGTACCCAACAGATCAAGTTGAGAAAATTGAGCAGATAAATTGCAATGGTCCTGGAGATGATAAAGAGGATGAAATGGTTGAAGCTGCACAACATGAAAATAAGAAACAAAAAAAAATAGAAGCGAACTATAATGAACAAAAAATAGATATCACTTATTGAGAAGGCACTTATGGATGAACCTGATATGCAGCGAAATAAAGCTTTATTAGTATATTGGGTTGAAGAGTTAATTATTAATGTAATACCTTATCCTATGTAATGTTTATTTTATTTGGATATTAGGTATTACATAAAAACTTAACTCTTCACCCCAATATTCAAATAAACCTTTATTTTGCTGCATATCAGGCTCTTCCATAAGGGTCTTGTCAATAAATGATATTTGTTTTTCATTCATTATAGTTCGCTTCTGTTTTCTTTTTTTCTTTTTTTTTTCTTTTCATGTTGTGCAGCTTCAACCATTTCGTCTTCTCTAGCATCTCTAGGACCATTGTAATTTATCTGCTCAATTTTTCCAACTTGATCTGTTGGATACCTACTTTGTGTGTCGCTTGAATCAGACCCATTAGTTTTCAAAATCTGAGTCTATCATCATTTGAGTCCATAATAAGGTATTAAAATAATCATACCTCTCTATAGCAATCATCCTCTATAACATCATTTACTATAATGATCAAATTTAATTTTTCATGAAATCGGTTTTCATGTTATGTTATGTTATATTATATGCTATCGATAACAACATTTTATTATATCAACTAAAAAATATCCCAACAAATGATGCCACTATAAAAATATTTGACTATATTAATAAACTTTACCTAGAAACAATCGTAGAAATAAATGTACTAATTTGGACCGTGATATACATGGTACATGGTGATTTGGGAATATCCTTGTATATCTCCTAGTATCAGGAATATCATTATATATCTTCTAGGATTAGGTGTATATCTTTGTATATCTCCTAGGATTAGGTTGATCTTTGTTTTTAGGAAGAATTATATTCTTACACTAATTAGGTTGATCTTGAACTACTATATAAATTGTATATTGTTGATGAATAAGATCAATGAAAAACCATTCCTCAAAACTGATCATGGTATCAGAGCTAGTCGACTAGCAAATCCTACAAATATTTTTTCTTTCTGTCGGCTATCATCTTTTCCAGTAGTCAACAAAATATTTTTTTCTTTCCAGTAGCCAACGACGCTAAGATTGACCCAAGCTCTCCCTTCTTCCTCAGTTCTGGGGATCAATCGGGTAATGTGATTACTCATGTCATTCTTACCGGCGACAACTACATCGTGTGGTATCGAGCCATGACGTTGGCCTTGAAATCTCACCGGAAATTCGTGTTTATTGACGACATGTTCACTGAACCGACATACAAGAAAAGGTTACTTGATTGGAACACGGTTAATTCCATACTCGTCTCATGGATATTACGAAGCATGGATCCTAAAGTAGTTGTATCTATTCCTTAATGACGAAGCAAAACGTTTATGAGACTACTTGGAAAAGCGATTCCCCGTCGCTAATGGTCCACGCATCCAACAGATTCGTGTCGCCACACTGCCTGCAAACAATCAAAATCAATAACCATCGAAGAGTACTATACTCTGTTGATGGGTTACTTTGACGAGCTTGCACGCCTAAAACCGATGCATTATTGTACTTGTGAGAAGTGCACGTGCTATGTAACTGGAAAATTTTCTATGGATCGAGAGGAGGAAATATTTCACCAATTCCTAATTGGCGTTGATGATAACTTGTGTGCCACTGTTCGGTCAAACATTCTTTATCAGAATCCTCGTCATTCACTCGATTCCGTTTATCAAATTTTGATTCAAGATGAGAGATCGAGAAATATTGCTAGGGGAAAGGTTGTTACGGAAGAAACTAATGTATTTACTCTTCAACTAGCCGATCGACCTAGAGGTGGGTATGACAAACCGGACAAATCAAAGCTTCATTTTTCTCACTATAAGAAAAAAGGGCATGACAATGGAACGTCTTTCAAGTTACACGGCTACCCGGACTGGTGGGAAGACCGAATCACGGCCCTCGAAGAAATTTTGGTCGCGGCACTACTATTGCCTCATCTAGGACTATTCCATGGTAGCAGGTTTATTGGCTTCTTCATTCGTCACTTGTCGTGGTAATGGGACAACATCTCGTGCTAATGTGGTAACCGAACCACTTGGCGCATCGAGTAGTGACGACTATTTTTCCTTAGCCGATTTGACCCAGGATCAAATTCAAGGTCTTTTGAATTTGAGAAATTCTAAGGGTCAATCGAGTGATCGGATAATGAGTAACTCTCCTAGTATGCTTTGGATTATTGATACAGGGGCATCACATTACGTAATGGGGAGTCTGTCCTGCCTCACTAATGCACAACAGATTTCCAAATGGCCAGTAGCTCTTCCTGATGGTGAACGTCTCATTGCAACGATAATGGGTTGTGTGGTTCTTTCAAAGGATTTGACCCTTCAAAATGTTTTATTTGTTCCCCAACTTAACTGCAATTTAATATCGGTGTCACAATTAATTGATGATTCTAATTGTAATGTCAGATTCACTAAATCTTTATGTGCTATACAGGACCAACTTTTGGGGAACCTGATTGGAGAAGGTGAACGTCGGGACAAACTTTACTTTTTTCAGAGGGATTCCTACAGTGCAAGCAGTGACGGTTCCTAGTTTGACAGAATTTGAATTATGTCATCGACGGTTGGATCACCCTTCTAATAAAGTTGTCAAGTTAGCTCCTGCAATTAGCTCTAGTGGTGCTAGAAAACATTTGAATAAGGCATGCGTAATTTTCCCTCAAGCAAAACAAACTCGTGATAGTTTTCCTATTAGTGAGAATAAAGCTAGTCGAATATTTGAGTTAATACATTGTGATTTATGGGGGCCAAATGGTACACCCTCTTCGTGTGATGCAATCTACTTCTTAACCTTAGTTGATGATTATTCAAGAGCAATTTGGATATATTTATTGCGTAATAAGACTGAAGTCTATACGACTTTTTGTTCTTTCATCGCAATGGTTGAGCGCCAATTTGATACAACAATTAAAATTGTGCGGAGTGATGATGGAACAAGATTTAAATCCATGATAGACTATTTTAACATAAATGGAATTCTATTTTAAACATCATGTGTGGGTACTCCTCAAGAAAATAGACGGGTAGAAAGGAAACATCAACACATACTAAATGTAGGTCGAGCATTTATATTTCAGGCTAATTTACCAATTACTTTTTGTGGGGAATGTGTGCTTGCGGTTGTGTACTTAATTAACTGAACTCCTTCGTTCTTTCTTGAAAAGAAGACTCGGTATGAAGTTCTTTTTGGCATACCACCTACCTTTGCTAAACTAAGAGTTTTTGGGTGTGTGTGCTTTGCTCACAATCAGAAGGCGAAAGGAAATAAATTTGCTCCGCGTAGTAGAAAATGTGTGTTTGTCGGCTATCCGAATGGAAAAAAGGGTGGAAGTTGTATGATCTAGACAATGGGGATATATTTGTCTCAAGTGATATTAAATTTCATATGAATGAGTTCCCATTTGAAACCAAAAATGATAGTTAATCATCGCATAATGCTACGGAAAATGTAGGCGTCAATGTGGATTATTTTGGTGATTTGGAGTAGGTTGTAGACGAAGGGGTTATTGTCGGAACTGTCGGGGGTTATTGGTCATGAAAACACAGATGGGGCAGTGGGGGCATCGACGTTACTAACCAACCCAGCAGCAATCCACCAGCCCATCACCCGACTAGCCGACGAGCAGGCCCACTAACTACCGATGAAGAGAAGCAATTGGGACGAGGACTTCGGTTTTGTTGAGTGATTTTGTTGATCCTACTGTACGGAAAATGAGTCCTTCCCAAGTTTCATCGGCTTCACATGGTTCTTCAGGTACTCCTTATCCTATAGCACATTTTGTGAATTCAGAAAAAATTTCTTTGCGACACCGTATATTTCTTGCAGCTGTGATTGCTGGACTTGAGCCCCATAATTTTCATGAGGCAATGAAATACGTTGGTTGGAGAGAAGCTATGCAAAAAGAAATCAGTGCACTAGAAGATAATGGGACTTGGCTGATTGAGGAGTTACCTCCCGAAAAAAAGGCACTCAGATGCAAATGGGTGTACAAAATCAAATATCATCCAGATGGGAAAATTGAGCGATTGAAAGCTCGACTTGTCATTTTTGGTAATCATCAGGTTGAAGGGATTGATTACAACGAAACCTTAACTCCTGTGGCTAAAATGTTGACAGTTCGTGCCTTTCTTGCGGTTGCGGCTGCTAAAAATTGGGAATTACATCAAATGGATATGCATAATGCTTTTCTTCACGGCGACTTAGATGAGGAAGTTTATATGAAATTACCTCATGGCTTTACGGTTGACAAACCCAACATGGTTTGTCGCCTGAAGAAGTCCCTCTATGGCTTAAAACAGGCACCGAGATATTGGTTTGCTAAGTTGGCATCTTCTTTAAAGAGGTACGGTTTCCATCAGTCTTAGTCTGATTATTCGCTCTTTACTCTGCGTCAAAGAATAGTACAACTTAATGTACTCGTATATGTTGACAACCTGATTATCTATGGCAATGATTCTTCCGTTGTAGCTGCATTTACGAAATATTTGAGCGTGTGCTTTCATATGAAGGATTTGAGTCTGTTAAAATATTTTTTGGGTATTGAAATAGCTCGGCACTCGGAGGGAATTTTTTTGTTCCAGCAAAAGTACACTCTCGACATCATAGCCGACGCTGGACTTCTGGGTACAAAGTCGTCCAGCTTCCCTATCGAAAATAATCATACTCTGGACTTAGCTAATGGGTCATTACTTGCTAATCCGGAGAGCTATCGTCGGTTTAGTTGGTCGTCTGATTTACCTTTCATTCACTCATCCTGACTTAGCCTATGTAGTTCATATTCTGGTCCACTTTATGCAAGTGCCGCGTCAGGAACACTGGGATACGACTATCTGAGTTGTTCGATACTTGAAAGGCAGTCCGGGTCAAGGCATTTTGCTACGGGCTGATAGTGATATGTCATTAACAGGTTGGTGTGATTCTGATTGGGCGAGTTATCTGTTGACTAGGCGATCTATTGTGGGATGGTTGATTTTCCTAGGTTGTTCACCCATTTCTAGGAAAACCAAGAAGCAACACACGATTTCTAAATCATCCGCGGAAGCCGAATATCGCAGCGATCACTTCGGAGTTGAAGTGGCTGAAAGCACTATTAGGCAGTCTTGGGGTGGATCATCCTCGTGCTATGACTCTATTTTGAGACAGTAAGTCTGCACTACATATAGCTCAGAATCCTGTTTTCCATGAACGAACAAAGCATATTGAGGTTGATTGTCACTATGTCCGTGATGCAATCCAGGAAGGTGTAATTACTACGAGTCATGTGTCTACAAACGAGCAGCTTGCCGCCATTTTCACAAAAGTACTAGGAAAACACCAATTTGTATATTTACTCCGCAACTTGGGCATTTGTGACTTGCATGCTCCAACTTGAGAGGGGGGGGGGGTATTAGGATTGGATTAATAAATACCATATTCGGCTATTGGCTACCATACCATATTCGGCTATCGGCTACGATATTCAGTTGATAGGTGGCTGATTTGGACCGTGATGTACATGGTACATGGTGATTTAGGGGTATCCTTGTATATCTCCTAGTATCAGGAATATATCTTCTAGGATTAGGTGTATATCTTTGTATCTCCTAGGATTAGGTTGATCTTTATTTTTAGGAATTATATTCTTACACTAATTAGGTTGATCTTGAACTACTATATAAATTATATATTGTTGATGAATAAGATCAATGGAAAACCATTCCTCAAAAATTATCATCAACCTTCAATGAGTTAATATTTCATAAAAGAAAATTAAAACCAAGCAAGCTTTGAAAAGTTTGTTGTCCAGGTGAAATCGACATTTAGAAGTTGCTAAAGTTGGTTGGTGTTACTTTCTTTGAATTTGAAACAATAATTTGTTTTACCATATATAATTAGGTCATTCTGAAAAAATATTGCCAATATTAAAATAGTTGATTAGATTGTCGACTAATAAGATTCAATTCTTGTAATTTTGTATAAGTATTGAAATTGAGTCCATGATACACATCTAGCTAACTAACACTATTATTATTATTACCATCCTTTGGCAAAGCCACATAAAAGAAGAAAAGAACCCTTAACTACAAATAGATCTAAAAATTATCATTCCTTTTAGTTAAATAGAAATGAAAATTACATATTATTTTTAATTTGATATACTGCGATGTATGAACGGATGAAAATAAAAATAAGACAGGTAACAAAAGTTAAGTAACAATTTTATTTATAAACATGATTTTTTTAGAAGCGTATTTAACTTATATATACAATTTAATTTCCTCTATATTAGTTTGTATAAATTATATGACATAATCCAAATTCCACTAGCAGGAAGTATAAATAAATGCTCAAACTTTTCTGGTGGAGGAAAACTAACTAGAAAATTTGCGTATAAATTATTGGTAATATAGAGGAAGAATCAACACACAAATAGAGCATAAAACATATTCAAACGTTAACAAAGCAAAATTAAAGCACCAGACAAGAAAAGAATAATAATTAAGGTTATAAAAATCTTACTGTTTTTGGCTGACTTGATATTGTAGTGGATGCTAGCATTAATTTTGGGGTATTTTCTTGATTTTGTAGAACCTGTAAATGACACAAATAAATTTTAATAATTTATAAAAGAAATGAGAAGGTAAAAAATTAATTCTCATTTGTCTCTGTAGTATTTGAATCACAAAATACTAGTTTAGGAGACTTACGGGTTTCTCCATAGAGGAAGCGGATCACGAGTCACCGGAAATCCACACAAAGCGAATGAATTTTCATGTCTCCACAATCTAGATATCCCTTCTAATGCAGAGATAGATTTTATGTGTAAACCTCTATATGATGGATTAACCTTTTTTAGACACCCATAATAGTGTTTATATTGACTAGCTCTAGTGTTTAATGTTAAAGAATATTTAATGGGATCATGGGTCATCTGGCACCCCTTATGAGTGGGCCCGACCAAATAATACTTTCCAACATTATCAAATCTCTAAATTTTTATTTATTTAAATTTAATAAAATAATAAGTACTTTATCAAATTTTATAAGCTCATCTGCTATCATATACCTCAAATATTTTTCTCAAAATGTCAATACAAAAAGCTTACCGATTTTTTATATGCAAATTTTTCCTACACCAACCAATTAGAAACAAAAAAAAATCAATTGAATAATCTTTTCATTGTTTGGAAGAGGACTTCACTATTTTCCAAAAAAAAATCTCAAAAACCTTTTTCCAAAAATTGCACAAACGATCCATACCTCTTAAATAACAAATACAAAAAAATTCAACATTGATAGAGCAATGTTAGTTAGAATGAAACATACCACTATGTTGGCAGTACTAATGGTTAAAGTTGGTGGCACATAAGGAATTATGTCTCAATAAGTGTTTTATTTCATATGAACAATCCCTGTATATCTGAAGATGTAGAAACGAATATCTTTATAAGAAAGATATCAGAGAAACAAAAACTCAAGAATGATTATTGAGAAGCAATGTAGTTTGAGAGATGAAATAACGAAGTGTATATATGCATAACTAGACTGAGAAGAGAGAAAATGTTTTTGAAGATAAATGTGGATGCAATTAATAGGATTCAATATGTTGTTTTAGCTCTTTTAGAAGAAAAATAATGACATTCCTCATATTTGGCCGTTTTTTAAAATCAAAATTTGGTTAATTATTAAATGTTTTTAGAATGTATATAATATATTAGATTCTCATTTATTGTTATGTGTAAATATAGTTAATAGGTCACGCTACTATGAAATTATTAATTTTTATGAGATTATTACAAATCAGAGTTTCTTTTTAAAGTTGAACTTCAAGTAGCTTATATATATTCGCTTAAAGAAAATTACTTTTGGAACAATCATACCTATTAGACTCATACATACTCACGTACACGTGACTAATGTGTGATTTACAGATAAATTTATATTGTGATCCAAGTTTAATGTCACTTAAAGTCAAGTTATTAATTTGTTACTATATATTTATGTAATTTTTTTAACTTTAGAGAATCTGTAGTTTCATATAAATAACTTGATATATTAAAAGATTATCTAATAATGTTATAAAGTATTATAAATTTTTGGAAAGACATTAATCCAAAGATTACACATTTAAAATGTCAAATTTTAAATTTGTTGTAAAACCACCGCGGATTCATAGTACCACTATGGTACTACATATTATTTCTTCAAAGCGACAGAATTAAAACTAAAATAAGAATTGTTACGACTCGTTAGGTCCTTTTAGTTATTTTGCCTATTTTCTCATAAACAACGCTTACCCTAGCTTCCTTATGGTATATTTGAGTTGCAGGAATGAGAGGTGCGATCCCCGAGGAAATCGAGTGGAAATAACGGAAGAAAATTCAAGTTTTAGAATTTTGAAGTTCTAAGTTTGGTGTCACGTCCCAAAATTCTATTTGTGCCGTGAGGGCACCTACCCTGAACCCGTAGGCAAATCCCGAACATGCATACTATCTAATCATACTATCTAACCATCAACATTTGGACACAGTCTACTACCACGGACATAGTCTTACCTCGAAATTATGACTTCAACTTTCATTTGTAGAGATTCCTTCTTTATCAATCGACTCTAGCTTGTCCATTAAAGGATTCCATAAAATTACTCATCTTGGTACTAAACAAGTTACCTCATCATTAATTCTTCAGTCGCATAGTCCCGTTAGCTCTTGCCATGCGCTAAGTCAAATCGTCTATAGTCTTCCTTCCTCAATCATAGTTATCACTTTCACACCCTATCATAATGATATAATTCTAATGAAACCATAACCCGTATTTGATTCAAGTAGTCACGCTGCTTCAAATTCAAATTTTATGAACCTTAATCCTCCAAACCAATAGTAAGACGCCTCTATCTTAACTCTTCACTTATCATATCCCATTCAATATTATTTTTATCATTGTCAACCAAAACTCACTCAGACTCACTCATGAGGTAGATCGAAATATCATACATCTTTTAAAACAACTAAAGCAATTATGGAGATAGTAGTAAACCATAGTTTGAGCATATGAAAGTTTTCATTATCTCACTCAAACCTTAAAACTGAGCATTTCTCCGACCCAAATGCACCATATAAATAATTCTTCACGAAGCCTTTCTACCAGAAAGTACCAACCAGCCTTGGTTATTCCAACAAAGTTTATTATTGTTCTTGTAATACCTCAAACCACTATTAAACTAGTCCATTAGTTGTAGGGTGATCCATGACTCCTACACATAATTCTACCAATGTCCTCATATATCTTATACCAGTTTCCTTGAAAATCCTTTAATAGATTAATCGTCCTTCCATCTTAGTTTATGAGTCTACCAACTCAGTATAGTCACCTGAAAGTCCGTTGGTTAATTCACTACTATTTGTCTAAACTGAACCTCAATTAATCCCCTTAAGTATACTCCACAACTTGAATTAGATAACATCCACTATTAATCGTAGAAACATGTGGGGCCTAAGCAACATAAACAATACCTACATTTCTTCTCCAAATTAGGTGGAACATCTGATAACTCTGTAATTAGTTGAATCTTCACACCCGTCTATCGCTAGAGCTATTTCCATTAAACAATTATTATTTTCCACTAGAAGCCTATGACGTAGTCCAACACAGAGTAGTCTCACAAAATCAAAAAGTTCATAGTTAAGAAAGATGACTTCTTATCACCATACCTCTGAGATATCAAGCAAACCTAGAGACATGACCTTTAGTAAAAGATTACTCCATAGTTTTCCCACGAGATTCAATCATCCATAGTATCTCCTTGTCATACAAGCACATCCACCACTTGTGCTCGCCCTATAACTTAGAACAATCCCTTCAAATTCCATTTATTACATCCTTGTTCAGTCGAGTAACTAAAGACTCTTCAACGCACCTTGATACAAAGTCCTACTCTCCCATACCTCATCAAATATCATCTTTCATGTTAATATGCTTTCCAAAATTACCTTCATAGCCTCATTTTTATTCCTCTTGCCCAATCAATGATTCATCCTAGTTTTCCTTTGTCTTTAGGATATTAGTACATTCCCCATCTCATTGCATCCAAAGAAATATTTATGTTATGACTAAACCTCTCAAGTGTATTCTTCATAGCCACAACGCTTAACACATGGTTATTCCGCTAACCATACCACTTAGAATCATCAAATCCCTTCCCAACACTTGCTATACCATATTGTACTTCATTGGCTTCTGAACAACAAGCCACTGAAACATGGTTATCGTTAGTCATTTGCACCATCACTCCCATTCTCCAGGGATTTCATTGAACTAGAGAGTCTAAATCATAACTCTAGTCAACTGGATTTGAGTAATAATTGTATTATGAATCTAGTCACGTGTCCTCATCACGGTTACACACCCTTTACCAACCCAAGCGATGTCACATATAGCCGCTCATGTGCGAACCCGAGATTGTGTACTTACTATCAGTACGAGATTGGACTAATGATGATTGGTCCTTAACCGAATCATATACGCATGATAAGGCAATAATCACAAGTTTCAAGAGTAGATGAAAATAAAAATTAAGATAGATAAAGAATCTGGTGCCAAGGATAATGCTAGTAGTTCACCCCGAATCCTATGGATGGTCTCCTCTACGACCAGCGAAGTCTTGAGATCCTCTCATGCTAGGAATTAAATCTACACACGAAAGGGTGCAGCAACTATAGCTTGAGTACGAAAAATAACATGTACTCAACAACATCGTCGACGAGTCCTAGTTAAAATAGAGACAAGGGTTGGCCTTTCAAATACCACCTCCACGCTTAACCGATATTAATCTGATATAACAATAAAGGCAATAATCACAAGTTTCAAGAGTAGATATAAGAGATATCTAAGTCCATGAATTCGTTCAAGTAGTTGAATAGGCATGATAATGTGATTCAATAAATAATTAGACAAGTCAGCTGAATAACGAATCAATGAGATGATATGATATGCGAATGATAAGTAAATGCAAAGCCTTTTTTCATCACCGGTACACACTCATTCAAATACCATGAATCGTGACCCATATGGGACTCGCGAGGTCCATATACCACCCGTAATCATTTCCCTTCAATTCCTTAGCTAATATTAGGCTTCCAATTACATCACTTGGCCAATTTTAGGCTCACATTACTTATCTCTAGCCAATCGGGCTCATAGCCAAATCATCACTTCGTCCGGAAATATTTCTCCTCGGACCCTGCATATACATCTGCAAATATAACATGCATGAGATATAATATGAAATATGAATATGACATGTACAATAATAAGAAGTCAAGATATGCAATAAAGATTCCATCTTTAATTGAGGTAGGCCATAAATATTTGATCTTTACCTTCTTTTCCACTTTTAAATGAGTATTTAAGAGTGATTACAGTAATCAATCATAGAGAAGACATGTAATAAGCATAGAATTCAATAAATAAAGTGACTCATGCCCCATAAAAACTTACAATATCAATCTATGCTCTAAACTAGTGTCCAAAGCATGACATTGAGATCAGACTATACAATAGAAATTACAAAAGTACCCATAATATGACATCGGTACCCGGTATAAGTGTTCGTCACCACACAAGTATCGAGACCCCGTTATTATCTCCATACACCCTCTTAATTAGTTTATTAAACCAACCACAACGCTTTAATTAAGGTCAAGAAAGTATCAACATGTCTGATTCAGAAGTCCAACAATCACAATGAATCCTTCCATAGAGCCTCCGATGGTCCAAATCTATTCGATTACAGGTAATACGTTAACACACGATTTTGTAGATACCTATATCACTATATGGTAATTCCGGACCCAAAATGTCACTCAAAAATAGATTCCAAATCCGAGAAAGAAAAATGGAAAATTAGTCCAAAAATTAGTCTACCGTGGTCTATGGATTCTACATATCAAATATCAACCAAATCCAACATAAATTTCATGACTAATTGAAGAATTCCTCATTTTCAATCTAGGGTTCATAAGCCTAATTTTTCCAACTTAAATCATGATTTCTAGCATGAAAATCCTTAATAATCAATGTTGTAATCATAAAAGAGTGATTAGAATCTTACCCACTTGAAGAATCTTTAAACAACCTTTCAAAATCTCTCCAAACCGAGACCTCAAGCTCCAAATATGAGAATGAAATGAATGAGGTCATAATTTGGGCAATTAAAATCGCTGACCAGAATGCTCTTCGCCATCGTGAGCCCTAGCCTTGCACTCGCAGAGCATTGCCCCAACCCAGCCCAGCACTTACGCATCATGACTGTGACGTTGGCCACCACGATTGTGAATCTTGGCCACTTGTTCATCGCGACCATGCTCCACATGATTGCGTAAAGCAACACCAACAGCTGCATACCAGAAAACTCTAGTGTATTCCAACCTTCAAATCGACCCTCGAGATTTATCTGGAACACCCATACACAACTCAAATTATGCAAACTAGTCCTAAAACATGCAACGAACCTACTCACGCACTCAAAAAAAATCATATGAGGTCGTCTCGACCCGATATTCACCGTGGTCAACTTCAATCCTCTTAAAAGCTAGATTTCGAACCAAAAGTCTAAAATACCCATGAGTCCTTCGGAAACCAAACCAATGACCCAACTAAGTCATAAACAATATTCCGGGCCTAATGAAATCAATGAAACTTTGAAAAAGACTCGTTTACCCTCGATGTTGACTTTAGTCAACCCAAGTTCTTTCTTTAACTTAAGAACTTCCTAAAATCCACTTCATTGTCCAAGACTCACCCAAATCACTTGGGACTCGTCCCAACTATCCATCTAAGTCAAAAATCATGTTATGAATCTAATGGAACTACCATAAATTGATTTTGGATGCATTCACCCAAAGTCAACTCTTAGTTAAACTTAAAACTTCTAAATTTTAAAACATAGATTTTCTTCTGTTATTTCCACTCAATTGCCACGAAAATCATGTCACCCATACCTGCAAGTCAAATACACCATAACGAAGTTAGAAGAAGGGTCAGTTAGGGGAATTGAAAAAATTTCTAACCTTAGAGAAGCATAAAATCATGTGGGCATATAAAGTACCATTTGGCTCAATACAACACTTGGACATTTCTCGCCATATTCTTTTGGCTTCAAATATTTCAACCACTAATTTCACCATCTTGTGAGAATAATATTAAAGACATCAATTCCCAAGAGGAATAGCTTCTTATTCGTAAGCATGAATTCTTCAGCTTCTTCAATTAAACCATGCTTACAGAGAATATTCAAGAATGTCAGGAATGTTTGCTGATCAGGAGACTTACTGAACTTCCCCAAAATCTGGAATGTCTGTATAGCTTTACCAGCATTATTCGCAGCAACATATATGTTGGATTATCATGAATTACAATGTCAAACAACATTTCAAGCAATTTATCATCTTAGTTAAACTATGGTAGAGTATTTTCCTAAGTAGTTTTTAGGAATATCACTATAGAAGTATTAAGTAGTACCTTAATTCTGAAAAACAGGATTGACTAGGCCAACAGAAACTATGAAACAACTTTTTCTAGCTAGACAGAGTAATATTTTTCTATGAGGCTACTGATATCTACCAAATGATGCTTGAATCCAATGACCTAGTTAATAATGTCTACTAATTGAATACAAGTCTAGAACTTTAAATACAATCAGTGACTGAATACATGACAGAAAAGTAAAATATCAAGATGAAGAGTTCTAGTGTCAAGATGGAATCTACAGCTCACCCTGGACTCTCAAGATCAATCTCCAAGCTTGCGTCTAAGCTCCTCTATTGGCGTACAGATCAATACCTGCACATAAAGTGCAGCAATTGTAGAGTGAGTACCGGAAGCACATTTATCCAGCAACATCATCGATCGACCCTAGCTATAACGGTGGCAAGGGTTGGTACTCTCAATACTTCTCTTCTTGCTTAGTTAGTCAAATTATGCATTTTATGAGCATTACAACCATCTAACTAAGGATTCCACATCCAACCAAATGATCAGGTACACTACTTTTCAAGGATCATACTAAAGTCTCTATCTTCACCTCCATTAGGATAAGTACAGTAATCAAATTTCAACATTTGCCAAATCGGCGTCTAAGTCCTCCGAGATTACATCTTTTCATTAATAAAATAAGTTCTACTCATAAAGATCCAACCCTTTGACGAATTAAGGCATAATCACTATCAAGGTTCAATCTTTTATTCAAATAAACAAGTTTACCATAAGAGGTTCAATATTTTAGTTCTTATACTAAGGAACACGTAAATATCCCATCTCTATGTCGTTCCAAATAATCCAAGTTGTAAAGATCCTATCTTTATTAGTAATCCTAGCAATCAAGGTCATAAAGATCCAATCTTTATATCATTACCATACCATCTCATATTTTTGTTCTACATCAAGTGTAAGTTACAAGGTGTCAGGATTTCCTTCCTTAAAGGCCACTTGATCATAAAGTCTACTAGAAATAAACGCTGAGTATACACAACATCAAATACATATCAAGAATATGAATGAAAATAATGCAAATGATATGTATGTATGTACACAATGGCCATATGTATCCGGTATACACACATTGCTGCAGTAGTTGTCACGTGATTAATTGGGGAATTATGAGGTCCATATACCCATCTGATTCTATCGGATACCAGCGTTGTGGCTGAAGTGTCATAATCAGTCATCACTCTCATGTTATGTACCATATCCAACAACAGGCTTCCTATGCCCATTCTCAGTAGTATGTCAACAGTCAAAT
Source organism: Anisodus tanguticus (assembly GCA_034509755.1). Lineage (NCBI taxonomy): Eukaryota > Viridiplantae > Streptophyta > Magnoliopsida > Solanales > Solanaceae > Anisodus > Anisodus tanguticus. The sequence goes on from CM067559.1 coordinate 27,037,803, forward strand.
CCTAATGTAATATGTATGAATGATATGGATATGTGTAGGCGATGCACTCAGCATTATTAACTTAGTCACTATTATAAATTCCTTATCAAGTATTTAGATGAAATGTAGAGTGATGAATGCATGACAAGTAAACTATGAATAAGTTATCAAACATGGCTTTGCATCCAAATAATCAGTAAACATACCATCCTAAGTGGATTTATGCACCGTGCTCGCTGCCCGAAGGGCTAAACACATAACTCCTTCAAGTATATTAAACCAGTTCATTAATTACCCAAGTTAAGTTCATCGATGCCCGTATTAGTTCTAGTCACCTCATGAATATGGGACTCCCAATACCCCATTACTCCAATTAATTCATTAACAGCATACCAACACATAAACGCTATACTAAAGTTTGGTAAGACTAAACTTTCCTAATTTGAAGTCGAAGAAACATGTAACAACATTTACCTTCCATTGAGCCTCCTCGCAAGCCCACTCTGGTCATTTATATTAACTACATGAGATTACGGGTCTATCAGTGCCCATAATGCTAAACAATTCTATAATTCCCATGTTAAACTATAAAGGAACCCCGGGCCGACATTAACAAAATACGAACTTTATCGCTCACATGGTCTCATAACATGCTAGATAGACATAATCTCAAGTTAATTTAATAACTAAGCACAATTGGGTCCTTAATTCAAGAATTGGCAAAAAGCCCCAATTTTAACCCTAGAATTTTCCCCATTTCAAAAAGGGATTCAAACATGCAGTTGATTGATTAAATATCACCCACTAGTCTAATACAATACTAGTTTACAATATCAACAACAATAATCCAATAATCCACCCCAAAATCCCAAATTTCATTCTCTTATTCTCTAAAAAGGACTTCTCTTATTTTCCCCCAACTAAGAATCATACTTAGGATGTAATGTTACTAATATACATTAATGGGGGGGAGAGAATGGTTAACATAATGATGGAATCCTCTCCCTCTCGATTTCTTCAATACCATATTGCCCAAGCTCTAGTTCAAAGGGGAAAAACCTTTGGGGAATGAAATGAATTCAAGGTCATAAACTCACTTAAATCTGTATAGTATTTCCGCTCCGGCGAAGTCGATTCCGCTGGGGCAAACCCGTTCCGATGTAAATCCCATTCGCTAGGGAAAAAGTCACTAGAATCCCGAACCTTCGCTGGGGTAGGGCGAACTCTGCTTCGACGCATGCGCCCTGGCGAGGAAACTATCTAGTAAAGTGGATCGATACCCCCCAGCCTAGTCTCATTTCAATGAGCCTGACCTCCGCTGAGGCGGACCCGTTGAGGCAGACGCTTGTTCACTGGCGCGGACATTAGTGACTAGCAGGAGTCTAAAGTTATCCAATCCACCGTCAACCACTAGAAATACTTCCGGGACCTCCCAAACACAAATCAAACATGCATTCCTATAAAAAACACATTCCAGACTTGGTCACGCACTCGTAATTCTAGGAAAAAGACTCTAAGGCTCAGGTTTGACTAAAGTCAACTCTTAAGTTCAAATTCCATAATTTTACAAACTAGCCCCCAAACACACCCGACTGCCTTGAGACCCAAATCAAAGGCTCGACTAAGTCATAAACATTATTCCGGAGCTAATGGAACTGATGAAACTGCGAAAAGAGCCCGTTTACTCAAAATTCAATTACGAGTCATACTCCTCTATTCTCTTAACTTAGAATTTTCCAAACGTACCAAAAAGAATCCGATCACCTCAGGAACCATGTCACCCATCCCCACAAGTCATAAAAACTGAGATAAAGCTACGGGAAAGGTATTATTCAGAAAATAAGTCTAAAACTTCAAAACGACCAAATGGATCGTTACAACTTCTACCTTCAGTTTCTCAAAACATTTGGTATGTGTTTTCTTACGTTCCCAATAGATTGACACTCGTTACGTTCGCTCTGATGAAAGTAAAATTGCAACCCAAGAAGATATATTTTAAAATTTACATACAGTAATTATTTGTGCATCACAAATTATTAAAGTCACAAGCTCTCTGTCACGATCCAAACCACGGGTCATGGTGACACCTACACTACCCCCCCTGTACGTGAACCATCCCCAAAATCATTTAATCCAAAATATTGAAATAAGCGGAAAAGTAAAGGATTTATATAAAGAGAATTTTTCCATAAAAATATCCTGAATATTACACCTCCCAAAACCTGGACTGACTTGTAGAAAATCATCTAGAATAGAATAGTTTAAGAGAATTAACATTAATAAATGTCTTGGAACAATAAGAATGGAGTAATATACATAGGGAGACCAGGACTACTGATAGGATGAGAAGTTCACCCTAAGCCTCCAAGATCGTCAGGAGTTAGAACTGGATCAATAAGCTGAATCTGCATCCACATAAAAGATGCAACAAGTGTAGTATGAGTACATAATGTACTCCCATAAGCATCATAGGCCAACAATGACAGAAACACATAACACATATAAAGATTGAGTGTACTCTACCCTAATTATTAGTCTAACCTAATCCTCATCTATTCACATAACACACTAAGAACATGAAAATTGAGAAAACACACAATCAAGGGAGCCCAATACCTCACAGGTTAATCACAGAAAATTCACATAACAAGATCATGCTTTCATTCATAATCCCTTCCTTAAGTCTAGTTGACTCTAATTTACCCATTAAATCTCAACCTTATCAATTAGCATACAACTATCATGTCCTTACAAATATGTGACCCCTAACTAAATACTTTTCACTCAATTAAGCAAATTCATTCGTAAGTCCACAATAGCATCAATTTAGGCACATAAATTTACATAGACTCAGCTTTTACACTACCTAAGATAGTGTTTTAGTAATGGTCTACATTTTTCTATCATTAGACCAAACATCTTATTAAAAGTTCAGTATTTCCTTCCTTCCAGCAAGAATCCATTAAATGACATGTTTTACTTTTTTTTTATACGACACTAACAAGTTTCCATTATAACACTTGAGCACACATAACATAAAACATATCAACAAATAAATATAATATGTGATGCAAGTGGAATGCATGCAATGTCATGGGATATAGTTGATGCAATGCAACTGGCCATTTTCCAAACTTGGTGTACAAATTCTATTGTACGTCGCCATATAGTTATGACCCATGGGGGATTCCACAAGTCCATATACCACTTATACCAACTGAAATGATCCATCAGACTTATAGAGTATCAATCACGGAGTCATTTCTCTAGTCATTTCATATCATCTCATCTTAATATCTAAATCTTCTAATATCAATTACCATTACCTCTATTTCCAGTCTCATCGGACCAACAACATTCCATAACCAATCCATCTTAGTATCAACGATAATATAAACATATAAATATAATGGTAAGACAATAAATTATGTAATATTAGATTAAAGTCATGTTTCAAGAGATGAGTAAACACATGGCACGATATCATCAATAACACACAGTTTCAGATAATCAGTCTTTCTATATTAAGAGGCATAGAATGATGAGGTAAATCCAGTCAACAATAACAAGTTAGAGAAAATATGGCGACAAGCCCACATACCAGTTGATGGAACCAACCTAAGTATGATCACCCCACCACAATATACCGGTACCCACTCAAGTGCTCATCACAATTACTAAGGTGGGATCCCCACCATGCCCAATACCCCCTTAATAAATATAAATATTACATGCATCTATTGGAGTATAAAAAGAGTAAAATGTAGCATACCTCACTGTCGAGCGGGTGCCACGAACTCTCACATCAATATTTGTCCTTCTGAAGCATTACCGAATGGTCATAGTCTAAATGTATAGGTTCTATGTTAACACATAACTCTAATCGAAACACAAAGATATGTCTTTTAAGGAATCTAAATGCCCGACCTCCAGAAATGACCTCGGGCCCACAAGGATAAAATCAGAACTTTAATTAGGAAATATGCTACCCAAGGTCTAAATAGTCATATCCTTAAGTAACATAGAAGGCTAATCAAGATTAGACCCTTAATTTCAATATTTAGCAAAATCCTCAAATTTTATAATAAAAACATAGATTGAAACTACATATTCACACCTCTTATTAGCTACCCATTGGATTAAAAATATAAAATCTAAGAATCATCCATAAAAGTTCATATCTTGACATCCCATTTCATGAAATACTAATTTGGAAACTTGAGTGATCCCTAATCTTATTTCTACCCATCCACAAGAGATATCCATAAAAGGGATTGGAAGACAATTACTTTAGACTTAAAAAAGGGTTTAGAGGTTACCTAAAGTATGATAATTGAGGACTCCATTAGAATATCCATAGTGAACTTCCTAGCTCCCAAAGTATGCTTGCCAAATGTAGGGTCCAAAATGAGAAAGAAAAGTTTTAAAATAAGGCATTGCCTTCAACGATTCACACTCCTACAAACCGTCCTCCGCAGAAGCGGTTCAGCATTTGAGGAAGGATATCTATAGAGGCAGCCTCATTTAATTCATCTAAATGACACTGACACGGAGCATTATCCGCAGGTGCGGCCGCTCACCTGCGTAAGGTATCTGCCAAAGTAGCCTAGTCCAGTCCCACCAGACTTGCACATATGTGGACCAACCTTAGTAGAAGCTGATCCACGGGTGAGTCACATCCCCGCAGGGCCGATTACGTCCAGACTTGAAAAATGCTAAGTCTAAGAAGATCTCGACCCGACATTCAAAACATATTTGAGACTTCTCGGATATAACTCAATATGCTACCTGAGTATAGACAACTCTCCGAACTCACTAGAAAACTCAAAACCAAAATCCAACATCATTACGATGTGATTACCCATTAATCGTCCCCCAAATTATCCCAAAAATACACACGTCATAAATACCAGGACTCAACTATATCTAATAGCCTTGAAAAACAAAACAAAGCTTGGATACATCATAAAAAATGTCCCAGACTTAACGATTTACGATGAGATTATAAATCCAATGAGCTTGACCTAAACTTAGTTCTTCTCACTTCAAAGCTTAAGAGATGTCTAATCTTAAGATTTCCCGTCCAAAACCCAAATGAATTTACCACGAGACATGTTCCACCCATCTCCGTGAGTCATGATATCGATAAAAGAGTTAGATAAAAGGGATAGTTTGATTGGAATATGGTACGAAGTCTAAAATGACTGAGTTGGTCATTACATCATCTACTAGTTAAACAATCGCTTGTCCTCGAATAGGAAAAAAGACAGAGAAAGGAAATTCCCGAGTACACCAAATGAAACTAACTCTCTCTGAGGATGTAGGACCTAACCGAAAGGTATTCTTTTGATACCTAAAGAGGTAAAGACACAATCTGAACATCTGGCAAACTCAGTGACACGCCAGCTCATAAACTGTCTTACTAACTTGTAGAAGAGCCTAGACTGGGCTGGTGATACCTTGAAATTTGATTTTGTAAAAGAATCACACTGAATGTTATGATGATCCATACATGTTCCACAATAGGCTCCGTATAAATAGCAGAGTTGAATTTACCTCAAGTAGTAGCTGCCTAAAGTGTAATTATAGCAAGAACAGTGGGCGCATATGCGGAAGGAACTCACAGGTGCGTACACTCGGAAGGGGTGCAAGCTCTGCAGGTGCGGGCTTTCAGAAAGAACAAAACTTCACTAAAGTGTAGTCATTGAAGAGAGAAACAATACGCCGAAGCGGACAATAGTCACAAGATGGAAACTCCCAAAAGCGGATTAGCTTTTGCTAATGCAATTCCGCAAGAGCGGAGAAATTCTACAGAAACGACCACTGTATACTAGAAGTCTAAAAAAGAAGTGGTGAAATTCAAATTCCAAAAACCCTATACATCTTCCCCTCGTAATCCCAACAGCTTCCCATTCCCCTACTTCGACTTTTAACCTCTCCCACTCCCCTAACCCTAAAAAATTTCAAAACACCCACACATAAAAGCTCCTCCCAGAAGAAGAACCCAAAATTCTCACTTTCTCTCAAGGATCAACCACAAATCAAGTAAGTTCTTCTCTCTTTTTGTTATGTGTTTTTTTCTAAAATTTGTGTGGTGTTAGGTGGTTATTCAAGATTGGAATGGAAAGGGGTTGGGATTTTAGGTAGAAATTAGGGTTTAGGGCTCATACTTGGATGGGTTTGTTTGGATTTCAAAGTTTTGGGTTGTTGTTTGAAATCATAATACGACTAATTGAGTTTAATAATTATGTATGATATCCCTCTAGGTAGATTTAGGATTTTTAAGCAAGAACTCGACCAAAATTAGAGCAACAATAGGGGAATTTTTGGTTGGATATGGATTGGTGAAGAAGATGGCAATTTTTGCACCTACAAAAAAAGAACACAGGTGTGGTTCCACATTTGCGCATATACTTGCGGAAGCAGAAAGTTTTCCACAGAAGCGACCTCACATTTGTGGGGTCACTTTCACAGATGCGACTCCTGCAAAAAACTCAATAGACCAGTAGCCTCGCAACAATTACCTGCTGGACCAACAAGATAATGAGAATGTGGTGCAAGGCCAGGAATTTATGGAAGGAGCGGTGGAAATAGTATGATACAACCAGGTCTATGTCTGGCAATTGTCATCACATGTATTACAATAATTTTCTAAACATGAAGATTCTACCAGAAAGAGGGATTGTCATAGACAGAGTGCCTGAGCTCCTACCTGAGTTTTGTGGTTGACTAGAGACCACCAGTTGGACTTGTTTGGTTGCTCCCTTATGAAAATCCAATGAAAATGGGTGTGAGAGTTTTATGAGAACCTAAAGCATACAAATTTTGAGAATATGGAGCTTACTATCAAGGGACAGACTGTGAGATTTAAGCCCAAACAAATCAATGGCTTCTATAAGCTAATAACCATCCATAAGGGTTGATTCAAGAAAATGATACATGTTCTGGAGATTAGTTGGTGTCTAAAGTATGACATACGTGCAAGAAGGATACTTGGGCCAACAAGAAGAAGGGTATCAAGTCTGCAGATTTTACAACTGAGGCGAAAATGTGGCAGTATATCATAATTTTCTAGGTTTCTCCTTTCAATAATGTAAGTGACTGAATGTATAGTCGTGCTCTGATGATTGCTTGCTTGATAAATTCCATTGAACGTTAGTTGCTATATGGTTTGGGAGCTGAAGGAGTATCTGATCCAGCACGAGTTTGATGTTTCATTCTCTGATCACCGAGTTATGCAGACATGTTGGAGTGGATGATCATCCCACAGAGAACTAGGTAGATCCTTATAAACCTTTTTATCTACTGAAGAGGAAAGTAGATATGAGCGTAGAGGGTGAGTCATATTTTCAACAGGAGGGACCCTTTGGAGTTCTGGGTTCTCAGTTGTAGTCCATCCAGGACTTAGTGTCTCAGCTTCCCAAAGGCCCTTCAGAGGTTGGTTCTGTTAACTTTACTCAGAAAGAGATGAAGGCGTAGCTGGATGCTTAGAAGGAGCAGGCATAGACAAGCCAGAACCTTGAAGGTTCTGTTAGTATGTTGGAGACTCCCCACAGTACTATGGCCACAAGCATGCCAACCTTCATTGAGATTTCGACAAGAAGAGGGTTGGTCTGGGATGACGACCTCACTTCGGCGGATAAGATGTTGAGGCATAAAATATCTTCACCAAAGCCACAGACAAGGACACATATACTTCAGCTGAAGTGGATGCGTTCCTCACTGGAGCAGACTTGCTCCAGCGACACTCATTCCGCTAAAGCAAAAATAGAACAGAACTAGTACTAAAATAGTAGCTTTGTACCAGTCAACTCGAGTCGATTTTTATTAGTTTCTTTGGTTCGTTAGGCACGTAATAGCATGATACATATGACTCTATCACTGAACTGACATAGAATTTGATAAATGCAAGTGTATTCGGAGAAACGGATCATAATCTAATGAACAACCTTGCCTGGACTTATGGACTCGTCGATGATGAGCCAATAACTGACTATGATACAATTAGGTTCATGTACAGAGATTTCCATAACCGTTACTATGCAAATTGGAGAGACAAGAAGTTGTTGAAAGAGAAGGGCATAGACATAACTGGCCTAGAAGAGCTCCTTCCTGACATTTACAATCGACTGATGAAAATAGGCTAGAATTATTTTGCTATAGCTCCATGCAAAGCCAACAAAGATTGAGTGAGAGAGTTCTATGTCAATCTTAAACGAGTGAGGTTGTCGGAGCATAATCCCAAGATAATGATTCGGGCAAAATGGTATGAATTAGGGCTGAGGTGATTAATGCTATATATGGGTTGCCGAACCATCCCTCGGAAGCTATGTATGCCAAAGAGTCTTTCGGAAATGAGGAGTGGTTGGTGTCCAACTGGTTGCTGAGGAACATAGAGGGAAGATCACTTGGGCCAACAAGAAATCCGGAATTACAAACAAGTACTTAATTGCTGAGGCCAAGAGGTGGCAGAGCATCATCAATAGCAGGGTACGTCCCTCAAGTAACAAATCTGGCTGCGTGTACATTTGCGCTTTTATAGTATTCTGCATACTGGATGATGTCCCGATAAATATGGGTCATCATATCATACAAGAGTGTATGTACTATTTGATTAAGGGAGGGTCAAGTCTGATATTTCCTTCCCTAATTACTGAGTTGTGCTGGAGGGCGGATGTGCTAGATAAGCTAGGGGATGACTCGATTGATCTTGAGGGGGTCTTCCACCCTCTGAAAGTGTCGAGAGCAAGTACCTTGGTGAAGAGCAAGAAAAGGAAAGTGGACTTGAACGTCAGTGGGGATGATGATGTTGATGATGGGTCTTAGTCGCAGTCACAGCCACAGGGGCTATTTGGTGCCATGGGTTCTCAATTGCAGGAGATTCGAGATTTGGTTGTCGGACTTCCTAGGCCTTCCACTAAGTCTAATACTTCGGGTGTATTTGCCGACTACTTCACCTGAGAGGAGATGAAATAATATCTTGAGGTGCATAAAGGCCTCCAGACCTCAGTTGGTACTCTGGAGATGGTGTACAAGGACTTGGCCAAGGATTATGGTAGCCTCTACACAAGCTTTAAAAAGGAAAAGAAGAGAAACAAGTCAAGGGGAAAACTTCTCTTGAAGATGTGGAGAGGCATCAAGGGCTTGTTCAAGCATTTAGATTACAAAGACCCCCTTCAGGTAGAGGACGAGCATGATTATGAGGACTATTCTTTTCTGCGCAATGCTCATTGTGGAGACAGCAGTAGCAACACTGATGGAGGTGGCGAGGTGGCAAGCTCGTAGAGGCAAGATTGAGCTCATGTTTGGTATTGGTTTCTGGCCAATGTCGGGTATTATTTCAAACAATTTACTTTTGGTATTTGTTGGATATTTGGATAATATGTTTTTTCTTGATTTCTTTTGTTTTTGTTTTGCTCGGTTTGATGAATGATTCAGATGTTTGGGATATTTGTAGCTAGTGTTTTGTTTTAATTTTGGTCACATGGATATCTAAATTGTCTTGCTGGTTTTCTCTCATTTTTTATTATCATGGTATAAGTTTTGCAATGTATAGGTTGAAGAATGGAAAATAGGGGCAGAACACACTGGTTTATGCCTATTGATTCCGCTGGTCAAATGTGAGACACCTAAAATTTATTCTGGGCCCACAATGTCAAAATTTAAATGTTATTACTCAAATGGTAAACGTGATTATTAGTTGTATCCCAAAGTTAATTTGAAAAACCACTTTATTTCGATCCTCAGTTTCATAATTCATTAGAACCCTAATTTTACAAATCCTAGGTTTCTTCCCCCAACTAGGAAAAGGATTGTCGTAACCAAATTAAACTCTTAACATGATCATTTATTCAAAACAATAGCTTATTTAAAGAAACCAAGATTTACCATATCATTTTACACTCTAAATAATGATTCACTTAATTCCAACCACCAAATAGTTTTTAATTCATTTTTCCCATCACATGCTTTTACCCTAAATACTAGAAACATGGAAGAATAATCAAAGGGAAGGTAGAGATTACCTTTCTATAAGTAACTCTCACTACTGGGTATTGGATACCGCTTGTGGCTCACACATTTGTAATAATGTGCAAGGTCTAATTGACAGCAGAAAGGTTGGACCTTGGGAGGTTGACCTGTGCATTGGAAATGGAGAACGAGTAGATGCAGAACGCATGGGAAATTATAGACTAGATTTATCTTCATCCTTTTGTTTAGAAATAAATAATTGTTATTTTGTTCCCTCATTGACGAGGAATATTATTTCTATCCCAGTGCTAGACATTAAAGGATTTTCCTCTTTTATTGCCAATGGCAGCTTTGTACTATCTTTTAATGGTTTTATTTATGGAAATGTTCCGCTTGTGGATGGTTTGTATGTTATAAACTATAGTCGTGAAATTTTCAATGTGCAAAATAAACAAGCTAAGATAAGTAATCCAAGAAACCCACCTACTTATGGCACTGTAGACTTGGTCACATCAATGAATCAAGGATAGCAAGATTAAGAAAGTTAGACTACCTGGAACCATTTGACTTAGAGTCCTATGGTAACTGTGAATCTTACTTGAGAGGAAAGATGACCATTTCTGGGAAAGGTGTGCGAGCCAAAGAGGTGCTTGAGTATACTGATGTATGTGGGTCATTTTCAACTTAAGCTAAGGGAGGCTTCCCTTACTTCATCACTTTTACAGATGATTTCACAAGGTTTGGGCATATGTATCTTATGAAACACAAGTCCGAAGTCTTTGAGAAATTCAAGGAGTACAAGTCAGATGTAGAGAAGCAACTTGAAACAAGTATCAAGACCCTTCGATCAGATCGATGATGTAAATACTTAAGTAAAGAATTTCTGGATTACTTGAAGCTTCATGGAGTCTAATCACAATGGACACCTCCTGGAATGCCACAAATGAATGGTGTTGCTGAAATGAGAAATCGAACCCTATTAGATATGGTTAGATCCATGATGATTTTCTCAGGTTTACCAACATACCTTTGGGCTACGCATTACAAAGCTCAATTTATATTCTAAACAGGGTTCCTTCAAAGTCAGTAGAGAAAACCCCATATGATATATGGAATGGCAAGAAGCCAGCACTTAAACGCATGTGACCATATGGTGCCCTGTATATGTAAAGAAGATGCTTACTGACAAGTTAGAATCTAAAAGTGAGAAATATTATTTTGTGGGGTATCCAAAGGATACTAAGGGATACTATTTATATCTTCCTGTAGAACATAAGGTCATTGTTTTCAGAAATGCAACTTTCCTTGAAGAAGACTATGTCTACAAGGAACAGAGCTGCAATGAGATAGAACTTGAAGAAATTTAAGAACCATAAGATAATACAGAAGTTGAACCCTTGTAGAATGACCTAGACAAGGATTTAGTGGGAATATTGGGTGAAGATTGGGTACTTAGAGTATTCCCTTCAGCCAATGGGAGTGTTATGAGAGATAGTGCAGAAATGCAAGACTCTCATACACAACCAATGGAAGATGATACAATGGTTGTACATCATTCCATTCGGTAAATGCATGAAAATGGCATTCCTGAAAGCACTCAAGGTGGTGGATTGTACAGCACACAAAGACATTCTCACAATCAGAATGCAAAAAACACTGAAACGCAGAATAATCAACTCTGTAGGACCACTAGAACAATCTCCTTGTTGAAACACACAATGAGATAGATATTCCTGATGACGATGAACCTACAACCTACAGCGCAGCTATGTTAGACGTTGATTCGCAGAGATGGCAAGAAGACATGAAGTCTGAGATGGACTCGATATACATCAATCAAGTTTGGAAGTTAGTTGATTTGCCAACAGGGGTTAGACCCATATGATGCAAATGGATCTTCAAGAAGAAGATTGATACATATGGCAAGGTACAGACTTATAAGGCAAGATTGGTGGCTAAAGGTTATAATCAACGGCCTGGGGTCGATTATGATGAAACCTTTTCACCTGTTGCGAAAATTAAGTCTATTCGGATTTTGTTTGCAATAGCCGCATACTATGATTATGACATTTGGCAAATGGATGTTAAAACTACTTTCCTCAATGGTAACCTAGTTGAGGAGGTGTATATGATACAACCTGAGGGTTTTAGATCCAAGGCTAATCCCAAAGCACAATCCAAGCTACAGAAGTCCATTTATGGACTTAAGCAAGCCTCAAGGAGTTGGAATATTTATTTTGACAAAGCAGTCAAATCGTTTGACTTTGTTAGAAGCAAAAAAGATCCATGCGTTTATAGTAAGCACAAGGAAGGGAGTATTCTCTTCGTTGTTATATATGTAGATGACATATTAATATTGGGAGACAATAAGACTCATGCAATCAGTCAAGGAATTGTTATCTAGCACCTTCATGATGAAGGACTTGGGTGAAGCCTGCTACATTCTTAGAATTAGGATCTATAGAGATAGGCCTAATAGACTGTTGGGGCTGTCACATTCCATATACATAGACAATGTGCTAAGACGATTCTCTATGGAAAACTCCAAGAAGGGAAGTCTTCCTATAGGTCAAGGCATCAAGTTATCAAAGAAGGATAGTCCTTCTACTGTTGCAGAACTTGAACGCATGAAAAGAATCTCTTATGCTTCAGCTATAGGATCTATCATATATGCCATGACATGTACGAGGCCAGATGTGGCCTATGCACTTAGTATGACTTGCAAATTCTAGCAGAATCCTGAGGAAGAACACTGGAAAGCAGTCAAGAGTATTCTTAAGTATCTTAGACGAACTAAAGAATATTTCTTAGTCTATGGTGGACAAGAGAAGCTAGTGTGTACTAGTACACTGATGCAAGCTTCCAGACAGATCTTGATGACTTCAAGTCTCAGTCTGGATATACCTTCATTTTCAATGGTGGAGTAGTAAGTTGGAAAAGTTCCAAGCAAGATACAACTGCTGATTCGACAACTGAAGCTGAGTACATTGCTGGATCGGAAGCTGGTAAAGAAGTTGTCGTGATATATGAGTTCCTGAAGGAACTAAGAGTTGTTCCAAGTGTCGTTTGTCAAATAATGATTTATTGTGACAACACTGGTGCAATTGCGCAAGCTAAGGAACCAAGATCAACTAACAAAAATAAGCATGTACCTAGGAAATACCACATACACAGGGAGATGATGGAAACTGAAGAAATAAGATTAGACTATGTTTCCACAGATGATAATCTAGCTGACCCATTTACTAAACCATTAAGCTTAGTTCAGCTTAATGGTCATTTTGAAAACATGGGTATTAGATACATTGGAGATTGGCTCCAGGCCAAGTGGGAGATTGAAAGTATGTATGTCCTAGAGACAATCATTATTAGGGACAAATGTACTTGAACACATTTGTATTATTAATAAGACTAATATATTTATGGCATTGCAATTATTGAATTATTTGTAATTATTCATTAATGTGCATCCCTTGAGCTCACGTTGTCATTAATAGAGTGAGATATTGATGATAGAGCGTAACTTTAAAATAGCCTTGACTAATGATCATCGAGAATGGGATATCTATGATATGTTATAAGTCGACATGTGGTCTGCATTACATTCTTAGAGAATGTAGTATGTCTCACCTACTACTAGTAATGGTTACTAGTGATGCACAGATGGATACTTTTGGAAAGTATTGGTATACCCTGCTGATAAACTATTTGTTAGACATGTCTAGAGTATTATCAGAGTGTGGGATATGAAGGTCCTTTGACTTGAGGTCAATACGCACCTTGTTTACAGAGTAATGTACTTTGACCCTGTCCTAAGTTTAAACTCCTTCTAGGATAAGATGTGGCTTGTGTTGGGTGCATTATGATGTAAACTAAGGTGGTAGTTGAGCCATGAATAGGATTCATTCCTTGATTGGATATTCGAGAGAGCACTCAACTTCTTAGTGATATTAAGTCGACCAAGTCATTAGCCAATGCAAGAGACATATTTAGAATATGGTCTAGTTGTCGACTAATATAGATGAGATAAAGTGATCAAGCCATTTGGATAGACACATGGCAAATCTTAAGCTTGATCAAGTGTGTCGCGAATGAAAGGAATTTATTATCTCACATAAAGGTTATATTTGTTGGATTCATGTAAACGTACTTCATATATTGAGTTCATCGTACGGCGCAGTCTAGGAGTTCTGTATGGACCTTAATTGAATTGGTGTCGATATATGAAGGCCTATAGGGTCACACTATGTCCATTGTCTCTTCGATCTAAGGGTGTATTGAGAAAGTATTAAATATTCGATTTGGAATCAAGATATTTAAATTGATAATAACTATGGGATAATTTCTATTAGATGGAAATTATTTAATTAAGTCAAAATTGAATTTTAGATTTAATGTGTTGAATATATATAACGAAAAAATGAGAAACGTTATTGACGTAAGGCTCCGCGGCGCCTCCTAGGTTGAGCCGCGGCGCCGACCCGACAGTGGGCCCAGTCAGATTGGCCCACTGCACCTCAGTTTTTGGGCCAGGTTTAGAGCCCAACCCTATTCATTTCTGACATAATTGTAACTATAAATACAACATCAAACCATTGTTATCATACACTAATTCTCATAAGAAAATTCTAGACTTAGAGTCTAGGATAAAACTCTCTCAAACCTCTGCCAAGATTTCCTAGTTTTCTTGACAGATGAATACACCGTAGCATTGTGCTTGCAGTCGAAAAGGGAATCGCGTGTCCACCATTTAGTAAAGACTCCAGATAATACAACATGTAAGTGTTCATATTTTATGTTAGAGGTTCTGATTGTCATATAACCATACCAGAAACGAGGAATTGTTGGAGTAAGTAGAACAAAAAATTTAAACTTCCGCTGTGCCTACTTACATGTTTTGAACCCAATAAAATCCTACAATTTTTGGCTGCTATAGTGAAATATTTTTATTGAGAACATATAATACAACATAATATGAGAATCGATTTCACGGAATATTAAGCTTGATCATTATAGTAAATGTTGTTATTGAGGATGATTAGTATAGAGAGGTCTGATTATTTTAATACATTATTATGGACTCAAATGATGTTAGACTCAAAATGTGGAAACTAATGGGTCTGCTTCCAGCTCCACTCCAAGTAGGTACCCAACAGATCAAGTTGGTAAAATTGAGCAGATAAATTGCAATGGTCCTGGAGATGCTAGAGAGGACGAAATGGTTGAAGCTGCACAGCATGAAAATAAGAAACAAAGAAAACAGAAGCGAACTATAATGAACAAAAAATAGATATCACTTATTGAGAAGGCACTTATGGATGAACCTGATATGCAGCGAAATAAAGTTTTATTAGAATATTGGGCTGAAGAGTTAATTGTTCATGTAATACCTTATCCTATGTAATGTTTATTTTATTTGGATATTAGGTATTACATAAACACTTAACTCTTCAGCCCAATATTCAAATAAAGATTTATTTTGTTGTATATCAGGCTCATCCATAAGGGTCTTCTCAATAAGTGATATTTGTTTTTCGTTCATTATAGTTCGCTTCTGTTTTCTTTGTTTCTTCTTTTCATGTTGTACAGTTTCAACCATCTCGTCCACTCTAACATCTCCAGGACCATTGTAATTTATCTGCTTAATTTTTACAACTTGATCTGTTGGGAAACTACTAGGTGTGGAGATGGAATCAAACCCATTAGTTTCCACATTCTTAGTCTATCATTTGAGTCCATAATAAGGTATTAAAATAATTAGACCTCTTTCTAACAATCATCCTCTATAACATCATTTACTATAATGATTAAGTTTAATTTTCCGTGAAATCGATTTTCATGTTATATTATGTTATATTATATGCTATCTATAACAACATTTCATTATAATATCAGCTAAAAAATATCCCGACAAATGATGCCGCTATAAAGAGATTTGACTATATTAATAAAATTTACATAGAAACAATCGTACTAATAAATGTACTAACTTGTTTAGTTTAATGATATAAAGGTTAGATTCACGTTCAGATGGTACTTATGAAGCTAACAAGAGCCATGACTATAAATGTAGTAGAAGGTCTTCTCTTTATCCCATTCAGTTATGGGGTACTATTATAATTCCAACATGATTCTGCAATTAAAAAAATATGTTAGGCGAAAATTTTTATAAAATAAAAATAAGAAGTCTATAGCTAAATTATTTATAAATATAAAAATATGTAATATTTCAAATAAACGAGTAACAAGACAATGTCACATAAAATGAACTAAGAGAGTAACATTTTTTCTTAATACACAAACTGAGAATAAAATGGTACGTTAATGGTAGAATTGTTATATAGCTCAAGTGTGTCAATATTCATGTTCTTTTTATTAACCTAATTCTAATTAGCAGAATTAGCGAAATATTAGTGTTGGCTTTTCTCTTTTACTAACCCGCAATCTTTTATTATTGCTTAATGATTCTTTTTTGGGTTCATATCTAATGTAAGACACTGTTAAGGTTCACCTCACTTTGACAATCATGATTATAGAAAATAAAAAAGTATTTAAATATAAAGTCTTCTCAATCATATACACAAAAAAGAGATCATGTTTACAAAAACATTCTTTTATTTTTTCAATGAGTTTTTTTATTCTTATCAATTAATTATGAGAAAACGATAATCTCAACCTTCAATTGAGTTAATATTTCATACAAGAAAATTAAAACCAAGCAAGCTTTGAAATATTGGTTGTCTATGTGAAATCAACATTTAGAAGTTGCTAAAGTTGGTCGGTGTTACTTTCTTTGAATTTGAAATAATAATTTCTTTTACCATATAAAATTAGGTCATTCTAAAAAAATATTGCAAATATTAAAATAGTTGATTAGATTGTCGACGAATAAGATTCAATTCTTGTAATTTTGTATTAGTATTGAAATTGACTCCATGATACACTCTAGCAAACTAACATTATTATTATAATTAGCACCCTTTGGCAAAGACACATAAAAGAAGAAAAGAACCCTTAACTACAAATAGATCTAAAAATTATCATTCCTTTTAGTTAAAGAGAAATGAAAATTAAAGATTTTTTGAATTTGATAATGCTGCGATGTATGAACGGATAAAAATAAAAATAAAACAGATAACAAAATTAAGCATTTTTGAGAACCGTATTTAACTTATAAATACAATTTTAATTTCCTCTATATTAGTTTTTAAAATTATATGAGGACATAATCCAAATTCCACTAGCAAGAAGTATAAATAAATGCTCAAACTATTCTGGTGAAGCAGGAAAACTAACTAGAAATTTGCGTATAACTTATTGGTAATATAGAGGAAGAATCAACACATAAATAGAGAATAAAACATATTCAAACGTTAACAAAGGAAAATTAAAGCACCAAGAAAGGAAAGAATGATAATAAATAAAGTTATAGAAATCTTACTGTTCTTGGCTGACTTGATATTGTAGTGGGTACTAGCATTAATTTTGGGGTATTTTTTTTATTCTGTAGAACCTGTAAACAACACACATAAATTTTAATAATTTATAAAAGAAATGAGAAGGTATAAAAATGATTCTCATTTTTCTCTGTAGTACTTGAATCATAAAATACTAGTTTAGGAAACTTATGAATTTTTCCATAGAGAAAGCGGATCGCAGCAACCACGACTCGTGTCACCAGTCTTCGGGAATCCTCACAAAATGGATGAATTTTCATGTTTCCACAATCTAGATATCCCTTATAATGCAAAGATAGACTTTATGTGTAAACCCTAGCCATCCTAGATGATGGATTAATCATTCTTACACACCCATAATAGTGTTTATATAGACTAGTTCTAGAATTTAATGTGAAAAAATATGTAATGGGTTCATGGGTCATCTAGCATCCCTTATGGATGGACCCGATCCAATAATACTTTCCAACAGTAACAATTCTCTAAATTTTTACTTATTTAAATTTAATGAAATAATAATTACTTTATCAAATTTTATAAACTCATCTGCTATCATATAATCAAATAGTTTTCTCAAAATGTCAATACAAAAAGCTTAAAGATTTTTTATAATGCAAGTTTTTCCTTCACCAACCAATTAGAAACAAAAAAAATTAGGTAAATTATTTTT
Source organism: Anisodus tanguticus (assembly GCA_034509755.1). Taxonomy (NCBI): domain Eukaryota; kingdom Viridiplantae; phylum Streptophyta; class Magnoliopsida; order Solanales; family Solanaceae; genus Anisodus; species Anisodus tanguticus. Next base: position 27,055,881 of record CM067559.1, read on the forward strand.
TTAGCAAAAAAAAAAAATCAATTGGATAGTGCTTTCGTTTTTCGTAAGGGGACTTCTTTATTTTCCAAAAATATCTCAAAAACCTTTTCCAATAATTGCTCTAACGATCCATACCTCTTAAGTAACAAATACAAGAAAATTCACCATTGATAGAGAAATATTAGTTAGAAAGAAAACACCACTATTTGTGCACTACTAATTGTTAAAATTGGTGGCACATAATGAATTATATCTCGACAAGTGTCCATTTCATATGAACCAGCCATGTATATATGAAGATGTAGAAACGAATATCTTTATAGCAAAGTGAAAAAATATACCGTGATATATACACGGTATATACACTGCCTTGTGTATACCGTGTATATCAAGGAAACACAAGAAAAACCATTACCGTGTATACTTGTATATTTAGGTAATACATTATTGTATTTAATTAGCATTATACACTTATCATAATTATAGAATTCTTGTACAAATAGAATAGGGTTTTGGAAGTAGAATAGGAATAGGATTTTCCATATTATGAAAATTGTAAATTGTATATATACTCATTCATTAATGAAAAAAATCAAGGAATTATTTCTTTTATGATATCAGAAGTCTAGGACTAACATACTTCCGCTCCTATCCCAAATTAGCTCTCGGTTCCGACCACCCTTCTCGGCTGAACCTTCATTTCTTCTCCAAATCCCTCCTAAATTATTGTTTCTTCGTTATGTCTACCTCGAAGAACATGTTTCATCCTACCCTTGTTATTTCCAACATCAAGAACCACATTTCTATTGTTCATGAGATGGAAAACGTCCAATATGCGACGTGGGCAGAATTGTTCGAAATTCACGCAATCTCACATCAAGTCCTCCATCACATAATTCCTCCCGCTGTCCCTACACCCGCGGAAGATCCTCAGTTATGGATCACTTTTGATGCTACTGTCCTTCAGTAGATTTACTCCACTATTTCTACCGACCTTTTACAAACGATCATTGAACCAGACACTACGGCTATGGCTACCTGGAATAGATTGCGTGATATATACCAAGATAACCAACATTCCCAAGTTGTCACTCTTGAGCAAGAATTTTTGCAAGTTAGAATGGAAAATTTTCTGAATGTTTCAGCTTATTGTAAACAACTCAAGGAATTGGCGGACCAACTCTGTAACGTTGGCGCGCCTGTTACCAATAATCGTCTTGTTCTCTGAATGGCTACAAGTCTATCTGAGGCCTATAATGGCGTTGGGACTCTACTCTGACAAAGTAATCTGCTTCCCCCTTTATATCAAGCCCGTTATATGCTCACTTTGGAGGAAGTCATCTTGGAAAAAAAGGCGGCTACCGGCGCCAATTCTATGGCGATGATCACGTCCTCTGATAATTCTCACGGGTTTGTTGACAATTCGGGTCAAAACCACAACAACGACGGCGGCAAGAAGGGTTAAAACCATAAAAACAATGGCAAAAACCGCGGCGGCAACATTGGTGGCCGCCGAAATAGTGGCACCACCGGCGGGAACAGTAACAACAGCAGGGTTGGGCCTCGGAATAGTGGCAGTGGGTCGCAGGCCGCCTGGTCCCAGCCTTGGGCTCCTTGGCCGTGGAACTGGGCCAGTGGCCTATGGCCCAACAACCACTATTTTCCTACCAGCCATTACCCGAGTCACTAGACCCCATCCCAGTACCAAGCCAGGCCCAATCCACCTACTAGAAGATTTAAGTCTGGGTCGGGACCGCAAGAAGGCATGCTTGGACCTCGGCCTCCGCACACTTTCTAGGCAGTGGGCCCCATGCCGACTCCGATAGATATTAAGGCCGCCATGCATACACTTGAATTAAATACTCCAGACGTGAATTGATACATGGACACCGGCGCCACTTCTCACATGACGTCCGACCAAGGTACTCTCTCGTCTTATTCCAATTTGAGCAAAAATCGTGGCATAATTGTTGGTAATGGAAACTCAATTCCAATTCGTGGTTACGGTCATACAAATTTTCCTCCCCCCATCTACCTCTTGTCTTGAAAAATGCTCTTTATGCCCCTAACTTAATTAAAAATTTGGTGTCTATTCGTAAATTCACCACTGATAATTGAATTTCTGTTAATTTTGATCCTTTTGTGTTTTCTGTGAAGGATTTCAATATGGGGATACCTCTCATGAGATGTAATAGTAGGGGAGATCTTTATCCCATTACGCCCGCATCCAGTCTCTCGAGTCAAGCCTTTCTATCTACTTTTGTAGCTCTATCTCCTTCCTTGTGGCATGCACGTTTAGGTCACCCTGGGTCGTCCATTGTTTCTTCCTTGCATAAAAACAATTTTATTTCTTGTAAGGGTATGTGTAGTACTCCAATTTGTCATTCATGTCCTTTAGGAAAACATGTTAGATTATCATTTGTAGCCTCTACTTCTCTTACATTAATGTCATTTGATATTATTCATAGCAATTTATGGACATCTCCCGTTTTAAGTTTTGTGGGCCGTCGTTATTATGTTATATTTTTGGATGACTATTCTAATTTTTTATGGACCTTTCCATTAACAATAAAATCACAAGTTTTTTTCACCTTCTTAAAATTTAGTGCATTCATCCGTTCCCAATTCGATCGGGAAATAAAAAATATTCAATGTGATAATGGCAAAGAATATGATAATGGGTTGTTTCGGGATTTTTGTGATACTAATGGCATAGTTTTTCATTTCTCTTGTCCTCATACTTCCTCACAAAATGGGAAAGCCGAACTAAAAATTCGTACCACTAATAATATTGTCTGAACTTTATTGGTCCATACTTCTGTACCCCCTTCCTTTTGGCATCATGCTCTACAAATGGCTACTTATCTTCTTAACATACTTCCTACCAAATAATTGGCATATTTCTCCCCTCTTAAATTCCTCTATAATAGGAATCCTTCATATTCACATCTTAGGGTCTTTGAGTGCTTATGTTATCCACTATTTCCGTCAACTACAATTTACAAACTTCAACCCCGTTCTACCCCTTGTGTGTTTTTGGGTTATCTATCTAATCATCGTGGTTACAAATGTTTTGATTTATCATCTAATAAAATCATAATTAGTCGTCATGTTATTTTTTTTGAAACCCAATTTCCGTTTACTACAGTAAATAGTCCCGGGCCTAGTTCGTATAATTTTTTAGATGACGAGGTCTCCCCATATTTTATCCACCATTTATCGGACTTGTCCCACACCCAAAATATTCCAGCGGACCCACTGCTCGCCTAACCTTCTATCATGTTGAATCTACCAAGTGGGCCAGACACTCATGTCTCGGGTCCGGCAACTAGGCCGCATATCCAGCCCAGTTTTGCCCCTGCTTCTGTTTCAAGTCTCGGTCCAGATTTCCGTGTTGGGCCAACAGGCCCACTGCCTGCTGGCCAGTCCGTCACCCATCCGATTTTTTCCCAGTTCTCCTCCGAGTCGTAGACCGGTCAGTCGTAGTCAACGGGGTATTTTTAAACCACAATGTCATTTTAATCTAAATTCTAATGTTCTTAAATCCCCCCTACCCCGTAACCCAGTGTCTGTGTTAAATGACCCAAATTGGAAATTGGCTATGAATGATGAATATGATGTTCTTATTGAAAATAAGACGTGGGAGTTGGTGCCCCGTCCTTCTGGTGTTAACATTATTCTGTCTATCTGGATTTTTACTCATAAAGATAATTCTGATGGTTCTTTTGCGAGGCATAAGGCTCGTCTTGTAGGTGATGGTAAGACTTAGTAGGTTAGCGTGGATTGTGGTGATACATTTAGTCCGGTGGTCAAACCGGCTACCATTCACACTGTTCTCAGTCTGGATCTTTCAAAGGCATGGCCCATTTATCGGTTAGATGTCAAGAATGCTTTCTTACATGGTGATCTTAAGGAGACCATTTACATGCATCAGTCCTTGGGTTTTTGAGACCCCAAATATCCTCATCATGTCTGTTTATTGAAGAAGTCCTTGTATGGGCTTAAGCAGGCCCCGCGGGCTTGGTATAAGAGATCTGCAGACTATGTTACGTCTATTGGGTTTTCTCACAGCATGTCAGATAATTCATTGTTCATATATTATCGTGGTACTTCCCTGTCTTATATTCTCTTATATGTGGATGATATTATCTTGACTGCCTTTTCTGATGTTTTGCGCAAGTCTATCATGACACTGCTCAATTCTGGGTTTGCTATGAAAGACTTGGGGCCCTTGAGTTACTTCTTGGGGATTGCTGTCACTTGTCATGCAGATGGGTTATTCTTATAGCAACGGAAGTATGTCGCTAACATCATTGAGCTGGCTGGTATGTCCTCGTGTAAGTCTACTTCCACTCCAGTTGATACTAAGCTCAAACTGGGTGCTGCGGCTGGCTCACCTTACAAGGATCCCACCCACTACCGTAGTCTTGCTGGAGCACTTCAGTATCTTACTTTCACGAGATCGGATATTACGTATGCCGTACAACATGTGTGTTTATTTATGCATGATCCCAGGGCTTAGCATATGAATGTGCTCAAACGCATTATTCGATACATCCATGGGACACTTGACTATGGCTTACATTTATATCCATCATCAACAGCTACACTTGTCTCGTATACAGATATTGATTAGGTGGTTGTCCAGATACCAGACGCTCCACCTCTAGCTATTGTATGTTTCTTGGTAATAACTTGGTCTCATGGTCTTCGAAGCGACTGTCTACATTATCACGCTCTAGTGCAGATGCCGAATATCGAGAGGTAGCCAATGTGGTCTCTGAATCATGTTGGTTACGTAATCTTCTCTTAGAACTTCATTGTTCCATTCAGAAAGCTACCTTGGTTTATTGCAATAATATTAGTGTCGTCTATCTTTCTGGTAATTCTGTTCAACATCAGCGCACTAAACATATCGAGATGGATACCCACTTCGTTCAAGAAAAGGTAGCTCGTGGACAAGTACGCGTCTTACATGTCCCTTCTAGGTATCAAATTGCAGACATCTTTACTACAGATCTTCCCTCGGTCCTTTTTGAAGATTTTAGAGACAGTCTCAGCGTACAAAGACCTCCCGCTATGACTGTGGGGGTGTGACAGAATATACCGTGATACACACGGTATATATATTGCCTTCTGTATACTGTGTATATCACGGAAACACAAGGAAAACCATTACCGTGTATACTTGTATATTTAGGTAATATATTTTTGTTTTAATTAGCATTATACACTTACCATAATTATAGAATTTTTGTACAAATAGAATAGGGTTTTGGGAGTAGAACAGGAATAAGATTTTCCATATTATGGAAATTGTAAATTGTATATATACTCATTCATTAATGAAAATAATCAAGGGATTATTTCTTTTAGAAAGATATAAGAGAAACAAAAACTCAAGAAGTCCCGAGCTTCCGTTGTCGGCCTTGGCATTAAACCACTATTGATTGTTGAGAAGCAATGTGATTTGACAGATGAAATAACTAGATGTATATATACATAACTAGATTGAGAAGAGAAAAAATATTTCTAAAGATAAATGTGTATGCAATTAATAGGATTCAATATGTTGTTTTAGCTCTTTTAGAAGAAAAATAATGGCATTCATCATATTTGGACATTTTTTAAAATCAAAATTTAGTTAATTATTAAATGTGTTTAGGATGTATATAATATATTAGATTCTCATTTATTCTTATGTGCAAACATAGCTAATAGGTCAAGCTATCATGAAATTATTGACCTTTTATGAGATAATTACAAATCAAGTTTCTTTTTAAAGTTGAACTTCAAGTAGTTTATATATATTCGCTTAAAGAAACTTACTTGTCGAACAACCATACCTATTACACTCATACATACTCACATACACTTGACTAATGTGTGACTTACAGATAAATTTATATTGTGATATGAGTTTATTTCACTTAAAGTCAAATTATTAATCTGTTACTATATATTTATGTAATTTTTTTAACTTTAGAGAATCTATAGTTTCATATAAATAGCTTGATATATTAAAAGATTATCTAATAACGTTATAAAATATTATAAATTTTGGAAGGATATTAATCCAAAGATTATACATTTGAAATGTCAATTTTAAATTTGTTGTAGAAAACTCCGCGGATTCATAGTACCACTATTGTACTACATATTATTTCTTCAAAGTGACATAATTAACTAAAATAAGAATTGTAACGACTCGTTAGATATTTTTGGTTATTTTTCCTATTTTCCCATAAACGATCCTTCCCCTAGCTTCCTTATGGTATATTTGAGTTTTAGGAATGGCAGGCGCAATTCCTAAGGCAATCGAGTGGAAATAACAGAAGAGAATTTAAGGTTTTAGAATTTTGAAGTTCTAAGTTTAGTGTCACGATCCAAAATCCTATTTATGCCATGAGGGCACCTACCCTGAAACCAGAGGCGAACCCCGAACATGCAAGACAAGATATATGAAATAAAGTACATAAAAGTAAAAGAATACCCAACGTATTGAAAGGTCTTAATAACTTAATACATAAGGTCTAAAACAACTCCTCAAAACCTAGAATTCATAAGTAGAAAATCTTTCTAAAATTCGAGTACAATGTCTGAATGCTTAATACAAGCTGTCTGAAATAAGGAAGACAGAAAATAAAAGGGATAGAGGGAATCCAGTGCTGGGAAGGCATCAACAGCTCACCCTGGACTCCAAGTCGGCACTCGAAGGTACTACGCTCCAATTGTGCTAGGGTATATATCTGCACACAGAAGGTGCAACAAGTGTATAGTGAGTACGGATAGCACGTGTACCCAACAACATCATCGACTGGCCCTAACTCTAGTGATGGCGAGGGTTGATACTTTTTTATACTTCTCTACTTATTTAGTTAGTAAATTTATAAATAGTTCAAACGTGTTTAACCTTAAATAGGATTCTTCGATTACGTCAACCTCATAGACCATCGATGTTTCCAAGATTTATCATAAAGTTCCAAATCCTTACTAAAAACAAAGTCAAGTATATCCACAAGATCCAACCAATGCCTAATTAGGGGGTCTAGTCCCACAAAGTTCCATCTTTTCATCTTTTACCCTTAAGAAGCCATAAAGATTTCATCTTTCTTCCATTTTAGGCAAGAAAAATCATATAGATTACACATTTACATCAATCGAGCACATATGGCATAAAGTTCACAACAATACGTATAAGTGATATGCAATGCAAGTGATATGTATGTTATGCAATGGCCATAAGTACCCAGTACGCACACGCTCCTGCAGTAGATTTCTATAACGATCCGTCCTGTCACTTTTAGCTTAACACTCTGACTTGACCAAGTTACCCTTTCCATAGATTTTCTTTGATATTTGTGACTTGCATGGATGGGTGGCACGTTTCCCAAATTGAGTTGGATAGGTCTCATGAAGAAAAATCTAAATTAGAAGTCTTGAAGTGGAACGATTTGACTAAAAGTTGACTTTTAGGTAAATGTGTCCATTTATGAGTTTTATCAATTATGTTAGTTTTGGAAAACCCTTTTTGACTATGTCGAGTCTTTGATTCACTTTCTGAGGTGTTTGGATATATTTTGAGTCCTTATTTACTAATTGTGAAATTTTGGAAATTTGAGAGTGATTTGTAAAAAAAAAGCTTAGCATTATCGGATTGGTTTTCTGAGTGCGTGAGTAAGTCTATAGCGTCGTTTACAGTCAGTTAGTATATTTGGTTTGTATTCGAAAGATTTTGAGTGAGTTTCGGGTGTTGGATGAAAATTTGTTATTTTATGAAATAGTTGTTGCTAGTGTAATCGCCTCAGCGATGTTTTGGTCGCAACTAGGGAGCCGCTTCTACAGAAGTTGGTTCATAGATGCGAGGGTTTGGAGACTTGGAAAGGGCCGCTTCTGCGGAACCCTTTGCCCAGATGTGAGGCTACATATGCCGACCTTGGCCGCTTCCGCGCATATTTCGTGGATGAGTTGGTACCACTTTGTCGCGACCTCAAATCCCATTGTGTCGTCAGGGCACCTACCCTAACCCATAGGCAACCCAACATACATTATATCTGATAATGCAGTATTAATGCGGAAAGATAAAGAAGTAAATGAGAAGTAATTTAACAAATCTTATAATAAATACAGAATCTGAAGAAAATCCCTGATGATCTGATAGTCATGAGTACAAGCTTTAAGTACGAATACAAGTTTGAATATAGCAATATATTAACTGTCTAGAAATAACAAGGACAAAACATAAAGAATAGAAGCAGTTCCAGTGCCAGAGAAGAAGCTGCGGCTCACCCTGGACTCTAATTAACACACTCCAATAAGGCTGCAAATCAAGTTGCTTCGGTATTGTCTGGCTCAATACCTGCACATAGAGTGCAGCAAGCATAAAGTGAGTACGGAAAGCAAGTGTACTTAACAACATCGTCGATCGACCCTTGTTGTAACGGTGGCGAGGGTTGGTACTTTTTGATACCTCTATACTAATTAGTTAGTTACACATAATAAGTAATCAGTTAACCAATCTAATAGTAAGTCTACGGTTCGATATTATACAAGTACTCTCACATTCTCAGGTTTATAACAATGTTCAACCTAACCCCATTCAGGACGTCTAGACCCATCAAGATATTCTACTCAAGTCTCACGGTGATATAAGTGTAAACTAACAGTATTTCTTCCATCAAACCAAAAGAGTTTAAGTATATCAAAGATCAACACCGAGCACACATAGCACCAAATACATTTCAAAATATGAATGCAAATGATATATATGTATGCAATGGCCATATGTATCCGGTATACACACATTGTTGCAGTAGCTGTACGTGACCGATGGGGGACTCATGAGGTCCATAAATCAATCTGATGATACCAGCTCTGCGGCTGAAGTGTCATCATCAATCATCACTCTCGTATCATGTACCATATCCAACAACCACTTTCCCAAGCCTCTCTCAACAATATTTCAATAATTCAATGCAAATAATAATATGTATGAATGATATGGATATCTGTGCACCATGCAAACAACATAATCAGTATGATCAGAATTATCAGATTCTATTAAAGTGTTATATGAGATGTGGAGTGATGAATGTATGACAAGTCAAACAATAATATCATATCAATTTGGCTACAAGTCCAAGAAAACAACAATCATACCAACCCTAAGCGGATTTATGCACCGCGCCCGTGGTCTGAAGGCTAAATACATAAACTCCTTCAAATGCATCATACTAGTTCATTAGTTACCCAATTAAGTTCACTGGTACCCGTATTAGTGCTCGTCACCTCACTAATATGGGACCCCCGATTTCCATTACTCCCCTTAATTCATTACATATCATACCAACACATAAACGCTACACTGGAGTATAGAAAGTCTCAACTAGCCTGAATCAAAGCCGAAGAACTCACGCAGCAGCTTTTCCCTTTCGCCGAGCTTCTTCACGAGCCCACTCTGATCTATCAATTATATGATATTATAGTCTAACGATACCCATAATCCCCAAGCTAAATTACAAAGGAACTTCGGGCCCAAATTATCAAAATATGAACTTTCCTGCTTAAATATATCATTACATGTTAGATAATCATAATTTTAAGTTAATTTAACAACAACGTCCAATTGGATCCTTAATTTCATAAAATGGGCAAAAGTCCCAATTTCTAATCCTAGAATCTCACCCAATTCCCAAAAGGGTTTTAATCATGTAATTGCTCAACTAATCACCATCTTACTAGTCTAATACATCACTAGTTTACAATATTAACAACAACAAACCAATATCCAATCCCCAAATATAACTCTCTTATTCTCAACAAGGCATTTCTACCATTTTCTCTTTTAATAAACATACTTAGGCTGGAGATTAACTAGAATACATTAATGGAAGGGAGGAAGGTTACCTTAACGATGAGTTCTCATAGAATTCTGAGGAGAGAATTCTATGTCATCAAATCTTATATTCTAAACAATAATTTTGCTCTGGAAAAATAGATTCTGCTGGAGCGGACACGCTGTCCGCTGGGGCGATCCCACTTAAAAACCTAACCTCCCGCTGGGGCAATGAAAATGCCATCAAGGCCACCCGCCCCTACGAGGAACCTGTCTGCTAAGGAAGAATCTTGGCTCAAGGTCGATTCTCGCTTCGACGAGCCATGCCTCCACTGAGGCGGGTCCGCTGAAGCAGAAGAAGGTTCCCTAGGGCGAAAACCAAACACCAGTAATGCCCAATACTTCCCAACTCTCCGTAAACCATCCAAAACACTTTTGGAACCTCCCGGACATAAACCAAACACCAGTAATGCCCAATACTTCCCAACTCTCCATAAACCACCCAAAACACTTTCGGAACCTCCCGGACACAAACCAAACATGCAACCCTATTAGTAAAATACATTCCAGACCTACTCGTACACTTGGGTTTCCTAAAAAAGGTATTTAAAGCTCGAGTTTGACTAAAGTCAACTCTTAAGTTCTAATTTCACAATTTCTCAACTAAATCCCCAAAACACACCGAGCTACCTCAGAACACAATCAAAAAGCTAGACGAAGTTATAAATGTCATTCTGAAGCTAATAGAACCAACAAAATAATGAACGAAGCACGTTTTCCCAAAAGTCAACTATGGGTCAAACTTTTATTAACTTGGGATTACTCAAACCAGCTAAAATGGGTCTGAAACATACCCAATTACCTCGGGAACCGTGTTACCCATCTCCACAAGTCAAAAATAAGCAAACAAAAACTCAGAAAGGGTAATTTAGGGGTTTTCAGGCAAAACAAGAAAAATGACTTTTTGAGTCATTACACACTTCTATAGTCAATGCTCTGTAGAAGCGAGTCCACCTCTGTGAGGAATGGTCCGCTGAAGCAAAATCTCTATTGTTAGAACCTTAAAATCCCCAAGTCTGAAATTAGTGTTCATTCTTCACATTCTTCAACTCTAGGCTCGATTTTGGGGATTTCAAGAGGGTTTCAACTATTTCATCTTGGGGTAAGATTCTAATCTTATTTTCATTAAATAGCCATGTTTCCTTTCTTGTATTTGTAGATTGTACTATTAATTATGGGTAGGAAAACCTAGATTTTGTCCTCAAATGTTAACAGAGCTTGTTTTTATGAAATTGATGCCAAGAACTAGGCTTTTATTTTTTATTTTTCTGATTTAGATTTGTTAATACATGGGGAAACTACTACTACTAATCTTGAATTTCTAATTTAATCTTATGACACCTATATGAGAATTAGGATTCTTTAAATTGGGGATTTTGATAAGGGAATTGAAGGCCTAACTGTGATTATTTTTCTATCAAACTTAAAGAAATAACTATTTAGACTATGGGTTGTATTTTTCCAAGCTGAAATTTTGATTTTGCCCTCATGGGTCTGGATTCACTTTTTGGGTTACATGTTGAGTTTCTTTGAGAAGCTTATCTTTACGGTTGTATGTAGAATTATGTGTTAATGTAAAATTTATGATATTTAGACTACGATCGCTCAAAAGTGCTACGAAAATGCAAGGCCTTAGCATTAGGGAGTTCATGGCACCTAGTCGACCGTGAAGTAGGCTACGGTTATTCTCTTAGACTCTGATAGAAGGATGTATAGCTTATAATTATTGAGGGGTATTAGGCGTGATAGGGGTCCCACCTTATTGAATATGATGAGCACTTGGATGGGTACTGGTGTATTCTATTAGGAATGATTACTCTTAGGTTGGTTCTGACAGTTGTTTTATGTCCGTGATTGAACTTATATTTGAAGTGTGAATTGATTTATCTCATCACTCTATGTATCTTATATGTGAAAAGACTGATATATGAAATCATTATGAAACTGATGATATTGAGGCATGTGATTATTATTGACTTGGATTTTCATCTCATACTTTCATGATATTGTCTTTTTTACCGTATGAATTTATTCATTCATATCACCATTGTTACTAAGATGGATTCTGATGTGATATGTTGTTGGATTCGATGATATCGGGGAAGAAAGGTAAATGAGTTGATATGAGATGATACTGATACTTAGATGATTTGATATGAAATGACTCGACAAATGAGATCGTGATTATGATGTTCTATCAGTCCGGGGAATCATACTGGTTGATTGTGAGCAGTATATGCACTCACGGAGTCTCCCATGGATTATAGCTATGTGGAGGCGTTCACTAGCATGTGTATACCAGGTTGATGAAAAGTACCTTGCATTTATGCATTTATGCATTTCATGCATCATCATTCATACAGCTTATGTGATATATGCCTATCTGAACCTTCTATATTCTGAGGTGGTTGATATGTGCCTAACTGAATCTTCTATGTTCTGAGGTGATTTACGGGTTGAACAATAACCATGCAGTCTTTAGTGGTATTTATGAGATAGACTCAATCTTTAGATATGTTACATATTGCATGTCGTTGTCGGCCTATGATGTCTATGGAGGTACAATGTGTACTCATACTACACTTATTATATTTTTATTTGAATGTAGATACAGCACCATCTACCAGTTCTGGTCTCGTGGTTGACATCCGAGACTGCTTATTAGAAGTTTTTAAGGTGAGCCTCACTGTTCTTCAACAACCCTGGATATTCCTTTATTTATCCATGCTTGCTTTATTTCCAAGACAATATTATTCAGACTTGTACTTATTTTGTAGATGCTCGTGTATCGTTTAGATCAGATTTTGGAAATTATGATAATTAGATAATATAAGTATTTTTATGACTTATTATCTATGGCAAGATGACTTTTAGTATTAATTCTCTCTTTTCTGTTTTTAAGTCTTAAATTTGTTTAAGTGGATTGGAAGTGGTTCGCCTACCGAGGAAATAGTGTAGGTGCCACCATGATCATTGAAAGGGGTCGTGACAGTTTCACATGACCTGTGGGGGACTCATGAGGTCCATATACCCATCCGAAATCATTTTTCATTGGGTCTCAACTCGGTGGCTGTAATATCATCATCATCATCACTCTTACCATCTACCATATCCAATAACCGGCCTTCAAGATTCCTTTTTAGTATCCCATAAATCAAATAACAATGATATCATAAATGTATGAAATGGATATGTGTACACCATACAGAAGCATAAAATCAAATCAGTTATCAGTACGAGTTTCATTCCAAGATTTAGACGAGATGTAGAGTGATGAATGCATGACAAGTCATAATCAAGAATCTACTAAACATGGCTAAATATCCCATGTAAACACCAATCATACCAACATTAGTGGATTTATACACCACTGTTCAAGGACTGAATGCTAACTACATAGTCTTCCTCACAAGTATGACTACTTTATATTTTAATCACCCTTTTAAGTACATCGGTACCTGCAAAAGTGTTTGTCACGCGAGTACAGGATCCCCAATTCCCATTACACCCCTTAATTACTTAACCAACATATAATCACTACATTAAGATCTAGTAAGTCTCAACTTGCCTGAATCTGAAGCCAAGGAGCACTTCAACACTTTTCCTTTTCTTTGATGCTCCGAATGTTACCAATCTATTCAAATATTCTATCTAGATAAGAATACGAGTCTAACAGTACCTATATTTCCATACGAAAGGATTTGAGTTCAAAAAGGCTAATTTGAAACCCATTGCCAGACCTCAAAGGTCAAAATGGTAATTTATTGGAAAAAAAAGTTCATCAAGTTCAAGATAGTATTCTACAAGGTTAGACGAATCTAACAATACATATATTACTAAGCTTTAAATTGAATCCTAGAAACCAACCCCAAAAGATAACCCCGAGCCCACAAGGGCAAAACATAAATCTTACATCAAAATTGGTTTATCCATAACCTACTTAGTCTAAATTCACAAAATTACAAGAATCTAGCCTCAATTGAACCATCAGTTCCATTAAAATCACCAAACCCAGTTTCTAAGGAAAATCACAATTTTCTGCTTAGAAATCATGGATTAAAAAAAAGAAGCTTTCGAGTATTCCACAATGCATTTTTATGTTATGATTTTAGTGGTTTTAATGACCCTATCTTATCCTATCTTGATTACCCCTAATCCCCTGTTCGACAAAAGTTGCATTTATATACAATAATCGGATTGTAGCGGGTATAGTTTAGTGGTAAAAATGTGATTCATTCTATTATCCCTTAAATAGTTAAAGGGTCCTTCGGTTTGATTCGTATTCTGATCAAAAACTTTATTTCTTAAAAGGATTTAATCATTTTCCTCTCAATGATAGATTCGAGAACAAATACATATTCTCGTGATTTGTATCCAAAGGTCACTTAGACATTGAAAAATTGGATTATGAAATTGCGAAACATAATTTTTGAATTGGATCAATACTTCCAATTGAATAAGTATGAATAAAGGATCCATGGATGAAGATAGAAAGTTAGGGTGTCCCTTTTCTCTAAATTCTCATCACACCTTTCATAAATGAGATCTTGTAGGATATCCAACCATTAACTTGGAACTCTAAGTCCTGTCGTCACACATCTGAGTACAACTTCTGCTGACTTTGAGCAATCAACATTTTCTCCTGAACAACTTCACCTTCTCTATGAATTTGTGCATTATGTTAGGTCTCATTAACTCCAGTTTGCTTACCTCAAACTATCCGATAGGAGTTTTACATCACCGCTCATACAGAGCCTTATGTGGATTTTTTCTGTTGCTTAGTATAATAGTTGTTGTTGTAAATCCAATAAGCAGTAGATAATCATCCTAATTTCCTGTGGAATCCATGATGCAAACTCATAATATGTCCTCGAGCGTTTGAATTACATGCTAGATCTGTCCACCTATCAGAGGGTGAGATCCATTTGAAAATGATCTCTAGAAATTAGCTGTAAACTGAGCATTTGTGCCTAATGTCATAGAACTAGGGACATCATGAAGGGAACCATTTTCTTAAGGTACAACCTCGTGTAGTCCTTGGCCGTTTAAGTAGTTAATGTTGTCAAGAAGTGAGTTGGCCAGACAGCCTATCAACAATTAAACTTACGATAAGAGTGAGGTAAACCCTTAATAAAGTCCATACTAGTTATTTTCCCATTTTCACATCTGGTTCTCAACGTTCTGAGTTAACCCACGGGGCTTCAGGTGTTCATTATTTAGCTGTGACAACTTTACACTAACTACTACCTCTGTAAGGTTCTTGTTCATATCATTCCATTAATACATCCCTTTATTGTCATGATATATCTTAGTAGATCCCGGATGGATAGGTTATTACGAATAATGGACCCTTATCGTAATCTTGTCTCGTAGCTCAAATGGTCTTGGTACCCAAGGACCCCATTTCCTTAAACTTTAAGGCTGTGATTTTCTTTTGATGAATACCCCGTTTGACTCTTCCTAACAATGAGACCTTAATCCTAATATTCCTTATCTTCCCATAAAAAGAAGGATTCTGAAATAATCTGAATCATATTGCTATCATTATCTGATTCCATCAATCAAACTCCCACTTAGCTAACTGATGTATTTCCTCGAGTTAACTCATTTCTTTAACCTCCAAATTTGTCAGGTCACATGTAGGCACATGGCTGGTTGTACTGGATACAATGTTAACCTTATCCAAATGGTGTAATACTATCTATATTAAGATCTTTATACCTAAGACATCACCTCTATTTTCAACTTAGCTCCATTTATCCAAAGGTGCGCATTGCGGTTAACTCTAAATAGTGGTTCAAAAATACTTTTTTGTACTTTCTCATTACTATGATCATAAACAATTTACTTTCTTTTCTTCTTTTTGATACTTGTCACATGCACATACTATTTTATCGTATTCTTATTCATTCTAGTATATATATGATCTCAAACATTTCCCCCGATTCCAATCCTTCATGTAAATATCTTATAGATGATGAGTCATTAACTTATTCCTTAGTTAGGAACGTATGAGATTCAGAAGGATATTGACGTTACATGATGTTGTTCTACTATATCCAATTCTGATCGTTGTACTTAGACTAAAACCTCTTTACTTGCCTCATGGCTAAGACTTTTCGTCAACGACACCTCGGGGAAAAGATTGTCTTATTCTCGTTAAGTTGTAAGCCATTTACTTTATTTATATCGTAGAATACTTTAGTCAATTCAAAACACTCGTAATCATTTGTATCTGATAGTCACCTTATCTTCATTCTCCCATAATTACATTAGAACATATCTCTTTAACATATATCTTGTATACTTAGGTTCATTGACCCCTTTTCACCTCTTTATGTTCTTATATCGAGCTCTACTCACTTTTTTCTATTTACATACTTTCTAAGAGTCATGGCTATGCTTGTTTGGAATCGATGCTTCGCACATTCAGATCCAATTCATAATTTTACATGACCTAGTAACTCATCTGAGTCTCTTTGCCTTAGTCTTAATTAAGTCTCTCATCAACTGATTACTCAATCGTTTCCCCTTTATATTTCCATTTTGAGTTACCTTAGGGGTGTCTCTTGTCTCAAAGGGCTTCTCATATATCTTCCTAAGTACCGAAGGTCTGCCACCTCTAGCTAAAAAGTCCCTACTGTCCCTTCTCTACCACTTGTTCTTACGTTATTTTAGAGTAATCACACCTTTGTGAGACCGGCATAACTACAATCTCATTCACTTCTATCTTTCTCTGTTGTAATTCTTCTGTATGTCCGTCATTAGGTGGAAGACATTTATGCCTCGATACTTCATCAAACAATTCCATACGCGTTCATTAACAGTTTTCACTTTTTTACAACTATTCTTTAATTGTCCTATAGTCCTCATCGTCACTATCCCCAACAAGATATTATTATACAGAGGTTATTTAGAATTATATCATGTAGCATAACAATCTGAAGATATCACCAGCCCAATACCTATATCATGCTTTGTCTTAATAACATCAATACATGTAACTCTCAACAATAAATGATATGGCTCATTTACGAACGGACGAGGGGTTTGTGTTAGCACCTACTATCATGAACACTCCAATCCTTATAAATGACATAGGATTAACACTCTGGGTACGTCACTTTATCTAATCTCCTTAAACATATCAATGGTCAATGTTCACACAATTCGATCATGGTAACCTATACTTATTAATGATATCCTGGGTCATCCCTAATCTATCTTTAGGGGAAATGTTAAAATTTGGATCGCGTGTAGATCACATATCCCCCATTCTAATCGATGAAGGTCGTCATGAAACATGCAGATTTTTATGGGCTACTGAATATTCTGATAAGGGTTTCTACATCTCCCCTTTACAACTTATCTTCAACTTGCAATTCTCTCACAAGCTTGGACTTCTACACAACCATCGGGGTAACATAATACCATAAGTTCGGGATCAATCTGACATCTTTAGTAAGAAGAAAGAAGCATACACATACTTTATTACTCCATTAGGTGTGGGCTCTATATCCTTTCAATATACTAACATATATATATGGTTCTAACTATCGTTTTGCTGAAAGCCCCTTCTAGCCTTTATCTTTACATTCATAACTTATTCCTATAGGAATGTCTTATCTCGCAAGTTGTGCTGTAAAATTGATTCTAATTTTCTCCGTCTCACCCCACAAATCCTCTTTAATTCTCTGTGTTTCATCCCCCAAGTCTTCAATAGACTTTACAACATGAGCTATCCATGATTCGTCGATAATTACAACTTTTGAAATTTTAACTTGGTTTACATATTCGAGTGGTCCTGTATAGTATGCTCCTAGAAATTTAGACATTTTATAGATCAAGCTATTGATTTCTTCTCCCTGTACTTCAAACAAATCACCGAGAGTGCAGAACACCATAGTGGTAAAACATTTCTACTAAAGATGCGTCAAAATCAAAGTAATTATAGCATATGGGATCATCTCTTCGATCGGTTCTGTATTTGATTCTCTTTGCAATTTGGGTCTGGTTAAGATGTGCGGTGCAATGGGTGTGACATTGGTAGGTGTTTCAGTAGTGGTAGGATTTTGAGTGGCTTTGAGAAGTGGTTTGGGGTTTTTGAGAACAAGTAATGGTTAAGTCTGGGCGTTCTATTTTTAGTTTTGAAGAGGGTGGTTAGAGAGCTTTTGAATTTTAGGAGAGGTTTGGTCTCAATTTGAAGCTTTTCTGAGAGGTGGAAGTTGACAAGGAAAGTAATCATGTGGTTTTATAACAAAGAGAAAGAAGGAGTGATTGGACATCGAAGAGTTGCTTGTTTTAGGGAGTTTTGTTCGTGTATACGTATTGGGAGGAGACCTGATTGATGGTTTCCTCTTTTCAAAGGAAAGTCATTATATGAGGACTTTTTCAAGGATAATGACAGTTGTACACAGTCTTTGGTGATACACTTTCATATACTATGAGAAAGGTTAATTTCATGGCTTATATATTTATTTTAAAACATAGAGATAATGTACACACCTCAACACTTGGTGAACATTTTTTCATTCACATCATTCAGGCCATTTACTGCGACATTTAATATTCGTTAGACCTTTTATGAGATAAAGCTCTATAGTGGTATAGGAAATACAATAGAATGTATAAGACTTAGGAGAATATTATTCAATTGAAGCACTCATTTCATGATATGAACATATTCTAACTAATCATAGAGAAATACTAGTGCAATCATAATTATTCTCAGTATTCAACCTATCTTAGACAAAATAGAGTTCATGACATTCAAGAGTATTAGACTTCTTCTGGGAATTAAGCTATGCATCTTTCAATTGAGGGGATCAGATTAGTAAACCTATTTTGACAGAGATTTTAACATAAGTTCCCCCTGTCAACATGAATTCCTTCCTTTCAATTGTAAGCGTTGTTATTTCCCTTTCTAGGTCTGAGAGTAGACAAAAAAATGTTTATATTTTGTTGTATGGAGTGAGAAAGCATCATTCATCAATTAGTTTTGCGTACTTTCTATCAATCTTACCTGTAAAACAATTAGAGGTTAGTTTTAGGAATCCATGCGAGCTTGGGTCCTTTTTGCTGCATAATGGGATGGATCAATTCTTTATTTTTTCATTCTGGCAGCGTGCTTGTGAACCTGTTCTTCACGCATGTTCAATCCATGTTTGCATGTTTGGTGTTTTGGTTAGCTATTTTCATATTCATTTCCTTTTTTTTAGACTTATTAGACAATTTTTAGATGACCAGTCTTCCCATTTAGAGTACACAACTTTCCTTCATAAGACCCTTCCTTTACAGTTCTATCATACCCTAAACTTGTGGTTATGTTATGCGTCAGACTGGTGAGATTTGAGACCAATTGAGAATAATGAGAAGATTGAGTCCATTGATTAGCTCTTTCTAGATCAGACTCAACTTTAATGAGCCTTAGACTCACTTCTTTGGACATCTTTTTTCAAGATACAACTCTTTCCTTACCTTCTTTAGTTCAACTTCAGCTCTGAGTTGTCTACTACTGATTTCACCATTTTTATTTTTAAGAGTTAGCGATAGAACTTCAGACTGTAGTGCCAGGATACATGAACCAAGTTGAGCAACTTGTTCTTTTAGAGAATTGTTTTTCTATTCTGCCTTAACTTTTCTAATTTCGCCATCTACCAGTTACTACTTGAAACTAGTTAAGGAACCAAGGGACTCAACTCTTTTAGTGATATTCATTAATTAAGGTAAACATCAAAGACATGAGCCTCTTCTTGGAGAAAAGATCTAGTTTATTTTTTAATTCAAGAGCACTTATCTGGAAGTTTTCCTCAGATACCTTGGTATCCTTCTCACAGTCAGAACCATAGTCTTCAATGACCACAAGAGCAGAATGATTATTTTCATCATCTGATCCCCAAGCAACCACCATAGCCTTTGCGGTCTCTTTTACCTTCTTGTCATGGATCTGTTCCTTCTTCTTTTTCGTTTCTGCTCTATTTTTCCTCTACTCAATTTCCCATAATGGACAATCCTTGATCATGTGATCTCGTTTATCACACTTAAAGCATCCTCCGACATGGGATTTATCAGAACTTCTTCCCTTTTCAGGGAACTACTGCTGCCATATTGTTTTGACTTTTTAAGGAACTTTTTAAAGTTTCTAGTGATTAAGGCCATCTCTTCTGCATCTTTCATTTCAGAGGTCTTGAGTGCCAGAGATCTTCCCGTACTTGCTTCCTAATTTTTGGAATTTCCCATGTCCATTTCATATGTCTTCAGGTTATCAACTAGTTCATCAAGTGACATACTTTCTATGTTCTTGGCCTCCCAGATTGTAGTGACATTCATCTTAAAGGTCTTTGGTAAAGTCCTCAAAATTTTATCCATTAAGTCCTCAGAGGTAATGATCTTTCCCAGCGATGTCAACTTATTCACGATGGAGGTATATCTAGTGAACATCTCAGCAACTGTTTCTCTAGGTTTAATCTTGAAGTTTTCATAATCAGTAGCGAGCATGGCCTTTCTGAACTTTCTTACTTGACTTGTACCTTTATGAGCATTTTTCGGAGCATCGCGAATTTCTTTAGTCGTAGTACACCAGAGATCATTTTATACTCATTCGGTCCAAGTACACAAATCAGAACGTTCTTAGCCTTAGCATTCTTTCCAAGTATCTTGTAATCTATCTTATTGTACTCACTTTTCTCCTTCTTCACATATGTTCCATCAACACCTTTTTTGGTAGGATATTTTGGTCCTTCAATGACCCTGTCTGATAGCTCACAATCTTCTTCTTGTAGATGATCCTTCATGCGAGCTTTCCACCAGGTATAGTACTATCCATTGAATAGAGGTGGCCTTCGAAGTGATTGTCCTTCACTGTGTCCGATTGGTGGTACAACATTCGTCATGATCTTCTCTTAAGGTATTAGCCTCTTCAAAAGAAAATCTGCTTTGATACCAATTGATATTTTGCACGACTAAATATATATCCTACGTGATACCTAATTTTTGCCTATAGGATAGATCATGTTACTCTACATATTCTACGCCAGCGTTTTCATAATAATAAAGAACAAAAAAGGAGCGACACAATATTTTCATATGGAAACCACCCAGCTGACAAAGAGTAGAAAAATCATGACCTACATCACTATAGGATTTAACTCAAAACTCCACTACAACATGTACCTTTGTAAATTCAAGTTACAAACTCTGTAATCTAGAAACTAAACTCTAATTTATATCTCAACAATCTCCCTAGTTAGTCGAGCCCACTCTAAGTTATTCCAATTTGAAGTTGAATTTGACTAACATTTATACCTACGAATATTGTTTCTATGAAAGCTGATAAGGTACAATTCGATTACAATCTTAATACATGAATCTAGACTCAAGAACTGTAAAACATAAACCTAGTAAAATAGATTCTTCAATCTCCCTCTTTGTACTTGGTCGCATTTTTGAAATCAGAATTATCTCAAATATGCTTGACAGAGTTTGCTCAATATTCTGATTTTCTCTCTTTGTGAGTGCGTGAAGCTTCTTGATGGATGGACTTGAATATTTATAGCTTTAGGTTGCACTAAGTCGGCTGAACTCAATCCCTACGTGGTAAGGCCCAATATGAGAGTTAAGGTTTGAGTTGACTTGGGATTCTTACTCTTCAATGCGACTTCAGTTTCCTCGTAGGACTCTGAAGTATCTTGATAAGTATGGCAAGAAATCCTGCAGCCTTGTACGTCAAGTTCTTACCATAAAACACAAATCCTACTCACGGTAGGACTCTGAGCAGGAACACGTTCTTGGACCAGGTTCAAGCATCTATTCCATTCAATTATGTCTAGCATATGTGTCTGATATGCAACATGTTTGTAGACCTGGTTCATTCACTTCTGCTTTGTGTCTAAATCATTCAGCTATGTATTGGATTTGTCCGTTGGCTGGATCAAGTTCACAAACATTGTTCATTCGCCTTATTCATTTACTTTGTCAATTATCAAAACCTACACTTATCATTCTTGCTGATGCCAACACTTTATGACGTGTTTTTTATATAGGAAAGATTGTCGGCTTCAATTGTCCAAATCTGTTCAAGTCTTGATTTCATAATATCTCTGAAAAACCTATTCTTATTTGATATGAATTTATTTCTTTCCTTGTTTGTGTGTACGGTTTCCTTCTCCTACTCCAATGCCTAATTTCATGTGTTCAACTTATGGTAATTTTTCATAACCTGAAATCCAACTTCACATTAATTAGGAATGAGTTAATAATTCCAATTCTCTGAGTTAGCAAGAAACAACTTCTCTACGACAGTCTCGCGTTCTTCCTTCTAAGGACTGAGCAGTTCCTCTTCTATTGTGACTGCTTTACTAATTTCTTTGGAGATCTATTTGGACTTCTGGTTCATCCACATCTTTCTTGTACTTAATTGTCTCTGAATACATAATTTGTCAATAATCAAAACTTTATTTTAAATTCTATCACTATAATTGAGACAATAACCCACATGCCACAACTTCTTGGCTGAAAATATTGAAGGGGCATCTTTTTTTAATATTATTATCGTATTTTTTTTAAAAAAAAAATGAACTGACCCTTTTATTAGTAAAAACAAACCGGGTAATGTTATCGTATTGAATAGCCTTATTTGTGTAGCCTTGAAAAACTTGCCTTCTTATTGGATGAGTAATTCTAAATTCTAATTACAAGTAATTGAAAATTAAAGAGTTTCCTCTACCTTGCTCACGTTCTCACTCCTTTTGGCTTCTAACCGTTATTAGAACTCCTCATTTCTTTGGCAGCTTCTATAAAATGTACAATGAAGAATGTATCTTCAAGTCAGCATCTATGTTAAATCATTTTCTTTTTTTCTTAAGAATTCCGTTGCTTGGTGTGTGCTCTTCTTCTCTGCTGCAAAGGTACAATACATTTCCTTATAATTGGTGAGAAACTATTTCTTTATAGACTTTTATATCTTATTTTTATATTATTTTTATTTTGTTAGAACTTTCAAAATACTTTAGTAATATAGTTTAGTCCTGTAGCAACAAAAAGGACTACTTGTTCATTTCTTTATTTTTTCTTGCTCTTGTGCAGGTTATGGCTTACATAGTTTTAATAATTTTGTCTCTTATATTCCTATCATGAATTTAATGAAGATGAAACCTAAGTTTCGTTTTTCTTAATTAAATTGACCATATGGCTTGAACACTTAAAACATAAAAATCAACCCCTACTTTAGATTTAGAATAACAGATGCCATAATTTATGATTATTTACGGTTAAGTTTGACAAACATTTCACCTAGTGGTTACAGATGCTTTTGATGCTGTTTAAAATTATCAAGATTAAGATAAATTAGCGAAAATTCTAACTGATAGTTATTATAAATGGGCAAATTATGTCTTTTGTCCTTCATTTTACAAAAGGTTCCCAAGGAATCATCAATTTACTTATTTTTCATATAATAAAACATGTATCTCCTCAACACCATCTGCAACCAGACGAGTAATTTTATTCTTTTTAATATTAGTTAGCTTTTTTCATGAGAAATTTTGTTTTATATCTCTTCAGTTCGCTTTCTTTCAGAGATACGTACAAATCATGCTTATTACCTACTATGTATTAAGTTTGACATCTATGTGACTGAGGGATAAATAGTTTATATGGTAATTGACTTGCTTTTAAACAATCGGATATATCAAAACAAAATTCAACTATATAAAATTTTAAAGTTAGAAATATATTTAACCTTTTGTTCTCCAAGGCAAATAAAAGGAGACACAAATCATGTTATATTATGTAATACGCTTATAGTTAAATAATTAAATTAATAGTTCTTTATCAAATTCAGACAAGCAAGGACTATAATTTTGAATCAGACAACTGATACTTGTACGTGCAACTAGAGAAGATTTGGACCTAATAGAAATATTTAATTGCTTAAGTATTAGCCCCTCTATCCCAAAAAGATTGTTTTACTTTTCTTATTAGTTTATCCCAAATAAATTGATACATTTCTACATTTAAAAATAATTTAACTTTATGAGATGATTTACAGCCACACAAATATCTAAGACTTATTTTGGACCATACATTTCAAAAGTCTTGCTTTATTTCTTAAACTCCGTGTTAAGTTAAACTAACACAATCTTTTTGAGATGGAGTACAAAAACTTATGTTCCGTCAAACATTAATTAGGTGCATGTTTACAATTAAAGTAAAGCGTCTAACTTTAGTTATGCGACCACCCTTACATAACTAATTAAGGCTGGTAATTAGGTGACACTCGTGTTAAAGCTGTTCATAACTTCAAGTTTACCTGCAAATTAGAATAAATTCGGTAAAGGGAAAAAGATCTAATTACGTTGGGGGTGTAAATTTGATAGTTGATACTCCAATGTGAAAAGGAAGACGTGCTTACTACTACGCTTTAGATGAGCACCCCGCCACGAAGGCCCTATGCACTTTCTGCACCAAACTAAATTTGTTACATTCAAATCAAACTAAGACTTTTTCAACCCTTTACTTTCCTTTTCTTATTTCATCAAACATTTGATCATCAATCTACCTTGATTCCCAGCGATCATCATCGATGAACATGAGAAAACATCGTCTGTCCTCCTCCTCGGCAGCAGCACCACCTTCTCCGATCCCCACAGGGAGAGGGTCACGTTCGGCTGTCGATTCCATCTTGGGAGAGTACATTGATCGATCCGTGAACGTTCCTCACTTGATTCTCCCGAAAACTACACTCCGTTGGGTGCCTGATGAAATCCATTATCAGTCACTTTTGCAAAGGGAAAATGATGCGATGAATAGGCTGTTAAGCTCGGCTTCTGAATTCGGAGTGGTTCGGATTATTGGTCATGGAATATCTGGCGAGGAGTTAAGAACAATGTTGATTAAGGATGAATGGTTGTTTAGATTAAGTGAAAAGTATGCTAATAATGACAAGTTTAGTTGGGATTGGTCTGATAATGCAATGGTGCAAAAGGCCAAGATTTCCATTGGGGATGAAAATTCTCTATTTTTCAGGTAAGCTCTACAACATATATTTACTTGTTTTATTACGGGAATAAAAGCATATTTGGTCCCTTATTTAGTTATTAGTAAATTATAATTATGATTCTTATAGACAAGTAGTAAAATTATTCCTGGTCTAGAAATATTCAAATTTTGATGTCCAATACTCTAATATTTGACTAATTACATCCAACCTTGAATTTTGTTGAAATGAGTGTTTTTTCATCCCTTTATATTGAAAATATGATACATATTAGGTTATTTTGAGAATTGTATTACCTCCAAATATAGATTAATAATACATATTTAAATAACATAACAAATGGATAGTCAAATGAGGAAACAATTTATAAATTACCAAATCCTTCTTATAAGAAAGTGCTATTAAAGGTAAAATAAAAATTTTAAAATTAAAATGTATTAAAAAAGAAAAGACCTCACTCTCTTCGAAACAAATTAAAAAAGAAAACAAGACATTTAAATTGAAAGGAAATGAATACTTAAGGGGAAAAAAATAAAAAATAGGGTGATGCACAAAATCTATATATATTATACATAATTAATATTATTTTTTGTATTATCTAGCGATTGTATTTATTTTTGGTCAAGCGACCAAATGTGTACAACCCATAATTACAATAACAACAACAACAATATATCCAGTCAAATCCCACAACGTGGGGTATGGAGAGGGTAGAGTGTACGCATACCTTACCTCTACCTTGGTATGTAGAGCAACTGTTTCCGAGAGATCCTCAGCTCAAAACAGAGCATAAGCACAAGTAAAACAACAGCAAAAGCAAAGCAAGAGAAACGGTCAGAAAAAATTTAAAGCAGTATGAAAATGCTGATATCGAAAGCGAATAAGCCATGATAGCACATTCCGAAAAAGTAAGCAGTAGCTAGCGCATGTAAATAGGCTAAACAAAGTACACTAAATGACACATAACAACAAAAATCAAACTACAATGGACTATAACGCAATACTGCGCCTAATAGTATGATAGGCTAAGCGTGCCTACAATAATAACACTACAACTACCAGTTTACAAGCGTAAGTAGGACTACACTCGACTACCCACTACCCTTCTATCCTAATCTGTGTCCTCCACAACCCCCTATCTAAGGTCATGTTCTCAGTAAGTTGCACATGCGTCATATCCCGTCTAATCAACTCTCCCCAATACTTCTTCGGCCTACCTCTACCCCTCTTGAACCCGTCCATAGCAACCTCTCACACATCCGCACTGGCCATTTGTGTCTCTCATCTACACATATCCAATCCATCTCAACCTCGCTTCCCACATCTTTTCCTCCACCGAGGTCACTCCCACTGTCCCGAATATCATTATTTCTAATCCTATCCCTCTTTAAATGCCTGCACATCCATCTCAGCATCCTCATCGCCGCAACTTTCATCTTTTGGATGTGCAAAGTCTTGACTGGCCAACACTCCGCCCCATACAACATAGTCGGTCTAACCACCACCCTATAGAACTTACCTTTAAGTTTTGGTGGCACTTTTTTGTCGCATAAGACTGCAGATGCGAGCCTCCATTTCATCCACCCTGTCTCAATCCGATGTGTGACATCGTCATCAATCTCTCCATCCCTTTGGATAATAGACCTAAGGTACTTGAAGCTTCATTTCTTTAGAATGACCTGAGTACCAAGCCTCACCTCCACTTCTGGCTCAAGGTCGCTCCCATTACTGAACTTGCACTCCAAGTATTCCGTCTTAGTCCTACTCAGCCTGAACCCTTTAGATTCCAAAGTCTGTCTCCAAACCTCTAGCTTAACATTCACTCTGTTGCGAGTATTATCAATCAGGACTATGTCGTCTGCGAATAATATACACTATGGCACCTCCCCTTAGATTTATCATGTCAGTCCATCCATCACCAAGGCAAATAAGAATGGGCTAAGAGTTGATTCGTAGTGCAACCCCATCATCACTCGAAAGTGCTCTGAGTCTCCTCCCACTATCCGTACCTTGGTCTTGGCTCCATCATACATATCCTTGATCGCCCTCATGTACGCCACAGGTACACCTCTAACCTCTAAACATCTCCATAAAACCTCTCTAGGAACTTTGTTGTATGCCTTCTCGAGGTCGATGAAAACCATATGTAAGTATCTCTTCCTCTCCCTATACTGCTCCACCAACCTTCTAATAAGATGAATAACTTTTGGGATCGAACGCCCCAGCATGAATCCAAACTGGTTCTCGAAAAAAAACACACTTCTTCTCACCCTCATCTCTACGACCCTTTCCCAGACTTTCATAGTGTGTCTTAGCAGCTTGATATCCCTATATTTGTTGCAACTTTAGGATATCACCTTTGTTCTTGTACAACGGGATCATTGTACTCCAGCTCCATTCTTCGGGCATTCTCGTCGTCTTAAAAATGACATTAAACAACTCAATCAGCCACTTCAAACCTGCCATGCCTGCGCTCTTCCAAAATTCAACTAGGATCTCATCAGGCCCGGTCGCTCGTCCCGTGCGCATCCTGCGAACAACACCCTTAAACTCCTCAACCTCAATGCTTCTATAATAACCAAAATCCCGGTACCTACCATATTGCTCCATATCTCCCAGCTTGATGTCTCTATCTCTTTTTTCGTTCAAGAGTTTATGGAAGTAAGGCTGCCACCTGCGCCTAATAAGTGCGTCCGCCACTAGTACTTCGACGTCCTCGTCCTTGATGTACCTCACGTGATCCAAGTCACGAGCCCTCATTTTCCTCACCTTTCTCCTCTAATCCACATATAGGAGTTCAAAAACTGTCGTTTTTGCCACCGTAACCGCAAGCTTTGCCTCTTTCCTCGCCATCTTATACAGTTCCCTATTCATCCACTTCTCTACCTTATCCTTGTTTTCTACCAATTTTGCATATGCCGCTTTCTTTACTTCCACCTTCTCTTGAACTTTACCATTCCACCATCAGTCCCCTCGATGCCCACTGGCCGTCCTGTCCCACATACCGGTCACATCCCCACTACTCGCCCAAGCCCCGTTGGCCATCAACCTCTCTCACATCTCCTTTGCACTAACCATGGACAAACTCCCCCATTTTATTCTTAACATATCATCCATAACCCTCATCTTCTTCTTCATCTTGATCTCCAAAAGATTTTCCTCTTCTTCTTCATCTTGATCTCCAAAAGATTCTCCTCTTCTTCTTCATCTTGATCTCCAAAAGCTTATGTCGAATTGTAAGATACACCATTGGAATAACCTTGCAGTCTTTACAAAGATCATTGTCAACCTTCCTAACGAGCAAAAAGTCTATTTGAGTCTTAGCCACCAAGTGCTCCTGCTTATTCAGGAACCTCGAATTGGCTATCACTATCCTAGAAACTCTAGCGAACTCCAAAAGTGAGACGCCTCCCCCATTCCTGTCCACGAGGTCAAAGACTCCATGCACGTCGTTATAACCTCCCGAAAGTGACTCGATATGTCCATTGAAATTCCCTCATATAAGTAACTTCTCAGTGGGTGGTATACCACCCACCACCTCATCCAAATCCTCCCAAAAGCACCTCTTCTCCTCTTCGTCCAAGTCCACATATGGTGCATAAGCATTAATAATGTTCATAGTGAACCTTCCAACTACCAACTTAATCGACATCATCTTGTCATTGACCCTCCTAACGTCTACCACCTGATTTCTTAGCTCGCTATCTACTAAAATGCCTACCCCATATTATACCTCGACCTACCCGAGAATCGTAACTTATACCCGTCCACATCCTTAGCCTTTGGTCCTACCTATTTGGTCTCCTGGACACAGGCTATATTAATCATTCTCTTCTTAAGAATCATAACTAACTCTATGAACTTCTCCGTTAAAGTCCGAATGTTCCAAGACCCTATTCTCAGCCTAGCATCTCCCTTACCCCACTTAAACCTCGCGCCCGTCCCCGATCGAGAACATGACCCTAGTCTACCATCAGTTATCAAAGCCACTAAATAAAATATAAAATAATAGACTACTCAAACGTTTACCCTAAAACAGAAGGGATCAAAGTGAAAACACAAGTTAACAAAAATCTAGAGGCAAGTAAAATCACTACGCCATGAACGCTATAACTAAAGACAAGAAGGGTAAATGCAAGAACGTAAAGTCACGAATTAGTACAGCGAAGTGGCAAAATTTAACAATAAGAATAAGGCCAAAGAATGGATACGGACAACCGGAGGTACAAACTCCAGTAGAATCGAACCTGTTTGCCGTAAAAAAATCATTGCTCACTGGTACTGTTCACGACACCGAAAGTACTGTGCACTTGAGTTTTCACCAAAAATTCGAGTACCTGTGTAGATCGAGGAGAAAAAAAGAAGAAAGAGAAACCAACCAGAGTCAGATATTTTTTTCTGACCTTCCACGAGCTCAGTGACTGAGGCTTCAGATCTACTCCCCTTTCGAGTAAACAGAAAGCAAGCAAAGCAAACTAGAGTGGTTGAGTGAAATACAAGCAAAACGAGACTGAAAGATTACAATTGCAAATACAAGAACAATAAATATCAATGAAAGGGTAAAAGAACTAATTGTGAAACAGCATTGGCGGCTAAGGAATCTTGGGGTATAGAGAGAAGGATTGATTAGAAGAGTTTCTACTTTGCCTCACTGGTAAATGAAAAATTGGGAACATGGAAAAAGTCAGATTTCAATTTACTCCTAAACAATAACCAATCAGTTTACGAAGACTCCCCTAATTACAATAGCGCTAGAAAAAGAAATATGGGCCATTTTGAAACTTGGATCAGAAACAATTGATACTAAAGGCCTCTAATAATTTGGGCCAAGCCTATGAGCATGGCAGGTACATCATCTAGGGACGAGCATAAGCCACTCACTACACGCTCCAAACTAAACTATTGAACTTTTATTTGGGCTTGAATGTAAAAATCTCTTCATATTACTAGTAAAATTATTGACTTTTTTATGTTCTTGTTATTCTTAAGCAACTTTATATTCTACTTTTTCTCCTGTATTTGAAACCTTTTAAAAATATATATATAGAATGATACATTTCACTTTTGATGCAGGCAAAAATTGGAACAGGTATTGAATAAACTAAAAGGAATGGCAAAAGAAGTGGATCAAATAATCAGATTGAGTGACAGTGAGCAATCTTGGAAGAAAATTGAATCAGAAGAAGTGAAAATGTACATATACAGATGCACTAAAAATCAATCCAGTAACGTGGACCAAACATGGCTGCCACCCCACAATGCAACACTTCAAGATAAATATGCTTTGAATTTGTATCTCCCATTGGAACCAATTGAATTCTCTATGAATAAAAAACGTGGTCTATTGCCGTTCAAGACCAGCCCAGACACAATCATTGTCACTATTGGAGATCAACTTGAGGTATTTATTTCTAGGAAAAAGATAAATGTTGATTTTTTTTTTCTTTGCCATTTTCTCATATATTATAGTTATATACTTTGTTAGTTAGACAATATTAATTCTCTCCTGATTCCATTTCTCCCTATATAGTTAAAGGAAAAGTAGAAAGTGTCTAACTTAGATAGTGGTTATAGAAACCCACTAAATTTCAAACCTGTGATATTACAATTTAATTTTGATGATTGATGCTAATTCGACTCTTTTTCCGTTTTCAGAGTTTAAAGAGTCGAGTTAATCATAAATCACAATGATTTGTAAAGATAATCTGTTTTTTAATTTCTTTTTTGAAACTTACCACCTCCGGTCTCAAATTATTGTCGTTTTAACAAATTGAATATCTTTGAATATGTATATATAAATTTATATATCTACCTTAATTAGTGGAGTGTTAATTAAGTTAGATATTTAAGGAGATATAAAGGTTAGTTTAGACAAATATTCATACAATTAAGGCTAAGTTATGAGTGCAAAGACCTTAGGAATAGATAATATGGATCAAAGGGAGTAATAACTATGAAAATATTAGTACAAATATATACAAGATTTGACAATTCAAAAAAAGAAAAACTCTTTTGGAATCCAGGTTTGATGTTGAAGAAAGAGAAAGCATCCCAATACTCTATTGAATGAAGCTTAGCATAAACTAATATCAACCAATGATTAAATAGCAATTTATGACAATAAATTTATTAAAAGGGCAGCTCAGTGCACTAAGTGTAGGGATTTGTTGGGTTCAAAATACATAAGTAACGCACAACGGAAGTTTAAAATTTTGTTCTTACTTACCCCAACAATTGCTTCTGATATGGTTATATGACAATTGAAAAAACCTGTAACATAAAACTAGAACACTTATAGGTTGTATTATCTGGAGTCTTTACTTAGGGAGTACACGCGATTGTCCCTTCAACTGCAAGCACTATGCTATGGTGTATTCCTCTGTCAAGAAAGCCAGGAAATCTTGGCAGAGGTTTGAGAGAGTTTCGTCCTAAACTCTAAGTCTAGAAAGTTTATAGAATTTGTGTGTTTAACTTATGGGGTTTAGTGTTGTTTATATAGGGATGATTAGGTAAACATCAGATTAGGACACTAATCCAATTAAGGTCCATACGGAACTCCTAGACTGCGTTGTACGACGAACTCAATATATGAAGTATGTTTACATGAATCCAGCAAACATAATCTTTATGTGAGATGATAAATTCCTTTCATACGCAACACACTCGATCAAGCTTAGGATTTGCCCTGTCTCTATCCAAATTGCTTGATCACTTTATCTCATCTATATTAGTCGACAACTAGATCATATTCTAAATATGTCTCTTGCGTTGGCCAATGACTTGGTCGACCTAATATTACTAAGAAGTTGAGTGCTCTCTCGAATATCCAATCGAAGAATGAATTCTATTCTTGGCTCAACTACCACCTTAATTTACATCATAATGCACCCAACACAAGCCGTATCTTATCCTATAAGGAGTTTAAGCTTAGGACATGGTCAAAGTACATTACTCTGTAAACAAGGTGCGTATAGATCTCAAGTCAAAGGACATTTATATCCAACACGCTGATAACACTCTAGACATGTCTAACAAATAGTTTATCAGCAGGGTATACCAATACTTTCAAAAAGTATCCATGTGTCCATCACTAGTAACCATTACTAGTAGCAGGTGAGACATACTACATTCTCTAAGAATGTGATGCAGACCACATGTCGACTTATAACATATCATCGATATCCCATTCTCGATGATCATTAGTCGAGGCTATTTTAGGGTTACGCTCTATCATCAATATCTCACTCTATTAATGACAACGTAAGCTCAAGGGATGCACATTAATGAATAATTACAAGCAATCAAATAATAATTCAATAATCGCAAATGCCATAAATATTAATCTTATTAATAATACGAATGTGTTCAACTACATTTGTCCCTAATAATGATTGTCTCTAGGACATACATACTTTCAATCTCCCACTTGGCCTAGAGCCAATCTCAGATGTATCTAAGACCCATGTTTTCAAAATGACAATTATTCTTAACTAAGCTTAATGGTTTAGTTAACGGGTCAGCTAGATTATCATCTGTGGGAACATAGTCTAATCTTATTTCTTCAGTTTCCACCATCTCACTGAGTATGTGGTATTTCCTCGGTACATGCATTCTCGATGATCATTAGTCGAGGCTATTTTAGAGTTACGCTCTATCATCAATATTTCACTCTATTAATGACAACGTAAGCTCAAGGGATGTACATTAATGAATAATTACAAGCAATCAAATAATAATTCAATAATCGCAAATACCATAAATATTAATCTTATTAATAATACGAATGTGTTCAAGTACATTTGTCCCTAATAATGATTGTCTCTAGGACATACATACTTCCAATCTCCCATTTGGACTAGAGCCAATCTCAGATGTATCTAATACTCATGTTTTCAAAATGACAATTATGCTTAACTAACTTTAATGATTTAGTTAACGGGTCAACTAGATTATCATCTGTGGGAACACAGTCTAATCTTATTTCTTCAGTTTCCACCATCTCCCTGAGTATGTGGTATTTCCTCGATACATGCTTGTTTTTGTTTGTTGATCTTGGTTCCTTAGCTTGCGCAATCGCACCAGTGTTGTCACAATAAATCATTATTAGATAAGTGGCACTTGGAACAACCCTTAGTTCCTTCAGGAACTCAGATATCGCGACAACTTCTTTACCAGCTTCCGATCCAGCAATGTACTCCACTTCTGTTGTCGAATCAGCAGTTGTAGCTTGCTTGGAACTTTTCCAACTCACTATTCCGCCATTGAAAATAAAGGCATATCCAAATTGAGATTTGAAGTCATCAAGATCTGTCTGGAAGCTAGCATCAGTGTACCCAGTACACACTAGCTTCTCTTGTCCGCCATAGACTAAGAAATATTCTTTAGTTCGTCTAAGATACTTAAGAATACTCAAGAATACTCTTAACTGCTTTCTAGTATTCTTCCCCTGGATTCTGCTGGAATTTGCAAGTCATACTAAATGCATAGGCCACATCTGGCCTCGTACAGGTCATGGCATACATGATAGATCCTATAGCTGAAGCATATGGGATTCTTTTCATGCGTTCAAGTTCTGCAACAGAAGAAGGACTATCTTTCTTTGATAACTTGATGCCTTGACCCATAGGAAGACTTCCCTTCTTGGAGTTTTCCATAGAGAATCATCTTAGTACTTTATCTATGTATGTGGACTGTGACAGCCCAAACAATCTATTAGGTCTATCTCTATAGATCCTAATTCCAAGAATGTAGCAGGCTTCACCCAAGTCCTTCATCATGAAGGTGCTGGATCACCATTCCTTGACTGATTGCATGAGAGTCTTATTATCTCTCATTATTAATATGTCATCTACATATATAACAATGAAGACAATACTCCCTTTCTTACGCTTACTATAAACGCAGGGATCTTCTTTGCTTCTAACAAAGTCAAACGATTTGATTGCTTTGTCAAAGCAAATATTCCAACTCCTTGAGGCTTGCTTAAGTTCATAAATGGACTTCTGTAGCTTGCATACTACTTTGGGATTAGTCTTGGATGTAAAACCCTCAGATTGTATCATATACACCTCCTCAATTAGGTTACCATTGAGGAAACCAGTTTTAACATCCATTTGCCAAATATCATAATCATAGTATGCGGCTATTGCAAGCAAAATCTGAATGGACTTAATTTTTGCAATAGGTGAAAAGGTTTCATCATAATGAACCCTAGGCCGTTGATTATAACCTTTAGCCACCAATCTTGCCTTATAAGTCTGTACCTTGCCATATGTATCAATCTTCTTCTTGAAGACCCATTTGCATCCCATGGGTCTAACCTCTGTTGGCAAATAAACCAAGTTTCAAACTTGATTGATGTACATCGAGTCTATCTCAGATTTCATGGTTTCTTGCCATCTCTGCGAATCAATGTCTAACATAGCTTCGGTGTAGGTTGTAGGTTCATCGTCATCAGGAATATCTATCTCATTATGTGTTTCAACAAGGAGATTAAGTCTTTCAGGCGGATGATGAGTCCTAGTGGTCCTACGAAGTTGATTATTCTATGTTTCAGCGTTTGTTGCATTCTGATTGTGAGAAGGTCTTTGTGTGCTGGACAATCCATCACCTTGAGAGCTTTCATGAATGTCATTTTCATGTATTTCCTGAATGAAATGATGTGCAACCATTGTATCATCTTCCATTGGTTGTGTATGAGAACCTTGCATTTCTGCACTATCTCTCACGGGTGCCCACTAGCTGAAGGGCGTACTCTAAGTACCCAATCTTCACCAAATACTCCCACTGAATCCTTGCCTAGGTCTTTTAACAAGGGTTCAACTTCTGTATTATCTTGTGGTTCTTGAATTTCTTCAAGTTCTATCTTATTGCAGCTCCGTTCCTTGTAGACATAGTCTTCTTCAAGGAAAGTTGCATTTCTGGAAACAATGAGCGTGTGTTCTCCAGGAAGATAGAAATAGTATCCTTTAATTTCTTTTGGATACCCTACAAAATAATATTTCTCACTTTTAGATTCCAACTTGTCAGTAAGCATCTTCGTTACATATGCAGGGCACCCCCAGGGTCGCATGTGTTTAAGTGCTGGCTTCTTGTCATTCCATATCTCATATGGAGTTTTCTCTACTAACTTTGAAGGAACCCTGTTCAGAATATAAATTGAGCTTTGCAATGCATAACCCCAAATATATGTTGGTAGAGCTGAGAAACTCATCATGGATCTAACCATATCTAATAGGGTTCGATTTCTCCTTTCAGCAACACTATTCATCTATGGCATTCCAGGAGGTGTCCATTGTGATTACACTCCATGAAGCTTCAAATAATCCAGAAATTCTTTACTTAAGTATTCACCTCATCGATCTGATCGAAGGGTCTTGATACTTGTTTCAAGTTGCTTCTCTACTTTTGACTTGTACTTCTTGGATTTCTCAAAGGCTTCGAACTTGTGTTTCATAAGATACACATGCCCAAACCTTGTGAAATCGTCTGTAAAAGTGATGAAGTAAGGGAAGCCTCCCTTAGCTTGGGTTGAAAATGGCCCACATATATCAGTATGGACCAATTCAAGTACCTCTTTGGCTCACATCCCTTTCCCAGAAAGTGGCTTGTTGGTCATCTTTCCTCTCAAGTAAGATTCACAGTTACAATAGGACTCTAAGTCAAATGGTTCCAGTTAGTCTAACTTTCTTAATCTTGCTATCCTTGATTCATTTATGTGACCAAGTCTGCAGTGCCATAAGTAGGTGGGGTTTCTTGGATTACTTATCTTAGCTCGTTTGTTTTGCACATTGAAAATTTCACGACTACAGT
Organism: Anisodus tanguticus; assembly: GCA_034509755.1. NCBI lineage: Eukaryota > Viridiplantae > Streptophyta > Magnoliopsida > Solanales > Solanaceae > Anisodus > Anisodus tanguticus. The sequence goes on from CM067559.1 coordinate 27,091,562, forward strand.
TTAGAACATACAAACCATCCATAAGCGGAGCATTTCCACAAACAAAACCATTAAAAGACAGTACATAACTGCCATTGGCAATAAATGAGGAAAGCCGCTCAATGTCTAACACTAGGATAGATATAATATTCCTTGTTAATGAGGGAACAAAATAATAATTATTTAGTTCTAAACAAAAGCCTGAAGGTAAATCTAGTCTTTAAGTTCTTACGCGTTCAACATCCACTCGTGCTCCATTTCCAACGCGCAGGTCTACCTCCCAAGGTCCAACCTTTCTGTTGTCAATCAGACCTTGTACATTATTACAAATGTGTGAGCTACAAGCGGTATCTAATACCCAGCAGTGAGAGTTACTTATAGACATGTTTATTTCAATGACAAACATACCTTGTCCAGTAGAGCCAGGAGCACCTAGTGCTTTGCCTCCTCTTGGAGCTGTGCAGTCCTTCTTCCAGTGCCTCTTCTTCTTGCAGTTGAGGCACACATCGGAATCTACCTTTGCCTTCTTCTGAACACCTACTCTAGGTTTCATAACTGTAGGTGCAACAACTGTCTTACCCTTCTTCTTCTGCATGTTCTTACCCTTGGGTTTGAACTTGCTAGAAGAGCCCACCATGAGCACGACTTTACCTTTAGAGGTAAATGATTCAAAGGTCTTTAACATGTTGTGAAGCTCTGAAATACTTCACAATGAAATTCTCAAATGAACCAGGAAGTGAATTCAGGATCAAGTTGACATAGACATTTATAGGCAGCTTCGTTCCAATCGAAGCCAACCTTTCTATTAAACCAATTATTTTCAGAACATGTGCTAACACTTGACCCCCATCGTTTAGCTTACACTTGAAAAGGTCCCTCAACAGTTCATACTCCATCGTCTGAGACTGTGAGTCATAGAGACTCTTCAAGTGTTCTAGCATTTCGTTGGAGCCCATGTTTTCATGTTGCCTCTGTAACTCCAAGGTCATGAAGGACAACATTACACATTGTGCCGTGGTAGCATCGTCTAGATGTTTCTGATAAACCACCTTGTCAAATTGGGCATACTCAGCGGAGCTTTCAGCAGGGACTGTGGGGAACATTGTGTCTAACACATACTCAATTCTTTCTAGTCTTAACACCTATCACAAATTTCTTAACCAGCCAGGGTAATTTGATCTAGTCAATTTGTTTGTCTCGACCAATATTTTCAGTGATAGATTCGACATTTTATACGACTGAAGAAACAAATAGACTTGAAATTAAACTCTAATATAATTTCTATTGAACACTTTCGTTAACTAATTAACATGGTCTTTAGTTTAATTAGTTCCCACTATTTTAACTTACTCTTCGACCCCATGGAAGACTATGGACTCATATCAAATATGGTCAAAATGGGCCAAGATCCAGGTTCATGCTATCTCCGCGTTTGTTGTGGCTGATAACTTCAATAGCATAACCCGGTAGGTCTCCAAACCAATTACAAACAATTTTTAACTCTTGTTTGACCGAATGTTCTAAACAGTCAATCTGCGTCCCTCAGCTTGTCCGAAATTGTGGCGCAAAGACAGCCTAGCAAGTCAACCCCTTCATGCGACTATAATTATGTATCTACGTGAGTTTTTCATTGTAGAGCAAACACTGTGGTGTAAATACTCATAAATGGTTATCACCCACTTCTACATTTAACATGCATCTATGAAAGAGTCTGAGTCCTCCTAGACTTAGAGCAAATGATGTGGCATAAATACTCATCTCGTCGAAAAAGATTTTGCACTACAATCAATTATAACATACGACGCGTTCATTTCAAATGAGACTTATATTAAATTTTGGGGAACATTTTAATTCAGGGTTTTAACCAAGATCAACTCCAGTATGCTATATCAAATATAACATCTTAATGAAAAGTCTATTAAGCACTTATTGTGTACCGCCTGCGCCTGCCCCAAGCATGATATTAAGCGGTTTAACAAATACTGGGCGCCGCCTACCCAGACAATTATTTGCGGACACTATTCTAGTAATCTAAATGACAATCATTTAGCACATAAACAATATACTTATCAAATATACTGTATAATAATAATCATGGGTTAAATATTCTGAAGATTTTTTTTGGACCGAGGGGCCACAACGCTAATCATTAGAGTCGCGACGCCAGTGAGGCAGAAGCCGAAATACTACTTCTGCAATGTATTAGCGCTGCGACGCTTGCAAGGCAGAAACCTTCGTCTTGCATTAGGGCCGCGGCACCTAATGTCCAGAAAGTCCGGAATTAAAAGATGAAGCATTAGGACCGCGACATCCTACCATAGGGCCGCGGCGCCGACGTCCTTACAAAATGTTTCTGTGTTGATTTTCTAATATAGTTCGAGCCCTAAATCCAATTTAGGGATCAAATCACATATCCTTTATCCTCACCCACCATTATCAATAACGTACATATCGACCATCATCCATTCATACTCGTTTTTCGCCGTGTACCATGTTCGTAATGAACCGGTTATCTGCACTTGCCTTAGTCTGAGTTAGAACGGAATGACTTCCTCGATTTAGCGTAGGTGATAATTTAGGGTGATATCAAAAGGTTAACATTCGGTCAAGATATGTAGGATTTCAAGAAGCCTTGTTTTAATCCAATTTTATGTTTAACCCATATTATTATGTTATTCAATTGTTATATAACTATTGAACCAGCCTGGCCTCTGATACCACTGTAGGGATTTGTTGGGTTCAAAATACATAAGTAACGCACAACGGAAGTTTAAAATTTTGTTCTTACTTACCCCAACAATTGCTTCTGATATGGTTATATAACAATTGAAAAAACCTGTAACATAAAACTAGAACACTTATAGGTTGTATTATCTGGAGTCTTTACTTAGGGAATACACGCGACTGTCCCTTCAACTGCAAGCACTATGCTATGGTGTATTCCTCTGTCAAGAAAGCCAGGAAATCTTGACAGAGGTTTGAGAGAGTTTCGTCCTAGACTCTAAGTCTAGAAAGTTTATAGAATTTGTGTGTTTAACTTATGGGGTTTAGTGTTGTTTATATAGGGATGATTAGGTAAACATAAGATTAGGACACTAATCCAATTAAGGTCCATACGGAACTCCTAGATTGCGTTGTACGACGAACTCAATATATGAAGTATGTTTACATGAATCCAGCAAACATAACCTTTATGTGAGATGATAAATTCCTTTCATACGCAACACACTCGGTCATGCTTAGAATTTGCCATGTGTCTATCCAAATGGCTTGATCACTTTATCTCATCTATATTAGTCGACAACTAGATCATATTCTAAATATGTCTCTTGCGTTGGCCAATGACTTGGTCGACCTAATATTACTAAGAGGTTGAGTGCTCTCTCGAATATCCAATCGAAGAATGAATTCTATTCTTGGCTCAACTACCACCTTAATTTACATCATAATGCACCCAACACAAGCCGTATCTTATCCTATAAGGAGTTTAAGCTTAGGACATGGTCAAAGTACATTACTCTGTAAACAAGGTGCGTATAGATCTCAAGTCAAAGGACCTTTATATCCAACACGCTGATAATACTCTAGACATGTCTAACAAATAGTTTATCAGCAGGGTATACCAATACTTTCAAAAAGTATCCATGTGTCCATCACTAGTAACCATCACTAGTAGCAGGTGAGACATACTACATTCTCTAAGAATGTGATGCAGACCACATGTCGACTTATAACATATCATCGATATCCCATTCTCGATGATCATTAGTCGAGGCTATTTTAGGGTTACGCTCTATCATCAATATCTCACTCTATTAATGACAACGTAAGCTCAAGGGATGCACATTAATGAATAATTACAAGCAATCAAATAATAATTCAATAATCGCAAATGCCATAAATATTAATCTTATTAATAATACGAATGTGTTCAAGTCAATTTGTCCCTAATAATGATTGTCTCTAGGACATCTTTGCTTTCACTAAGTTCACGCTATGCGCGAGGTCCGGGGAAGGGTTAGACCACAAGAGTCTATTGTACGCAGCCTTACCCTGCATTTCTTCAAGAGGCTGTTTTTACAGCTCAAACTCGTAACCTCCTAATTACATGACAACAACTTCACCAGTTACGCTAAGGATCCCCTTCAAATTTCTGAAAGAGTGTTACTTGGAAATGCTGATGTGATTTAACTGAAATTGTTCCTTGTTAATTATAGGAATGGAGTGATGGAAAATTCAGGTCTGCAGATGGAGAAGTAGCATTGAAGCCAAACCTTCACATAGACCAAGCATTATTATCATTGGAGCTCAAGTGGTCCTTTACTAACCTGATTAATGACGTTTATAAAGCAGAAAAGATAATTACCCTATCTGATCAGGTTCTAACTCTAGTTATATCTATATTAGTATACAATTTTATTGAGTATATATATGTGCACACATAATTGATCAAACTCCCTTCGGAACACACGACGCCAAATTATTTGGTTTCATTTTTTGTTCTTATTACTTATTATTCTGCTATTTAAGACTTGTAAAGCGTGGTTTAATTTGCCCTTCGACGAAATGAATGTACTTTAAACAGGGATTAGTAAGTGCTAAACATTGTGCTGTGCACTTCTCTTGCTTCTAGTTTTGATTCAATATACAACTTTGTTGAGTTATTACTTGGAATTGTGTGTTTGTTGGCAATGTTGCATAACGAGTGATTGCAAATACTGTTAAACAATGTATAAGATAGTTTTAGCAACAAATCGACATCGCGTCTTTAGGTTTTACTGTACCTTGTTTTGTTTCTTTCTGTCTTATCAGCTAACTACATATAAGGCAAAGCAAATGAAGCATAAACATAAAAGGGAAATGGTCCCCTCGATGATAGACATATATTTTCATCACGAAACACGCCAACTTTAGTGCCAAAAATATATTTGGTGAAAGAAAAGAGAGACCAAAATTAAAACTTCCACTAATCATCATTAGGCTCAAATGATTGGTTATGATATTTGGAAAATGGTGCAATAAGGGTTTAGTTTTGTGCACGATAATGTGTAGATTTTTTAAACCATCAAGTTAACTTAGAAAAACGGGTAATCCTCCAAAGAAGTCTCATATGGTAACTCAAAAAATAGAGTATAATTTTCTCTAATCGGTTAAATCAAGTAGGCGTTTAGACATGAATTGCGTGCTATTTGAAAAAAAAATAGTACTTGAAGATAAATGGAAAAAGATATCTGAAAATTGAAGTTGTGTGTTTGGATATGAAAATATGTTGAAGTTTTAAATATTTTTTTACTTGAAAAATAGGTTTGTTTTTCACACTTGATTTTTTTTCATGTTTTTAGTGAAATTTGACATAATGTATACAACATTTTTTTTTCAAAAAATAAAAAATTAAGGGCCTGTTTAAAAAAGTCATCTTGTAATTGAATTTGAATGTGATTATACATTGTTGACATATTTTCCTAACCAGATAATTACTTTGTCACCATATTAAAAATATATCATTCTTCTTAAACCTAAAAAAAAAATGTCACGTAAATTGAGAGGGAACGAGTATAACTTAAATCCCAGTAGTAATTTGATATAGCCGTAGAGAATACGGAAATTACTCTCAGGTGTACCATCTAACTCTCCCCGAAGAACTAAGAAAAATTGGACTATTTATTTCATCAGGATTAGAGTTAGTGTAAAGGTCAGCTTTCATAATCCCCAAAAAAATCTAACGACATAGTATCCCAAAGATCTTTATTTTTTCCACGTGCTAAATTGTTACTTTGCACAAAATGTAACTCACAATTAGTCGCTATCATGTCCATTCAATATTTGAACGTTATTAAAGGTAAATCTATGATTTGAAGTGTATTATTTTTATAACGATTCAAGTTAATAGACAATAGTAATTGTATTGATAATTAAATATTTATATATATTTAGTAAATTTTCTAATATAAATACAGAGTTTAAACTAAGGGTGGCCAGTGGGCCGGGCTCGGGTCTGGCGGGCCGGGTCTCGCGGGGTCGGGGTCGGGGCGGGACGATCCGGGGGTCGGGATCGGGACTAGCGGGCCTAGCGGGGTCGGGTCCGGGCGGGACTGCTCGCCCCGTCCGATCCCGATCCGTCGGTATCGGGCGGGCGGGCTCGGGTCGGGGCGGAGCGGGGTCGGGTTTTCCTTTTTTTTTTTTTTTTTTTTTTAAATAACATATGTATAAAAAAAACTCAATAAACAAAACAAGATAGTGTAATAAAAACATCCCAAGGCTGTTTTTGTGCCTCTTATATTATTTAATAGACATATGATTTTTTTGTAATACAAATACAATTGTCTAAAATCTAAATTGCAACTTTATGGTGTTGTCCAAAAGTTGCAAATTACATAATAAAATTGCAATTAAAAAAATTACATTTTCAAAAAAAAATCGTTCTAATTGCTTGATGATTTCATGTGGTTCTTCGGTTGGAATAGGTATTTGTTGGTCAAATTGATCCACGTCGCTTCCACTACCTTCGGTTAAGATTTCGTTGTAGTTTTCATCATCTTCTTCGTTGATCTCCGGTTGACCGCACCTTCTCCGCTCCGCTCGTATCCAATCTCCGAATAATACCGCAATTTCCAAGTCGTCTCCGGCCAATGAGTGTACGTGGTCTCCTATTTGATATCCGCTGCGAGAAAAAGCGCTTTCCGACGCACGCGATTGATGACGCTTGAATGTTCAAAACATCTTGAGCCATCAATGAAAGTGTCGGAAAGGTCTTCTCATTCCCCTCCAAAGTATTTCAACAAGTCTTCTTGTCCATCTTCATTGATAACTTCTTGATACGGTACAGAACCCCGCAAAACAAAAATATCCAACTCGCTAATTTGGTTAGTAGAGGTACGGCCGCACATTCTATTTCGAGGCTTTCAATACTAGCGCGAAACAAACATGTCTTTTGTGAGGTTGTGTTGAAGATGAAGAAGATGGTATGGTAGCCGAGTACGTTACTAGCATTTTCTTGTTGATAAAATCTATATATATTTTTGCATTGGTGTTCTACGCTATTCAACACTTCTTCTTTAGTTTGTTCAATAGGTGGTGGGTGATTTAGATTTTTGGGACTTGGAGGTGGTAGTACTTCTATACAATCGTAAATAGTTTCAATTAGTGATTTAGTACCGTCTATTTTAATAGTAGGATTTAATACTGAGAACCAATAATATAAATAGAAGGAATAGGAATAAAATATTTTTTTATTTTGACAAATATTTTTTTAATAGCTGCCTTATAACTGGTTTTTCCATATATTCACTAAGTAATAAAAATATTAGAGTTATATAAAATAACATAGTTGAAATAGTAGGATAATATATACCGGAAAATTCTTTTGTTGCTTGAAAAAATTTCTCTAAAAATACAATAAGTTCGGAAATTTTTACCCAATCACTATCTAAAATCATATCATTTGGGTTTTTATTATGAGAGTTAAAAAATAAAGTTATAGGTAATTTATAGTCATAAGCAACAAGTAGTTGCTCGTATAAAGAATTCCACCTAGTCGATACTTCTTGTGGAATTCTTCTATAAGGTAGTCCACAATCGTGACAAGTTTTTTTATATTCTTTTCTACGTTGTACTTTATTACTTTTAAAAATAAAGTTTATAGCAAATTGTATTTTACTAAGAATGTCTTCAAAAAGTGATAGACCATCCTTTACAATTAAGTTATATATATGGCACGCGCATTTTATATGAAAATGGTCCGGAAAAGATGGAGCTAAACTATTTTTTAACATTGTAATTGCGTAATTGTTATTAGAAGCGTTATCTAATGTAATAGTCATAATTTTATCGGTAATTCCGTAATAATCGCACACTTGATAAATATTTTCGCAATAAAAGTACCGGTGTGCCTATCATCTATATATCTATACGCTAAAATACGTTTTTGCATAGACCATTTATAATCTATCCAATGACAAGTTACGAGTTAAATAATCATGGCCGTTAGTACTACGACCTATATCAGACGTGATAGATACTTTGCCATTAAAATGATATAATGAAAAACGTAAATATTGTTGATATTCATGCGCAAATTTAAATACATCTCTCTTAACAGTTGACCTAGGAAAATCGTTAAAAGTAGGATTATATATATCTCTAATGTAATGAATAAAACCGGGAGATGAAGGAAATGAAAAAGGCAAACCCTCCACAGCAACTAATTTTGATATTGCTTCCCTATCTCTATGTTTGTTGTATTTAGAGCCTACAATTCCCCCCGTCATAGGGTTAATTTGACCTGTACTTGGTCGGGACGATATCGTATGTGAACCTTGTCCCGATGGAGCGGCCGTTTGCGCACCCGGTTTTGAAGCCTGGTATTGGGCATACCTAGCTGGATGAGCACTTACTACGTGTCTAATTAAACCCCCCGTCCCACCGTGACCTTTTCCAGTTTTAAATTTTAAAACATTTTTACAAATTTTACATATGGCTACTTGATTCTCTACGTCCCTATCAAAAAATGTCCATGCATCCGATTTTAATGGTCGTTTTCTTTGGACCTCGTCTCATACTAGGGGGAATAGGAGGTATTTCAGTTGAAGGTGCACTAGTGGGCGTGTTGTCATCAATATTAGTGGGTGTATCGTCTAGATCATCGTCTAAATTAAAGTCTTCTTGAGTTCCAGAAAATAACTCCTCGTCTAAATCTAATGGTATTGTAGGAAAATGTTGAGTATCAACAAAATCATCTGTGTAGGAATAAGATGACTAGAAGAAGTACCCTTGCCCTGGTTGCCTCTACTAGAAGAAGCACCCTTACCCTTACCCTTAAACATACCTTTTAATCCTTCCATTTTAATTATGATAATAAATAATTAAAGACAATAAAATTAAGTGCGCTAAATAAAATAAACGAGACAATAATAATTTAATGAAGAAACGAATGTACCAAACGCCGACGTAACGTCGACGTGTAATCGAGAGGTTGAAAATTGAAACTTTGCTCGATGGAAGATCCTCAAGCTAGTTGCCAACTTCACTCCCAATTCCCAAATGAATTAATAAAATTGAATATTTAGCAAACAATGTAGAGAGATATATTGAGAAATTAGAGAGATTGTAGGAAGATTTGTGAGAAAGATGAAGAGAAAATGAGTTATTTATAGTTGAAAAATTGGGTTAAAGTGTAAATATAATAACTTATGGGTTAAAAATAAATATTAAGGAGTAGCGGGGGTTGGGGGAGAGGGGGGGCCTAAAATGGCCGTTGGCCAACGGCCATAATCTAAAATGGTGTTGGTGCAACGGCCATTTTTGCAAAGGGGGTTTAAGGGTCGGGGTCGGGGTCGGGACGGGCTCGGGGCGGGCTCGGGTCCGGCGGGCTCGGGTCCGGCGGGCTCGGGTCTGGCGGGACGAGACATCGTCCCGTCCCGAGTTCGAGTCCCGCCCCCGTTAAATTTTTTTTTTTTTTTTAGAGCGGGGTCGGGGCGGGACCGGGGCGGGGTCGGGACAGGGTCGGGTCGTCCCGGCCCACTGGCCAGCCTTAGTTTAAACAGAAGTTGCTCAATTTACATGAATCCCTAGGTGCAAGCCCAGATCTGCCCATAACGTTATGATGATTGTTATAGTAGTAAAGGTTCTTTTTTTCAATTTTAAATTAAATCTTTTGTGCGTCTACTTTGTCTTTCCTCCATAGAATTTAGATGTCCAGAATGAAGAAATTAAGAAAGCAGGAAAAAAAAAACACGGGCATATAAAAACGAAGGATGCCTTGTCGTTTATAGCTATGTGCAACTATACTGGCCCACTCGTGCACAATCGACATTTTGATGTCTGCATATGGTTGTTCTGTTCCTTGCAAAAGAAAAATGTTTTATTTTTTTGAAGGATGCCTTGTTCTTTTGTATCTTTTGAATTTAGCACACTGATAATGTTGTCAATTAGTGGCGGAGATGATTTTTATAAAAAAATATATCAACCTTCTGGTTCAAGTTGATATTCAACCTTTATATTTATCAGACATTTTATTATATTTGACTAAAATATACATGTATAATAAATAAATTTTTGAGCAGGGGAATTGCTTGAATGTGGCACCCTGTCGCTAATGAACTCATTACCGTCACCTTGATTTAAACTAATACTCCCTCCGTTTATATTTATTTGTTTATGTTTGACTTAACACATCTTTTAAGAAGTACTTTATCTGTCTCATCTTATATGATGATGTTTGATTGAGTACAAAAGTTAATAAACATGGGAATTAAGACTCTTAGAGATTGTGGTCTAAAACAAGCGTTGGATGTTTATATGGCTGTAAATCAATTTATTAAGGGTAAAAGAAAAATTGAAGTTAAATTATTTCTAAATATAAAAAGGTGTTATTCTTTTTAAGATTAACTAAAAAGGAAAGAGTGTCATATAAAATGAGAAGGAGGAAGTAATCAATAAAATGATAATTTAACTATTACTACCATTAATTGTTATATGTTGGTGAATGAATTAAAAATAATTATTGTACTTAATAATAAGGAAAAAATAGGTATAAGATGTCTCTATATTTTTTAAAACTGGATAAGTAAAAGTGGGCATCTATTTTAGTATAGTAGATAAATATAAATGGGTGAAGTAGTTTAGATAATTTTAAAATTATATTAAATTGGCAATGCATTGTCATAAAGAAGATTAATTTCGGTATTTGCAAGGATCGGCTTCACAATTTGCAGCGTTATTACTTAGTCTTGGAGACTTCCAAGCTTGTATTACTTGGAAGCCAAAAGAAGTGGGAGTCATAAAATAATATTTTTTTGGTCTTATCAATGGCTTCTAGATAGATGATGAATATTTGGAAACCGATGAAGAAATTTAATTACGAAATAATTACATGTTATTTTTTTTATTTTGATCATCGTATTATTTGTTATTCGCTACTGAAAAACGGTAAAATTCGACATCCAAAAACCAACCTCAAATAAGGTCGGAAAAAAAAAAAGCAACCTCGTGAGATCCATTGACCTACTTTTTTTTAAAAAAAAAAAAATTAAAAATAAATCAACCTCAATAGGTTGGTCAAATAATAAAGAAAATATGGGAAACATAGATACCGAGCTACTGAGGCCGGAACATATTAGAAAAAAATATACCGATCTCCTCAGGTTGGAAACTATTTAAAATAATTAAAAATAAATTTATAAAATGAACCTTATTAGGTCGCATTTTTTTGTTAAAAATATTATAATTTGATTTACATATATGACCTCGTGAGGTCGGTATTCTTTTAAATTAAAAAGATTAAAAAAAATTAACGATACCGACCTCATGAAGTCGGTATTTTAGTCAAAAGCGGGTAAATGCCTTTTTTTTAAATGACTTTTTTAATAAAAAATATATCTCCCATTTTCCCCCATTTCGGGAATCCTCTCTCTTCCCTCACCGATCTCTCCCTCTCTCTCCGATTGTAGATCGCCGGCGACGACTCACCTTCCATCGAAGTCCTCCGTCCTCAACCCTCTGCCCTTGGTCCCCAGCCCACTCCCTGCCGGAGCTCCGCCGTCTCTACCTACTGCCCACTGGAAAACCTCAACTCGAGGTATTTTTTTTCTTTTTTGGTTCTCAATATGTTATTAATGCTTATTATGTTAGACTAAACTAGTTTAATTAACTTTTATGCCTCTGATTCTAGTTCATTGTTAGTTTATATGCTAATTGTTTCTTTATGAATTTGTTAGATTGATTTTAGTGTAAGTGTTGAACCTTTAATTAGTTACATTTTGAATTTTGGGTCTTAAATTGATGACTAACAATTTAAACCATGAATTGATTAGAATTGAGTAATACCTTGGGTCGATTATCCAAGATAATGGAGAGATTGATGATGATGTCACACATCGCATTGTTGCGGGGTGGATGAAATAAAAGCTCCCATCTGGAGTTTTGTGTGACAAGAAGGTTCCATCAAAACTTAAAAGCAAGTTCTACAGAGTGGTGGTTAGACTAACTATGTTATGGGGCGGAGTGTTGGCCAGTCAAGAATTCTCATATTCAGAAGATGCAGGTGGTAGAAATGAGGATGTTGCGGTGGATGTGTGGACACACGAGGAGTGACATGATTAGGAATGAAGATATTCGGGATAAGATGGGGGTAGCCCTGGTGGAGGACAAGATCAGGGAAGCAAGGCTGTGATAGTTCGGGCATGTTCAGAGGAGAGGTGTGGATGCCCCAGTTCAGAGGTGTGAGAGGTTGGCTATGGATGGTTTCATGAGGGGTAGAGGTAGGCCGAAGAAGTATTATGGAGAGGTGATTAGACAGGACATGGTCCAGTTTCAGCTCACCGATGACATGACCTAGATAAGAGGGTTTAGAGGACACAGATTAGGGTAAAGAGCTAGTAGGGATGGATGTCATGCCTAAAACTCGACCCTGGACGTAACAGGCATCTGATGCTATGAACAACACCGGAAACACCTTATGAATTAATACTATCAAGTCCCTACATAAGTCTTTTATTAATAATTTCAACTAAGCTATAAGTAACTAAGTAAAAGTCATGATCACAATTTATGAAATCAAATCAGCGAAAGTCAGTAATAAGTAAATGTCAAAACGTAGCAACGCCCATGAGAATCGAATAACAACCACAACCAAATACCCACAAAACAACATCTATCTATGAAGCCTCTAAGATGATAAAAAGAAAATAGTCTAACTTCAGGACGCTGCCTGAAAACTCATACTAATAAAATAAAGATAGAATGGCGCCCTACGAACAATCACATGGACTCGGTGAATAGTCTCGAAGCAGCAAGTTCTCCTAAGTCATAGGCGTATCAAGAACCCGTCCTTCTTCGTTACCTGACACACTATAAAAAACAACAATGTTATGCCTGAGTACTGAGTACTCAGTGAGTGTGTCTGGGACAATAAATAATATAAAATAATATAATATTAAGTAGTAACATAATATAACTAAAGCAGCTTGAAATCTAGAGATAAGGATTCTAGTGTTAATTCTTATTAGATTAAGGTAATAATCATGAAGTTTGAGTAAGAACTTACCTTAGAGGTTTAGAGAAGGCTCTAGGATGTTTTCTCTCCAAAAGATGGCTTAGAATGAAGTGGGGTAGGTTTTAAGAAGTTTGAGATATATTGAATTCGGGTAAAATCATGACAGGCTGAAATTGGCCTAGCGTCCCACGCCCACGTGCAAGGGTGGTGCCTTGCTCCAGGATTATTTCGATAATCCTGTCAAATTCTTCCCCCCGCTAGAAATTATGCATGGCGCCACGCGCCCACCTTCAAGGGCCACGCCCAACACCAGGCTTAATTTCTACTACTCCGACAATGTTCAATAAATGGGCATAACTCCTAAAACAGAGCTCCGATTGAGCTGGTCTATATATGGTTGGAAATATATTCCAAAGACCTACAACTTTCATGTTTGAGTTTGCTGAAATTTCCAACGCAACTACCCGAAAACTAGGCATAAGTGCAACGTACCTTAGATTTGGACGAATTTAGGAGCTCGTATGGACTTCACCATTTGGTTTGACTTCAAAACAACTATATTTCACCCGTATTCATCCTGAAAGGATTCATATAGCTAAAATATGACTCATTAATGCTTATTTAATTCATTCACACCGAACCCGAATTTACGAATGTTACATTATCCCCCTCTTAGGGTCATTCGTCCCCATATGAATACTCATTTAATTCATTCACACTGAACCCGAATTTACGAATGTTACATTATCCCCATCTCAGGGTCATTCGTCCCCGTATGAAGGGCTTAAGATTTTTCACTAAACCTCAAATTCTTAGAATTTCTAGAGTTTCTATATAAAATGAGCTATTCCCCGAAGACCAAATATCATCTAACAACCCAACAATAACAATGTAGTTCTCACAGGGACTCCCACAACGATTTCATTCAAGCCTAAATACGAAGGTAAGGAATTCATATCTTTAGTCTAGACTTTTGCAAGAATTTGATAAACCAAAGGTTCAATACATACCTGGGATACGTTATAAGTTAAGGTATTACAGCCTAAATATCATTGATAACAACTAGATGGTAACTACACCCCTCCGAGTTCATCTTGTGAATCTTAAGATACAAAATAAGTCTACCTCTAGGTTTAACAATATCACTTTTCCCCACTTTAACGGGTTCATCATGAAACTCAAGCCTAATTATTTTATTGATTAACAATTTAGAGTATCATAACACCTGGAAAGACAATCTATCCCTAATTACCTCAAAGTTCACCATTTCTAATTTAGACAAATCAGCAATATTCTCACGGCCCTTAACTACCCCTATACAGTCTCTATAGACTCTAGAAGTAATGACGGGGACACTAGCAGGGGTATTCATAGAAGAGGGTTCTAACAATTGCTCGGGTTCCACACTAAGAATTCAAGGACAAAGTACGGACTCATATACGAAAGATTCAAACATGGATCGATCAACGAATACGCCTCAAGAGCACAACTAGTGAAAGTACCTGTGACTATGCTATTTGTGGCTACAAATGCCTCCCTATGAGCTAAACTATAAAGTAGGGCTTGTCCCTCATTAACGGTGTTAGGAACCACCTTACTAATGCCATTACCACGAGCATTAGGAGTGATGTTTACATTACCTGCAGGTGGATTCTTTGCAGCAATAGAAGCAGGCAAACTATTTTTCTAGCCAGAAGAGTTAGCCATGTCAGTCTACCTCCTCCTATACTCCCTCTGAATATGACCCCTTATACCACAATAATGGCAAATACGATCCTCCTATCCAGACGAATATCGATTTCCTTATTGGGAATACATGTTCCGATTGTTGTTCCTCTGATCTTGTCCTTTAGATGAAACACTTACATTAGACTGATCCATAGGTTGTATGGGTGCAAAAACCCATACAACCTAACTGATCGGACCTTCTTATTCTGCTTTCTTTCTAATACTTCCTAACTTCCCCAATTTTCTTGTTGTTTAGAAAACCCAACCAAGGATGAAAAGGTGTAAGTAGGAGACATAGCAACAATGGCACACGCAGACTTAATACATGGCACCAAACCACACACAAATCGGGTCAACTTGTGATTTTCCGTTGGAATCATATACATTGCATACCTTGCCAGACGAGTGAACTTCAAACTATACTCATGAATGGGCATAGTACCCTGCTCAATTTTCTCAAACTTAGTAGCCATAGAGAAACGCTCCTCATCTGACAAAAACCTCTCCATAAATGCCCTCTCGAACTCAGGCCAAGTAGGAGTTGGAGCATTGATACCTCGCTCAAACTCCCACATCTCAAACCAAATATGAGAAATCTCATTCAACTGATAGGCTGCAAACTCCACAGCTTCAGAGTCATGGGTATTCATATCCCTAAGAGCCTTAAAGCCTCATCCATAAATTATTGAGGATCATCTTCTTCTTTTGAACCAAAGAACTTGGGCGGATTCAGCCCTAAAAAGTACTTAAGTATTCCTCGTCCACTAAGTGTCGGATCTGCACCCCCACGTTGTTGTTTGGATGCCACCAGAGTGGTGAGCATCTGTATCACATCCTGCATCAATCCGATATCAGTTACACCTTCAACAGGGGCTACATGCGTAGGTGGAGTAGAAGGTGGTGCATGATTTCCATTCTCATGATTAGTCTCAATATTGACCTCAGTAGTGGCGGGGTTAGTTACCCTGGCGGGTCGTCCACCAAATGATAAACCCGAAGAAACATTAATTCCTAAATTAGCATCTCCCGCATGAGTTAGTATTTTTGTGAGGCATGAATTTAACGAATACGTCAGAATGATCCTAAAGAAATTTAATCTCTATAGCACAATCTAGAGTCAAGAGTGAGAAACACCTAAAATGTCTTGGTAGTCATACCTCATACAGGTGGACAGTCTGTATAAAGAAGACTCAACTAGACACAACTCCAAAGACAAATCTTAGGACACTTCTAAACCTAGGCTCTGATACCAAACTTGTCATACCCCAAACCTGACCCTAGACGTAAAAGGCATCCGATGTTATGAAAAACACCGAAAGCACCTTATGAATTAATACTATCAAATCCCTACTCAGTCTTTTATTAATAATTTCAATTAAGCTATAAATAACTAAGTAAAAGTCATGATCACAATTTATGAAATCAAATTAGGGGAAGTTTGTAATAAATAAATGTCAAAATGTAGCAATGCCCATGAGAGTCGAATAACGACCTCAACCTTATACCCATAAAATGACATCTATCTATAGAGCCTCTAAGATGATAAAAATGAAATAGTCTAACTTCAGGACGCATCCTAGAAACTCATACTAATAAAATAGAGATAGAATGGTGCCCCATGAACAATTATGTGGGCTCACCGAATAGTCTCGAAAGCAACAAGTTGTCCTAAGTTGTAGGTGTATCACGAACCTGCTCTTCTTCGTTACCTGACACACCATAAAAAACAATAATGGTATGCATGAGTACTTGGTACCTAGTGAGTATCTCTAGAATAATAAATAATATAAAATAATATAATATTAAGCAATGAAATGATATAAGTAAAGCAGTTTGAAATGCAGAGATAAAATATTTCACCAACTTAGAGAAAACATTAAGAGAGAGTTAACTTTCTTTCAATTCATTATACCATTTATCAAGTCACTTACGGACAATCACACTTTTTCCAATACAGGACAAATCAATGAAACGAAGAAATGACCCTTAAGGTTCCCTAAAGACGCATAGAATCACCACATTGGGGTTGTCACCCTCGATGGTTAACCTTCTTTCCGAATAGCTAGGCAAAACCACATTGGGGTTATTGATCCTCAATGACTATCCTTACTCCCGAATAGTTAGGAAACCCCCACCAGGGCTATAGTCCCTCGAAGGATATCCTTCCTCTCGAATAGCTAGGCAAAAATACATCGAGGTTATTGATCCTGGATGACTATCATTCCTCCCGAATAGTTAGGCAAACCCCACCGCGGCTATAGTCCCTCGATGGATATCTTTCCTCCCAAATAGCTAGGTAAACCACACCGGGGATATTATCCCTCGATGTCTAACCTTCCTCCAGAATAGCTGGGTAAATCACACCGGGGCTATTATCCCTCGATGGCTATCCTTCCTCCTAAATAGCTAAGCAAACCACACTAGGATCCATAGTGACTACCCTTCCTCTCAAGTATCTAGGCCAAACACAGACAATAGAAATCATGGAAAATTAGCAGAATCACAATCACAGTAAAGAAGCCGAATCACTCACTATGAATTATGTTTATCATCCCGTTAATAGGGGTACATCAAGTTATTAATGGTTGATAAACCATGTTCAAGTCATTAAATAAGTTTCAACTTCAACAAAAATCGTTCATAGGAAAAAACACATGAAATATCTAAGCTTTCGAAATCAAGTTTAAAACGTCCCTTATAGGGGTAAATCATGTTCAAAGTCCAAATCTGTATAAATCAGTTTCAACAATCTCTTGATAGGAAAATTACGAATACATATATATAATATGATACACCTAAGGTTCCATGAAGGCTTGTCCCTCAAGCCTATGAAACCTTCCCAAAGAAACCATTTTTCTTTTTAAGGTTGGAAAGTATGTTCGGAAAGAGACATACAAATCATCTTTATAGTCAAAAGGATTTTAAAATGAGACATACCTCAATTCCTGGTAAAACGCTACCAAATAGGTTTTCTGAGGTTCAACAATCAGTCTACAATTGATTAGAATAATAAAGATTAGAAGTTTATACTTTTATCTTGAATTTCCACCCTTTTTGGAAACTAGGGTTTCTAAGCCAAATTCATGTTCTTTCTTTCATAGGATTCACCCATGGATTCTAACATATTTCATTTGATATGTACACCCAAATCAATCCCTATAAATATATAAGAAGTACATGAACTTACCTCACGATGAATTCTCAACGATTATTTTCTTCAACCATTCTGGAATCGAATTCTCACAATCTATGGAATAGATGAGGATTCTAGTATTTATCCTTATTAGATTAACGTACTAATCATGAAGTTCGAGTAAGAGCTTATCTTAGAGGTTTAGATAAGGCTCTAGGGTGTTTTCTCTCCAAAAGATGGCTTAGAATGAAGTGGGGTAGGTTTTAAGAAGTTTGAGATATATAAAATTTGGGTAAAATCAAGACAAGCCGAAATTGGCCTAGCACCCCGCGCCCACGTTCAAGGGTGGCGCCAAGCGCCATGCTTATTTCAATAAGCCTGTCAAATTCTTCCCCCACTGGAAATTATGCATGGTACCCCGCGCCCACCTTCAAGGGCCACTCCCCGGGCCAGGCTTAATTTCGACTGCGCCGATAATGTTCAGTAAAATGGGTATAACTCCTAGAATAGAGCTCTGATTGAGCTGGTTTATATATGGTTGGAAAGGTATTCCAAAGACCTATAACTTTCATGTTTTTCTTGAAATTCCCAATGCAACTTCCTAAAAGTTATGCATAAGTGCAACGTACCTTAGACTTGGACGAATTTAGGAGCTCGTATGGACTTCACCATTTGGTTTGACTTCAAAACGACTATCTTTCACCCGTATTGATCCCGAAATGATTCATATAGCTAAAATATGACACGTCAATGCTCATTTAATTCATTCACACCTAATCCGAATTTACAGAATGTTATAATGGACATGTCACGCTTCGTATTATTCGTGTAGTATCTTTTCCTTTGATTCTTGGTATTATCTGTTATCTATTGTGCCATGATATCTCTACTTTACTTTTTTTTACTTTACTTTCTTCAAACCTTATCTGAGCTTCTTTGTCATGTTTTCCCTTGAGTCGATGGTCTTTTGGAAATAACATCTCTACCTTCCAAGGTAGATGCAAAAGATCTGCGTAACTCTATCCTTCTCATACCACATCGTGCGAGATTACACTAGGTATGTCGTTGTTGTTGTTATAGTTAGTTTGAACCTTGATTTATTACATAGTTATATTTGAAAAACTAGAATTGAACCATGTAATTGAACCTTAGATTGAAACCATGGATAAATTGGACTTTAAATTATAATTGAATCTTCAATTGAATTAAATTAACCTTAAAATATCTTGAACATTGAATTAAATTAAACATTGAACTAGTGGATTAAAATGTCAAATCTTGTGTTATTTGTGTTGATGGATTATCGTAGTTGGATATATGATAGGACTTATATTAGCCGAGGGGGGATGAGAGATGAATTTATAGACGGTGTTGATGCTTTTGTTGACTATGCAATGACACTTGAACCTTTTTTGTTTCATGACTTGGTTAAGTGTCCTTATGAGACATGTAAATGAAGGAATTACAAGAAATTGGAGATTGTTAGGCTTCATCTCTATTAAAAGGGGCTTCAAAAAGATTATACAGTGTGGACTAGTCATAGAGAAACATATAGTAATTTTGATAGATTTTAAAACTTTGTTTATGGTCCACCCCAGTGCTGAACTGAGCCGCCTTCCCAAACCCCTACGATGATGCCCACATCGGGTGCCACAAATGGCTTCGGTCAGTTGCCTCCCAGATCTCAGCGGACAAGGTCTAGTGCTACTCTACCAACTACTCTCAGCCCGATTAGCCATGATGACACATATATCCAAACTAGATAGACATACCATTTTAAAATTTTAATTCATTTCTGTTATTAACCTACATAAAGGAAGCATTAAACAGTGATAAGTTAAAAAATATCTCGAATGTCATAAAGCGGAATAATACAATAAAAATCTCCAAAAGCCGGTGATATGAGTCAAGAAAATCTAAGGCTAAAAGTAAATATATAAGCTGGGATAATACACTGTATAAAAATAGAAAGACAGATAAATGAAAAATAGAATCGGAATCAAGTATTCTATATAGGCCAAACAACTTAACCCACACCGTCGCGTCCTACACTAGTACTGACGTACAAATTTGCACAAAAACATGCCGCAAGTATAGCATGAGTAAAACAACGCATACCTAGTTACTATCATTGCTTGACCCTTATAAAGTAGTTGCGACCCCTTTGAAATATCTACTGTCAATTTATCTTACTCATAAATATCATCAACAGATAAAGATCATTTCTTATCATAGGATAATGTAATACAACATGTATAAATACAAAATCAACATATAAAGATGATATTCACATATTTAATCATATCAGCATATAAAAAGCACTAGATCAACATATATGAGTGATATGCATGAATTAGAGTCATTTGCAAGGCATGTAATACAAACTCTTATCATAACTGTCTCATAACTAGTGCTTATTGCACTCTACGCACACAATATCTTGTTGGGGTATCCATGAGCAATGATCCATGAAGGACAATCATGTTGTCCATACACCAGCACAGAACAAGGTCCTATCATACTAATAATCAACGCAATTAGCCTGTTAGGCCATAATACAATCACTCAGTCTAGAATCAAATTTTTACGGGCCATAACCATATAAACCATCATAGAATGTAAGAATGGATGTTTACATATCTACATGAGTTTTATATTCACACATGTGGCATAAACACAGTAAAAAAATAAATATATGCAATACAATTATTACAAGTTGTGAGATAATCAGAGTGATGTTTAGGCATGCGCCTCAACAATATATGAATCATATGAATTAATTCAAGGTATGCTCAACAATTACATTTAATAGTCAACTAATCACATAAGATTACACATAATAGCCTAAGTACCCCAACATGACATCCAATACTTTCTTAGACGCTTGTCACCTAACATATGATACCCCTTATCCTTAATCCCTTTCTTTAGTAACTTAATTGGAAAAATATTCCCTCATTAGAAGTCAATATCTTGACTTACCACAAAGCAACTTTTTCAATCGCCTTGAATAGTCTTTCCTTTCCTTAGATCCTCTAAACACTCCCAACCTATTTAACAACATACATCTACGATGTAAACAAGTCTAATGATACTCATACGGTAATATAAAAGGATCGGGTCAATGTAACATCCCACCCTATTAGTGATATTGTCTGCTTTGGGCTTAGGCCCAAACGGTATTACAATACGTCACTAGGGTGTAAGATTTGCTTACTTATATACCCAATATCTCTTCTATGTTTTGTCGATGTAGGACTTTCCTCCTAATCTAGGATGTCACATACACCCTCTCTTATGGACTCATCGTCTTCGTTGCGGTTTGCCCCACTGAATGAGATTTGCCTAGACTCAACATTGAGGTTTGCCCCGCCTACCTGGAATTTATCTAAACTCAGTTGAAATCTAACCCATACTGACACGGCTGACACATGAGTGACTCTGATACTATCTGTAACAGCCCAACCCGGTAGTGATATTGTTCGCTTTAGGCCTAGATCCACATGGTTTTAAAACGCGCTACTGGAGTGTAAGGCTTGCTTAGTTATATACCCAATATATCTCATGTGTTTTGCCAATGCGGACTTTCCTCCTAAGCTAGGGTGTCACATCAGGAAAATACAAAAGAGATGTTGAGTATATAAATAAGCAGACCTTACACCCTAGTGACGCATTTTAAAACCGTATGGGCCTAGACTCAAAGAGAACAATATCACTAGTGGGCTGGGATGTTACAGATGGTATTAGAGACACTCATGTGTCAGCCTTATCGGTGTGGGTCAAAGTTCAATTGAGTTTAGGAGAATCCGGATAGGCAAAGAAAATCTCAATGCTGAGTTTAGGCAAACTCCATTCGGTAGGGCAAACCTCAGTGAGGATGTTGAGTCCATAAGAGGGGGTGTATGTGACACCATAATTTGGGTGAAAGTCCCACATCGGTAAAATATATGAGAGATGTTGGGTATATAAGTAAGCATGCCTTACATTCTAGTGACACATTTTAAAATTGTGCGGGTCTACGCCCAAGACGGACAATATCACTAGTGGACAAAGCTGTTACAACCAAAAAATATCACATCTGGGCCATGGGGTCAAAATTGAAAATTTTATTTCAAAATTAATTTACCCATAACCCAAAGGTTACACATCTAAAATATTAGCTCAAAATAACTATGAATCGACAAAAATCCGTCTCTTAAGTAAGGCCTTAAATCCCCCAATTTCCTCTATGAAATCATGAATTTAAATGACTAATAATCAAGGGTAATCAAATGTAAATATCAAACTAGAGATTAGAAAATTACCTTTAAGTCAAATAGTTGAAATTACCTCAAATATCATCTAAAACGGAGCTCCACAACTCCTAAAATGAGCCTCAAAATGAAATGTTTTAAGTCTGAGGGCACCTTTTATGTTGTCGCAAGGTATAACTCTGCGATTGCGATGCACGACTAGGCCGAGACTCTATACGATCGTGGGCTCCCTCACGCGAATGCGACACACCTTGAGCCTAGGCCTGTCTACATGAACGCAACTCGACTTCACGTGATCGCAACCCTCTTTCCACACAACCCTATGTGACCGTGAGTCACGACACCCATACCTGCAATCGCGAAGAGAAAATATTTATTGCACCAGTAAAAACAAAATCTATGCAACTCTTTTGAGTTCTTAGTGCCCTGGACTCACCCGAACCTGTTGGGTTGCTAACCAAACATATGTATAACTCCAAAATCACCCTACAAATCTGTAGGAACTCTCAAATCACCAATCTGAGACCTCTAATAACATATTTGACTTTTTTCAATTCTTAATCTTTAAAATTATTAGTTTTAACTTAAGCATTTTGAATCACTCTTTACTTTCAAAATGAGATTTTGAATCTGTTAACCTGAAATATTGGCTTTTGTATACTCTTTAGTTTTCAAACTCTAATTTTAGTTATTATTCTTTGAAACACACCCAAATCTCTCAGGATTCACGCCATCCATACCCACAAGTCATAAAATACAAAATGCACGTCCTACTAAAAGTCCCAATCCATTCCCCTATAGTCTTTCTTATTTAAAGATTTGTTAAATAAGTATAATACTACTCCCTCTGTCCCAAAAAGATTATCTTGATTCGGATTACGAGAGTCAAACTAACTAATGTTCGGTATGAATCGGATATAAAATCTTTAATTTTCTTTTGAAATATAAATTACATATTTAGAAACTATATAAAAAGTACTATAAGTCAGAATAGGTAACAATTCAAGATATTTAGAAAGTATTTGAAAATTTATGATAAATAAATATTCTTTGGTTGTCCAAATAGTAGCTAAGACAATCTTTTTGAAACGAAGGGAGTATTATTGATGCATGAATATTTTTAGATATTTACTCTAATATAATGTTGAGGTTATTCATCTCTCTTGTTCCTTTCACAAAAGGGCTCATATGCATGGGTTATATTCATATAAAAATATTATAAAAAGAGGGGGGAAGGTGGGGTTAAGCCTGACCTCTAAGCAGTTTAAGGGATTATTATATTGTGATTAGGTTGCATTATTCCCTGAGTCTAATACTCAGAATGACAGAACAGTTTGTTACAAAGGGTCTGAATTTGATTTGTTATGAAAGTCATAGTTGCTGATACGTGAGTGGAGATGAAGACTGTGATTGTTCGGTTAATTTAATATATACGACAGAACCATTATAGTCCTGCCACTTATATTCTCGAAGAACTAGATTCTTTCAACAATAAAGTGTAGATAATTCCATGTGTTCAATTATGATAATGTTTTTATGTCTTGAACTTATGTTTTTTTGGTAGAATTGGGTTAAGCTTTAAACTTAATTCTCTGTGATTTCCTTTTGTACGAGTGGAACAACTTCAATTGGGTAGACTAAACAATCTCCAGTTCTTGTCTGATGGACCTGGTTTTCTCAGCAATTCTGCATCAGTGTTTCTAGCTTCACCAGTTTCTTTTGTAGATCTGTTAAAGACCTAGTTCTTGTACATCTATATCCATTCTTCCTTGTACATGGTTGCCACTTGTACATTATTTGTCAATCATCAGAACTTCATAATATCATCAATTACAATTGAGATCCAAGCAGATCAACCAGAACTACTACAATACTATGCTTTACGCGTTCCTTTATATTCTAATAAACTACTTCAGATAAATATACATTTGTAGTGTAAGCGAATACGAGTGAAACATAAACATACATACAATGGCCCGCGTCGGCGATAGGAAAATCTTCACTAAGCATGTCAAATTTAATATTTGCAGGAACATTTGGCTAAAGTTAAAAGAAACTTAAAAGTTTCTCTAATCATTAGGCTCAAAATTTTAGGTAGGACTTAGGAGTTTGAGGAACATAATAGTAGTAATTTGAAAACTTTCACGTTTACCTTTCAAGTCACTTCATGAATTAAGGATGAATTGAAATTGTTAATACTCAAAAATAATTTAAGTGTTTAGTCGAGTTCAGTGACAGCCAAACTGTTTCAGATCCGAATTTACTCCTAGCCCTCGAATACAAGAACTTCATCGGCTACTAAGGCATCTTAGCCGAGTTGTTAGTTAGAGATACGACTGGGACCCACTCAGATGCAAACGCCTCAATGACCAAGTCAAAAGGTTTTCCGAACCCCTATAAGCGGTAACGACCAACAACAACTAAAAGAAAGGGCCATTATTCGAGCAAGAGAAGTAGAGGGCGAAAAAAATGGCACCACCTCCCCCATAGTCGGCCATTGAACTTAGTGGGTTACTTGATGGCTGACATGGGGGGGGGCACGTTTGTACAATTGTTTTTCCTTTTTGTATTATAAATAGGATCATTCTTTGTATATAAGACACACAATCAATCAAACAACTCAAATTTTACCTATCTTTCTATCCTTTACTTTTACTGTATTCAGCTATATATATGTCTTTTACCTCTTAGTTTGCTCATACCATCATCCTAACACTTTCTGCAGTAGTTGAAAAACCCATTGTTGGAGATTAGAGTTCTGTTTCTAGCCCAAATCGCTTAAGTTAAGGAATCAATTTGTCTCCCGATTTCATCAGCCGATAC
This sequence comes from Anisodus tanguticus, assembly GCA_034509755.1. Classification (NCBI taxonomy): domain Eukaryota; kingdom Viridiplantae; phylum Streptophyta; class Magnoliopsida; order Solanales; family Solanaceae; genus Anisodus; species Anisodus tanguticus. Next base: position 27,116,469 of record CM067559.1, read on the forward strand.
AAGGGCAGATAGCAGAATTTGGGGCGAGAACAAATTTGGCACACCGGTGGGACCATAGGTGAATTAATTACAAAGTTTGATTCTCCAGGTCAGGATCATTCTTGGCGTATGCGCCTAAGGTCTGGAAAGAAAATGAACCTCGAATCCAGTCTACATCATAAACAAAATCCTCCTAGAAGGAACAACGAACCAACATCCTCATCGGGTATGCCTACATCAGTTGATACCCCTCCACTTCCTCCATCAACCCAAGTTGTGGAAGAATCTAGCCAATCTGAAGGTCCAACCATAATGACCACGTTTTTTATTAGACAACAGATCGACTTGGGCATCCACGACATTATGTACAAAGTTTCTAAAATAGTTGGCTGACAATGTGAAGTCAATGGTACATAATGAGGTTCAGCAAGCGATGGAGATAAAAACCAACCAAATGCACCAAGGAGAATGTTCGGCTAGTTCTGCCATCCCTCTGACGAGCGGTGTTGTTCAGCATGAGACCGTGACTCTCGGTGTTGTTTCTTAGCCGTATGTGCATCAGCTAGTGCCCACTCAGGCACAGCCGATAGCACACCTAGGAACACAAGCCCAATCGCCTGGCAACCAGCACACTCCATAGTCGCCGCCGAACCTTGGGGGGGAAATATGCCAATTCACCAAGCGAGTCTGTAGTATGAGCAGATCAACATGGCTCGAAGACTAGTTTAGGCTCCAGGACACTTTGGATTGCTACCCGTTATGCCATACATTTCTACGAACGGCCCTACGATACATGCAAATAATGTTACCAGCCGAATTGGCAGCCGATGGCCCTTGGCTATGACTTAGTTCGGCTATCTGGTGACGCTGTTTACAGCGGAATACCATTGCAGCAGTCATTGCTAGTACCCAATCCATACCTTCCAGGAAGTATAAATTTTCTAAGAACGCCTGACGTCCGATAAGAGCAGTCATGGAACACTGTTCCACCTTATCCTCATGCTCCGTTAGCCGTTAGGAGCTTAGGTTATAGGCTTTGGTGGCCATACCCAACAACAACCATGGGGAATTACCTACCTATTGGTAATGGCCATCAGACCACCTACAACCTTCAAAATCCTATCCAACAAAGTACAGAGTGGAGGCCGCCAGTGCAGAACGCCTACCAGTCGAATCCATTTAAGAATCCGCAGAGGATGTCATAATTGACAAACCCGAAAATTATTACTAATACCATGCGGAGGTACTTCGACATCCAACTGAAACCTTTGGACATGCATGTTTATAAGAATCTTTACCCCGATTGGGTAGATCGGATAACACATTTGCCTAAGGGCTTCAAAACACTGGAGTTTGCCATCTTCTCTGGTGATGACGACAAATCCACTATCGAGCACATCGGTAGATTTATTGTCCAATGCGGCGAGGTTGGCCAGAATGAGTACCACAAGTTGCAACTATTCCCTCTCTTTCTAACGGGAACAATTTTTGCATGGTACTCCTCTTTGGCTCCTGATTCCGTACAGAGATGGGCTGGCATGGAGGGTTGCTTCCATGATAGGTTCTATTGGCCCCAACCTCAGGTTACCATGACTGATCTAATGAATCTCAAACAGCAGGTCGATGAATCAGCAACCGATTTTATCGAGAGGTTCAGAAAGAATATTGGGAAATGCACCGCACACTTCCCCGAGTCTGAGTGTATGCCCACATGATAATCAACATTATGCACCCTCAGTTAAAAGAGAAGTTGGTGGGATAATCCTGCTCTAACCTGAGCCAGTTAGCCGAAAAGGCTAGCCAAATAGAGCAGCATGCCAGGTAAATGAGCGGAGAAGAGCCATCCTAAATTGAGGCTCCCACTTGATATCCATCATTAAAGCGGATGAGTTAGCCGATTGCACGACAGATGCAATGGTGGCCGAGATTGTTAAGGGTAAGGTTTACTCTTGCCCAGCCTTGAAAGCCGTAAAAGGCAAGGAGATGAGTTCATCTAATGACAGGGTCAGTTACTCGTTTGACATCATGAAGGAAGATTAGATCTTTGATCATTTGCTCAAAGGTAAGCAGATTTGGCTGCTTGATGGTCATAGAATTCTGCCTACCGAGGAACTCAAAGATAAAAAGTAATGTAAGTGGCATAATTCATACAATCACTCTACTTCTAATTGTGTGGTCTTCAGAAAGGCAATCCAAAAGGGCATCAATGAATGGAGGTTGTAGATAGCCGACAATAGTATGGATGAAATATCTATTGATACCGACCCCTTTCCTGCAGTACCAATATCTATGGTATCTTTTGTTAAGCCCGATGAGTCAAGGGACACCAAAGGGTAACAGTCGATGAAGAGGGTGTGGGTCCTAAAGAAACCTATCAAAGGGGAGAAGGCTGCAAGAACCTCTGTGTTCAACCGGTTAGGCAGCCTACATGACATTCGTGATGACAGGCAGCCAGATAGGAATAATTTTTATGGCCGCCCTAAATACTCGAGGGACGTTGAACGAGAACTTCAGGAACAAACCATGAGGTTCATAACGGTCCCTATCGACGCCAGATATAGGCTTGGGGGGCAAGTACGGATGCCAACCAACCGGCAACTGAGCATGCCTCGAATAGATGAAGAACCACTCCCTAAAACCAAACAGAGGGTGGTCGATTTTAATGTAAACGAGGGTGTTTTATCCTTACGCATCACAACGAGAAAAGAGGACTAGATGAGACACCGGAGAATGATTAAACCAGCCGCCAATACAGAAGAGGAGAAGTGGTCTGTCAATCATGCTCCCGAAAAGAAAGAGGCACCACTGAGAGTCGCATCCAGGACTCAGAAAAGAAGGATGCAATGTGCCAAGGCCTTGCATAAGATATAATAGACATTGCATCTAATTTCCAACACCAAGGCAGCCGAAAATAATGAGATTCCTGAGTCTGTCGTATCCGAGGCTATCGAGCGAACATTCGACTCAGTTGCTTCAGGAGCAATGTAACATAAAGGAGAGACCTCGGGTCATCCAGAGCTGAATGAACAGCCTACCGATGGAGGAAACCCGACAAGAGAATGTGGCTCTAGATGGACCTCTAACCGAGGTAATCCCATAGATCGTGTAGAGGATTCAGTCTGAAGATCCCCAGCTAATCTCCATCTGTCTCTAGGAAATGGAAGATATAAGCTTCTGGTCAGTCGAATTGGATAAAGGAAGGGACTCCATCCTCGATTTATTTATCCATTACCTGGTTGATGAGATGTAGGCAGACATTAAAATGGTTAGCCTAATTCCATATGAGTTTTGGGCCAGCTGCTCCGCGCTGGATAGCCTAGAATGTGATGTTTGCGTAGAAAATGCAGAATAGGCAACAATAGCCGATACCACGTATAGGGACTCTTTGAGCATCACATTTGGTGTACCCGCAGAAGATATGGTTATACACTTCAAGTCTCTCTATGTGAGGGCGTACATCAACGGCAAAACCATTAGCCGAGTGTTCGTCGACAGTGGGTCTGTGCTGAATGTGATGTCGCTGCTTACTTTGAAAAGCCTCAGCAAAACCAGAGAAGATCCCATCCCAACTAACATGAAAATGGCTAGCATTATGCGAGAGACTTATGAAGCTTTGGGGATTTTAGTGGCAGAAATCAATGTGGGTCCTAAGAAGGTCAGATCTGCATTCTTTGTGATAGACTGCAAGCCGTCCTATACTATTCTGCTGTGCAGGGACTGGATTCACACCAGCCGATGCCTTCCTTATACCATGCATCAAAAGCTTATCTTTTGGGAACGAGACAAGATAGAAATCATCTCAGCGGATGATAACCAATTACAACCAGGGGTTCATAACATAGATTATGTCCTCTATTCACTCTATGTGGCTCCCATATCCATCACGGAGCAGTATGAACAAGGATCTTGGGAATCCTGTAATCTTGCCTCGCGAGGGTTTGAAATAAAATAATTAGCCGAACCACGGCTTACCTTGGAGGATTTTAATAGTTGAGGAAACCCAAATCATACATGACCTATGGCATCGGCTCACCACCCTAAGTTCTGAGGCAAGGATTGCTGAGGCATTGTAGATGGGGAACCACGACATCGAACCAACGCTCGCAGCCGATGGAACTTGAATCGCCCATAAGAAGGACTATGCCCAGTTTTGAGTCTTAGGATCCTTTGGAAGATATCAACTTGGGAACTAAAGAAATCCCTCGACTAACACATATTAGTAGTTTGCTGAAAGAAGAAGATAAACAAGGCATAGTAGCCCCTCTACCGCAGTATAAAGACTGTTTCGCATTGGATTATCATGTGATGTCTCGGCTGGCACGCACTTTGATAGAGCATAGACTGCCAATTAAGGAGGGTTTCAAACCCCAAAAAAATCACCCAGAAGGTATCACCCTCAGCTGATGCCTCAAATCAAAGACGATATCGAACGACTTCTAAAAGTCGGGTTTATCAGAACGTCTAAGTATATGGAAAGATTGGCAAACGTCGTACCAGTCAAGAAGAAGAATGATAAGGTTCGGGTATGTATTGATTACAGGAACCTAAATCTAGCCACTCTTAAAGATGAGTACGTCATGCCGATAGCCGACATGCTAGTCGACTCAGCGGCCGCTAATGGTGTATTGACCTTCATGGATGGGTTCTATGGCTATAATCAGATATCGGTAGCCGACGATGACATTCACAAAACCGCCTTCAGATGTCCATGATCATTGGGCATTTACGAGTGGGTAGTTATGTCGTTTGGTCTGAAGAACATTGGTACCACTTATCAAAGGGTAATGAACACCATCTTCCATGACTTGATCGGCAAGACTATAGAGGTCTACATCGATGATATAGTAGTGAAGTCTAAGGACTTCAAGGATCATTTAACCAATCTTGAACAAGCATTAAAAAGGATGAGGATTCATAATCTCAAAATGAATTCAGCGAAGTGCATGTTCGGAGTATCGGCTGGCAACTTCCTTGGCTTTTTGGTACACAAGAAAGGCATCGAGATAGATCGTAACAAAGCTAAGACAGTAATGGGATCCACACCACTCAAGACCAATAAGGAGTTACAAAGCTTATTAGGAAAGATCAATTTCTTAAGGAGGTTCATATCTAACTCAGCTGGCAAGATGAAGTCTTTCTCACCTCTGCTCAAACTTAAAAAGTCAGAAGAGCTGATATGGGGTCTGGAACAACAAGGGGTCTTTGATCAAATTAAAAAGGCCTTAATTACTGCCCCCGTACTGGTGCCTCCCGTACCAGGGAAGTCGTTGAAATTGTATATTACGACTGCAGAATTATCTATCGGCTACTTGCTAGCACAAGAGGCCGATGATGGAACTAAAAGAGTGGTTTATTATCTTAGTTGAATGCTCAACGATGCTTAAACTAGATATACTCATTTGGAAAAGCTTTGTCTGTCTTTGTTCTATGCTTGCACAAAAATTGAGTATTATCTAATGGATCACGTTAGATCCTTTTTGTGCAAAGTTGATATTGTTCGGTACTTACTAAATAGACTTGTTTTGCAAGGTCGATTAATGAAGTGGCCAATCAAGCTCACTACATTTTCTCTCGAGTATAAGCCACTCAGGGTCGTCAAAGGCCAGGCGATAGCCGATTTCTTGGCCGAACACCCCTGTGTAGATACGGAAGACCCATGTTCCTCCTCTACCGCATATATGGACGTCGTCCCATGGACGCTGACTTTTGATGGGTCAAGAACCCAGAAAAGAGTTGGAGCCGGGATAATGATAATCGATCCTAGATATGAAACACGAAAGTTCTCTTATTGGTTAGATTCTGACTTTACAAATAACTAAGCCGAATATGATGCTCTCATCATAGGACTCAAACTCCTAGTCTCTATGAAAGCAAAATACATCAAGATTCGCGGAGACTCTCAGTTTGTTATCAAGTAGCTGGCCGGGGAATATGATTGCAAGGATCTGAATTTGTTGGCCCGTTACGAGATAGCTAATAGGTTACTTAGTAAGTTCGCATCATCTACACTAAGTCATGTTCCCAGAGGCATGAATGTTGAGACTAACGACTTAGCGCAAGAAGCTTTTGGCTTTAGAAAGTCTAAACTCACTTTAGAGTACGACGAACTGCCAGCCGAAGTGTTAGTCGTTGATCAAATTGACTCATTGAGGAAGTTACTAATTGACTACCTAAAAGATCCCTCCAGTTGCAAGGACCTCAAGGTTAAAAGAAGATCCTTGAAATATGTGCTCGTTGACGATGACCTCTATAAAAGGAGCGTGAATGGGCTACCGCTCAAGTGCATTGCTAAAGCAGAGGCCTTGAGGGTCATGGGAGAGTTCCATGAAGGAGTATGTGGATCACACAGAATGGGGTGAATGATGAAGTGGCTGATCTACTGCCACGGCTACTATTGGCCTACTATCACAGCTGACTGCTTCCAGTATGCAAAAAGATGCGAAGAATGTTAGAAACATGGACCAATCCAACGGGGACCAGCTGAGTTGCTGCACCTAGTCATAAAATCTTGGCCCTTCAGATGATGGGCTATGGACCTCATCGACAAAATTGACCCACAATCGGCTAAAGGCCATAATTTCATTATCGTGGCTACCGATTACTTCACTAAATAGGTAGAGGCTCAACCGATGAAGAGGGTTCACAAGATAGATGTCATCCAGCTTATCCAACACCAGATCATATACAGATATGGTATTCCCAAAATGATTACCACCAATCAAGGGACGATGTTCACTGGTTCTAAGGTGACAGCCTTTGCTGAGAAGTTCGGTATCAAGATGATCACATCTTCGCCTTTTTACGCACAGGTGAATGGGCAAGCCGAGGCATCCAACAAACTTATTGTGGACACAATTAGTAAAAACATGGAGATAAACCAGGAATGTGGAATCTCACTCTAGAAGAAGTCGTTTGGGCGATAAGGAATTCTAAATCTATAGCTATCGGGACGACACCGTATTAGCTAACATATGGCTAAGATGTAATGTTGCCGTTGGAAATTAATGTCAAATCATTACGGGTGGCCAAGAAGAACTCTCTAAGTTTAGAGGAGTATCAACATGCCATGCTAATGGATTATACCAGCTAGATGAAGATCGATTGATGGCCCTAGAGAAAATCGAAGCCGGTAAACGTTAAATGGCTAAAGCATACGACAAACATGTTAAGCCTAAGAGGTTGCCGAAGGATAGTTTGGAAAACCGTTTTGCCAATTGAGGTGAAAGATCGTAAATTCGGCAAATGGTCACCAAATTGGGAAGAACCTTTCATAGTAAGCCAACGGATCGCCGACAATGCATATCGACTAATAAACATGCATGACGAAGATATGGACAGGAATGTAAATGGCAAGTATCTAAAAAAGTACTATCCTTCGATTTGGGGCATGCATGAATAAATGACAGCTACAGACCGGTTGCCTGGTCGCACAAAATAAGCTAATTCCCTTCGACGAGAGACGTATGGCTAAATGACAGCCACAGACCGGCTGCCTGGTCACAAAATAAAAAGTCATTTCTTTCACATGCCTGTGTCGTAAGGTTGGTTGCATTGCTCAGACGAAAAACACCATCCCAAGTGGTCAAAGATAATGGCCCATCAAATCTGCGGGATTTATTCTAAATATGCTCAAGAAAGCCAAGAGCAATGCTGAAGTTAAAGGGTATGGATTCCCACATCCAAGTAAACCAAGCACAAAAACAGAGGCGCCGCACATACCCGAGCTCGGCGCTATAGTGGAAATCAAATTTCGACAGTGCGACGGCATCGAAAGGACCCAAGTGCCTCAATTCGTCTTCGATGACCAATCTCACTCGGTCCAACCAACCTGAATAATGAGCGACCTTAGTCGGCCAAGTACGAAGGTTATCCGAACAGCGGCCGCCGGTGAACCAGTCATAAGTAGAAAGAAAGTTATGGTTTATCAGGCTGAGGTACTGAAACAAAAGAGAATCACCTTGTTCCGGTTTACAGTACGGAGTCAGAACCAGTTGCTCATCTATAAGGGCAAAAGTGGGGATTAGGTCATCATCAACCAAACCGGTGCTATCCGACCCCGAAGATAGAGAGGAAGATGAAGACATGGTTTTTCTGGGAAAAGGCAAGGAATTTGGGAATGTCCGAGAAGATTTAATGAGAAACCTCATGTGGAATACCTCTCCTAAAGAACTTCCTTTTTCTCGGGGATATGATTGACACTCTGCTAAGGGTCTTTTTGACCAAAACGTGCGGCTAAGAATCCGATAGAAAATGTTTGTGGAAGCCGAGACGTTTCTGTGGAAGGAAAGAAGAGCTTCTTTAAAGACCATCATTGCATGCACTGGAGACGAGACGATTGAAGTGGCATGTGTGGTTGTCAGACTGAAATGACGGTTACTTTCAATACATCAACTCAACAGTCACACTCGAGTTAATGTAGGGGGGCAATTGTTAACACTCAAAAATAATTTAAGTGTTTAGCCGAGTTCAGTGACAGATAACAGAATTCGGCCGATACAACTTGTCTTTCGATTTCATCAGCCGATACAACGTCAGATAACAGAATTTGGGGCGAGAACAGAACTATTTAATTCATTGGCATATACATAATTAAGTTTAAAGGTTAGCTTTTCTTATAAACCCCACAGAATGTAATGATCGAATTGAAGTGACAAAAGATCTATATTTTCCTTGATAAAGATAACGGAATCATTCGCAATCAGCCGCGCTATTAGGCGATTTCCAATTTGTATTATTTTAACGTAATGACTAACGCATAATTGCATGTTAGTAGTAAGATATTTTCATCTTTTCTTTAATTGTTTGTCTATTTTGTCTTTATTGTATAAAATTAAAGACTTGGCTATGGCAATATGCGACAAAAAAAAGAAAATGGCGCAGGAGGACCAAGACATGGTCACATGAAAATGAGGACGTGTATATAACGACGTAGCAACTGTCAAGGCCGCAAGGTGTACAAAGGAGACTGGAGAATATCTTTATCGTTTCGATTTAAAGTTTTTAACTAACACCTTAAAACATTTTTAGGTTACTATAGTAATTTAACATGTGATAAACAGATAATAAGTTAAAAGTTTTTATTGTACTACTCCCTCTGTTCCAAATTATGTGACACAATTTAGCTTGACACATAGTTTAAAAAAATAAATAAAGACTTTTAAAATTTATAGTCCAAAATAAGTCATAGATATTTGTGTACCTACAAATCATCCAATAAAGTTAAATTATTTCTAAATATACAAAAATGTGACATTCTTTTTTGGACAAACTATAAAAGAAATGGTGTCACATAAATTAGGACAGAAGTAGTATTAATTAATACCATACAATAGAAATTATCCATAATTATTTTAAAAGTGAACTGACAATAGAATTAAATATATATATTTTATATTATTATTGTATAGAATTTGTATCATGTATGATCGAGCTTCTCAAATCAATTTATTCTGAAAATTATTTTTTTCAGAAGTGTGTTTTTTTCTTAAAAAAAAAACTTTGGAGAGAGACTTTGTTGTTCTGCTCATCAATTTGAAAAGCATTATTGAGAAACAATTAGTGTTAGATCAAGTTTTTAAAAAGTATTTATAAGTGTATTTTCTCAAAAGTGTTTTTCAAAAAAAAATACTTTTGGAGAAAAGTAATTTTTTTTTAGCTTCTGCAAAATAGTTTCTGCTACTCTCTACAACCACTTATTTTCTCCTAAAATTTGATCAAACACCTCACTTTTTAAAACTAAGAACTTTTAGCCTTTCAAAAGCTGGACCAAACAAGCTATGCATATTACTTTATTTTGTCTGCAGCCGCTTATTCAATATATTGGTTGTATAGGACAAAATTCGTAAAATGCAGCAAGCAGTTAACATTGATGGCGCTACCGGTTGAACATGAGTGGCACCGGGGGCATTGGAATGATGCGAGGTACCGGTAATCGGGAAGATCAGGTGAACGGTTTGAATTCCAACGGACGGTCGTTACTTGTTCGATTTCACACCTTCCAAAGAAGCATTAATGATATTTACGAAGATATTAATTATCTAATTATTACATCATCCATTTTCTTGTATTAATAAGGGAATATATCATGGGGTGTGTACCCGTGAGCTCAAATATAAATAGGACACAATAACACATTGTAAATGATCATATGCGAATTATTACAATTCACTTTTCAATATCATTCTTTGCATCAATATTTGTGCTTTCACACTAGTCAGATTCACTACTCAAAAGCCTTACCAATAAGCGCATTATAGGCTCAAGCTAATTATCTCTTAACTTTGTCTTATTCTTATTTATTTGCATCATGTATTAGCTAACACTTTTGTCAAATTTAAGACTTATGTGTCCTTGACCACATGTACTAATTCAACTGTACTGTTTCACTAATTTAATCTTTTCTTTAGTCTTATTTTTGTTTAAGCAAACATATGACAATAATGGAAGAATTCTGAGGCAGCCTCAACACTGGGGATAACATTGACAATATCCCAATCGGATCAGATGACCTTACGGTATCAGATCAGGTACTAGAGGATCTAACGGTCACAAACGGAGCCACCTCTAGAGGCGGATAGACCCGAGATGAGGATGCTCCCAACAATGAAATGCCCGAAGAAGTCATGCAAACCCTAAGGGCACAGAATGTCACGATGAGCAGGCAGTTGGACAACCTAAAGCATTTCTTCTCCGAGTTTGTGTCCAACAATGCTGATAGCACACTAGCGGCCACAACCATGCCACAGGTACTATGAGGAACGGTCAGAACAGGCCGAGAGTTGATGACGCTTCAGGAAGTGAAACCGTTCCTGAAAATCCTTTCCAGGAGCAGGTTTTGAAATTTATGAAAGATATGACAAGCAAAGTGGATACCAACGCGAAGGAGGCAGAGAGTAATGCCAAGGAGTTCCGACACTGGTTAAACTAGATACCGAGAGCCTCTCTTGTAATTGAAGGACTGGACACAAAGAGATACATTCAGTTAGAATACAAGCCAGAGGCTGCGTCCGAACTGATTCTCAAAAAGGTTTAAAATGTCATTCTTACTGAAATATGACAGAACTACGGATCCGCAAGAGTGTATAATGGCATATACCACATGCGTGAAAGGGAACAATCTAAGGAATATGAGATAAAACCGATCCTAATCAAAAAGTTTACTGAAATGCTCGCTAAAGGAGCCTTGACATGGTATTCACTTCTTCCTGAGAACTCAATTGGATTGTTCGCCATGCTTGCCGACATGTTCATAAAATTCCATGTAGGGGCATGAAAGGTGAAGATGAAAAAGGCAGATATCTTTTGCATTGCACAGGGAGAAGTTGAACTCTGTAGGGACTTTGTTACACGGTTCCAAAAGGAGCATATGCTACTGCCTGCGGTCCCAGATGAATAGGCTGCAGAGGCTTTCGCAAAGAGTTTGAACCCTTTGAGTTTGGATGCCTCGCGGAAACTAAAAACGAATCTCTTCGAATTCCAGGATACTACCTGGGAAGACGTGCACAACCGATATGAGTAAATTTTTTTCATAGAAGATGATCTACTCGGGACTTATGCCGGGAGCATCTTTCGCAAATCAAATAAAGGAGCCAGATCAGACCATAACTTCTCAAAGAATTATTTCCAACCTTATCCCGCTTCTGGGAGCAGTGAGGAGGACATGGTTTCTGTTCCCTTGAAAAATCGAATAACAATGGAGGCCTTGGAAGAAGCAATCAGGGACTGGTGAATTTTGACAAAGAAAATTCATCCAACTCCTCTATAAAGGGATTCGGATACCCAAAATTATCCGAATACAACTTCAGCATCAATGAAGATCAGATGGTGGCGGTGTTAAGAACTCACCCTGCATCTGGACCTCCAAAGCCACTATGATCCAATCCATATCCTAGAGATCAGTCTGTTTGGTGTGACTTTCATGGCACTCACAGACGCAAAACCGCAAATTGTAGACACCTACTAGAAGAGGTGGCAGGAATGTTAAGCATGGGCCACCTACGAGAATATTTGAGCGGAAGAGCTCGCAATAACTATGAGTGGGGACCTCCTGCTGAAGGCAAATCTAATCTAGATGCTCCATCATATGTGATAAACATGATCTTCAGAGGATCTATGATCGCTGCTACATCCTTTACTGTGGCTAAGAAAACAAATATTTCGATTACCTGGGAGAAGAGATTCCGAGAAATACCTGACATACATACTATTACTTTCATAAAAAAATGTTGCCGGTGTTATTTCCCCCCATAATAACGCTTTGGTCATTACAGTACCTATTGAATGCTTCTAGGTAAAGAGATTTTTGATCGACCCAGGAAACTCTGCTAAAATCATCTGGCTAAAGGTTGTAGAAGAAATGAAGATGGCAAATAAAATTATCCCAACAGCAAGAATACTCTTGGGTTTCAACATGACTAGTGAAACCACTAAGGATGAGATTGACATACCGATAGACGCTATGAAAGTTATAAAGATAACCAAGTTTTATGTTATCAATGGTGATATGAGATATAATGCTATATTTAGGAGGTCTTGGATACACGATATGAAGGTGGTCCCATAATCATTGCATTTTCTGGTGAAATTCCCGACACCAAAAGGAATCCAATAAATTAAGAGGGAACAACCGGCTGCCAAAGAGATGTATGTCATAGAAGAACCAGAAGAAGTGGTGGACCCAAAATAGAAAATACAGAAGCGAAACCCGCATCAGAAGATGTCCATTAATATCCCTCTATAGATACAGATCAAGCATATTCAGAAGGGGAGTTTTCAGAGTGGTAACAGGTGCCTAGATTTTTCAAGTATCGGACGAATTGGACACCGCCAAATCTTTGGTTGGAGAGCTTGAGCAGATTGCTCTGTGAGAGAAAACATCTGACAATAAGTTATACCTAGGCACGGGACTAACCCCGGAGCTCAGAAGTTTAATTCTTAATTATTTTATAGCTAACAATGATTGTTTTGCTTGGTCGCATAAGGTTATGATAGGCATACCTCCAAAAGTCGCAACTCATAGGTTGGGTCTGGATCTCAGCTTCCCTCTCGTGGGGCAGAAGAAGCGGCCCATCGCCGAAGTTCCCAATAGGTTTTTGAAAGAAGAGGTAACTAGACTGCTTAATATAAGATCAATTTGGGAGGTAAAATATCTGGATTGGTTAGCAAAGATAGTTGTAGTACCTAACAAGGAGAACAAATTTAAAATGTGCATTGCCTATAAAGATTTAAATAAGGCATGCCCTAAAGACTCGTTCCTGCTACCGAACATAGATCAGATGATCGATGCTACGACCGGACACGAGATAATAAGTGTCCTCGATGCGTATTTCGGGTATAACCAAATAAGAATGCATCTGGAAGACCAAGAGAAAACATCTTTTTTGAATACTTTTGGCACTTACTGTTATTCCTTTGGGATTAAAAAACGTTGGGGCTACGGACCAAAGGTTAGTAAATAAAATATTTGAAAAACAGATTGGAAAAACTATGGAAGTATATATATATTATATGCTTGTTAAGAGTCTTCCTGCAGAGGACCATTTGAGTCATTTGTAGGAAACGTTCGAAGTATTAAGAAGATACAACATGAAGTTCAACCACGAAAAGTGTGCCTTCGGGGTAGGCTCCGGAAAATTCTTGGATTTTTTGGTTTCTCAAAGAGGAACCCAGAGAAACCCTGACAAGATAAAAGCCATATAAAACATACCGGATTTGCTTGAAGATGTAAAGGTAGTACAACGGTTGATCGGGCTAGTAGCAGCTCTAAGCAGGTTTATCTTCCGATCATCGGAGAAGTGTCACAAGTTATTTTAACTTCTGAAAAAGAAGAATAACTTTGTGTGGATGCCTGAATGTCAACAGGCCCTACGAGACTTGAAAAATTACTTATCCAGTCCTCCGCTCATGTCAAATCCTAAGAACGGGGAATTACTTTGTATTTATCTTGAGGTCTCAGAGGTAGCAGTAAGCGCGATCTTTGTATGTGAAGAAAAAGGTACACAATTCCCTGTTTATTATGTAAGTAGAGTGATGTTAGGGGCCAAAAACCGGTACCCCTTACTCGAAAGGTTGGCTTTCGCTTTAGTTATGTCATCACATAAGCTTATACCATATTTTCAGTGCCGCCCGATAGCTATAGTAACTACGTTTCCACTTTGGAATGTGTTACATAATCCTTAACGTTTAGGGAGATTGGCTAAGTTGGCGGTTGAATTTGATATTGAGTAGCCCTGGACTGCGATAAAGTCACAAGTCCCTGCAGATTTTGGGACTGATTTCAGTCCGGGAGTAACCCCTCAGGCGGAAAAATAAGTTATTTTGGTCTTGAGGACTACCCTCGAGGTCTAGATGCTTCACACTAATGGAGCCTCCAATGTCAAGGGGACTGGTCTGGGAATAGTATGCATACTCCCACCGGGGGAAGTCATAAGGCAGCCAATTCATAGTTCTCTTTTGACTAACAATGAAGCCGAATATGAAGTTTTGATTGCAGGTTTGGAATTAGCATGAGGCTTAGGATCCCAAATAATTAAAGTCAATTGCGACTCATTGGTGGTGGTGAACCAAGTTCATAGAGTGTTCAAAGCCAAGGAGGAGCGCATGTCGAAGTACCTCGAAAAGGTTTTGAAGCTGCTTTCCCGGTTCCAATAATGGACGATGGTTCACATATCCTAAGAGAAAAATGTGAAGGCAGATGCACTTGTAAACTTGGGCTCCAACACGGAAGCAAAAGCCTTAAAGCCATGTCAAATTTATAGCTTTTACATTCGACCTTGGACTCAGAAGGGTATGATGAGGTGAATTCAACCAGCTTGACTTGGGATTAGAAGAATGAATTCTTAGACTACCTCGTGAATGGAAAGCTCCAGGAGGACCCAAAATCATCCAGAGCTCTGAGGACCAAAGCCGCTCGACATTGTGTAGTTGATGAAAAACTTTACTGATGGTTCTATTACAGTCCCTTGGCTCAATACGTAGGCCCCGAGGAAGCCAATTACTTGATCAGAGAAGTACATGAAGGGATATGCAAAAACCATTCCAAAGTAGAATTCCTAA
The DNA here is from genome assembly GCA_034509755.1 of Anisodus tanguticus. NCBI lineage: Eukaryota > Viridiplantae > Streptophyta > Magnoliopsida > Solanales > Solanaceae > Anisodus > Anisodus tanguticus. The sequence goes on from CM067559.1 coordinate 27,131,502, forward strand.
TGAGAAAACTCATGAGGGTTGTCTATTATTGGCCCCGGATCGAGGAAGATACAAAGGCGTTCATGAAAAAGTGTGACAAATGTCAGCACGATGCACATCTGCTGCACCAATCGGGAGAGGAATTGCATTCACTTGTATCTCCATGGCCATTCATGAAATGGGGAACATATATAGTCGAACCTTTGCTTGCAGCTCCAGGATAGGTATCACAAATTATATTTATGACTGATTATTTCTCTAAATGGGTTAAAGCTACATCTTATACAAAGCTTCGGGAGAAGGAGCTGATTGACTTCATATGGCAACATATCATTTGTCGTTTTGATATCCCAAAGGAGATAGCTTGTGACAATGGCCGTAAATTTATCAAGGCCAAAGTTACAAAATTTCTGGATGACTTGAACATTCAATGTATCACCTCCGCTCCATATCATCGCAGTGCAAATGGTCAAGCGTTATCAACAAATAAAACTTTAATCTAGAACTTGAAGAAGAAGTTGGAAGCAGCAAAAGGAAAATGACCTTCCATATTACCGGAGATATTATGGGCATACAAAATCACAACAAAGATGAGTACTGGAGAAACTCATTTTTCTTAGTTTATGGTGCAGAAGAATTGATCTCGGTAGAAGTTAGGACTCCAAGCTTAAGGTACCTCCGAGCAGAGGACAAGCGAACTTGGAATCAATGGCCATATATCTAGACTTACTTGAAGAACGTCGGGATCTTGCGTACGCCAAGATGGTGGCCCAGAAACAATAAACAGAGTGGTACTATAACCGGCGCATGAATTTTTGACATTTCAAACTCAGGGACTTAGTACTCTGAAGAGTGACTTAAAGCACGCGAGAACCTAATGCAGGAAAACTTGGTTCGAACTGGGAAGGACCATATACAGTCACTAGGATCGTTGATAAAAGATCTTATTAATTGAATGATCAGGAAGGAAACAAACTTCCTAGCAATAGGAATGTAAGTCATTTAAAGAAGTATTATGTTTAGCAAGGTGAACATGCGCTGCACTCTTTTTCCCTTCGTCCGGTTTTTGTCCTGATTGAATTTTTTCGGTAAGGTTTTTAATGAGGCAGCACCAATCAAAGTATGTTAATATTCATTCTACTATAGTATGTTATCCAGTATCTGGGTCTTCAAGGAAAAAGCAGGTATTACTAGGGACTTCTCGGATCATCAAACATAAATGTAACTGTACTGACCAAACTAGATGGTAGTCAGATTATTCTTACATTTGTCTTTACAATTGTGAGTTAAATAGATCAATAAAATTTTCTTTTTATAATTAAATCGTTGCCATCGAAACCATAAAAATGTGTTGTGTTGTAAACATATCAAATTTTTTGTGCCATAATGAATGGAAGACATCCTTTTCTTAAAGCACCATTCAAAAATAAGCACCGGAGTAAGTAGTTGACCGAGACCAATGAAAGTCTGAAATCAACTACAAAGGCCATGTGTAGCCCGAATGAAGGATAAAAATACATCTTTCAAAGAGAATTCAAGTCCGATGAAAGGTCACTAGAAACTTTAAGACATAGGATTTTTAAAGTAGTTCATATGTGAATTCAAATTTAGCTTGAACTATTAAAATATGGTAAAATTGCAACCATAAGATAAATACATACTACTTCAGTAACCAAAAGCATGAAATGAAAACCGCAAGAAAAAATTGCGAGCAAAGGGAAATTCATTCATATACTACTAGGAAAAAACTAACCCGGTTACAAAATGTACTACCGGATCCAAAAGTGATCCGGTTATAAAAAACAAAACAACAAAATAAAAGCCCGTGTGAAAGGTTATGATACACTCGCTCCATGGTACACTGAGGTTTTATTTAAAAAAATAGTAACAAAAAACAATAACAGTCTTAAGAAGTTAGGGCTGAAGGAGGTAGCTCAGAAGCTAATGCTCTGGGGGCACTATCCAAGGCAAGCGGCATATGTGCTTGGGAAGGAGGAACTTCAGCCTTTGGAATCGCTTTATCTTCTGCTCTCCTACCAGATGATGCATTATCTTCATCTATTGGAAGGGGCTCATCAAGGCTCTCTGCCGAAACCAATTCCAACTACCTGGCCTTGGTAATTTTGCCATAAATATCATCAATAATCCCAGCCCTCGCAGCTTCCCAGGGTTTTCAATACATCATATAACCATTTTTTACCATGGACAGAGTGTAACTATCAATGGTAGCCTAGGTTTTTTCTTTTGTAGATTGAACGACATGGGTAAGCTTAACACTAGTTGAATGAAGAAGCTCGTTAGCCTGAGTCAGTTCAGCAATCGTTTCCTGCTGCTTTTCATTTTGAGCCGTCACGGTGGATAAATGAGACCTTAAGGATTCATTTCCTTTTTAAAGGCCTCGGCCTCCATTTCTTTTATCTGGAGACGCTCAGCGAAAGTGCTTACATGAGCCTCAAGTCCATCCAGTCGCATCATCAAATCAGACATAGAATCTAAATCCTCATTTCATTTGTTCTACCAGTCACCAGCGTGGTCCTCGTGGATTGTAGCCTGTTGTCTATAGGATTTCTTCTCCTCCTTCAGGTTCTTATGTTTGCCTTCAAATTCATTGACCTTGGTGAGCTTAGCCTCCGCCACCGATAAACGATGAACAACATTATCCCTCTCAGTTACTAGAAGTGTCTTCTCTTCAATTAATCGTTGAAGCATATCATAACAAAGGAAATTAGCCTGTACAAGGGATTCATTATTAAAATATAGAAAAGGGATCCAATAGTTAAAGGGGGTCAAAAGGATGTGAAATTTATACTTTGGTTGCAGCATGCATGCCTTCATTAATGGCACATTCTATTGATACCCTGCGAGCTTTCGCCGATCCTTGTTCGAAGCCATATTCTTCATATAATTAGCCACCCGACAGGCTTGGACAAGAGATAACAGTCACAAGAAAGTTGGAAGGTCACAGATCGGAACTCTGCAGGTTGTGCAACCAGAGCCAGATATTCATTCATCAGTTCTTCCCTTCGCAGGGAAGAGGCACGGTCAGGAGAAAGCGGGGTTTCTTGATAATCCTCTGGGAAAAAGGTTAGAAAATATGGGGACTCGAAATCTTCTGGAGCCTGAAGAGTAACAGAAGTAGGTGGAACCGTAAAAGGCCGATGAACGGTAGTGCTTGATCCGATCGGAGCAAATGAAACATTGGTATGGCTTTGTTGCCCCTCTGGTGCAGGTTGGTTATTCAACCACGGAAAATGCATGGCAAATAGAGGCAGATGAGATGGTCTAAAGAAAATAGAACATTGGCTTCCTAAGGAAAGTGCGGGAAGCATGCGACTGCCCTCCAAACCTGAGGGCCAACTTGAGCTAAACTAATTTTGTAATGACAACAAAATTCCAAGATAACGTCATCTATAGCTTCTCCAATTTTCATTAAAAAAAAGGTACATATAGATGAAAGAAAACTCTTATCTGTATGAGGTTATCCTCTCGTTATCTCGGGAATCAAGACATTGATTTTGGACCAACAACAGTCAGCTTATACCAGTGGCAGTAAGTGGTGATGATTCTGGTTTTTTATTTTTTGGTGGGAGAATCTCGACTGTCGGCCATGTTTATAGAAGTGGGATTCTCTTGAAGATCATGGTCAAATTGCCATGTCCTCGGCAAAATATATGAAGAAGGAGGATTATTGCTAGGTTGGGACTCCTCCTGAGAGATAGGATTTTCCCTAGTGTTGGAAGGAGTATTTCCACCAGTGGAAAGATTAGACATATTTTCAGAGATAAATGAAGGAAATCACAAAATTAGGAGTTCTAGGAAAGTTTTGCACAAGTTAAAAATGAATGGCAAAGTGATTGAATCATATCGCAAGGGCTGGTATCTATAAAGTGTTTAGAGTCATCATTGGGTTAGGCAAATAAACATGACAGATACCAATCAACGGATGTTCGTCCGGAAGCAGGTGTGTGCCAGTCTGAGTTCAATGAAGTGACACGCGTCATCATGACTTTGTAGTCTTCCGTTAATCGAGGAAAGTTGAATAGTCGTCATCGTTTTGATATAGTGATGTTGGAACAACAAGTTTAATGGTTGGCATCTTTTGATTCTCCCACCAAATTGAGGAGTTTTGATTGGCTGTCAGTTTAAATCCATTCTCCGGGTGCACGGAAGACACACCTAAAAAGTGCGGAGACTATCTGTATAGGGCAAAATTTGTATAATACAGCTAGCCGAATTGTGTCATGACACGTGGAAGTTGACGTTGAGTCAGATACAACTCAGTTTTTATGCTACCGGTTGAGCATGAGTGGCACTAGGGGCATTGGAAGGATGCAAGGTATTGATAATCGGAAAGATCTGGTGAACGGTTTGAATTCCAATGGACGGACATTACTTGTCCGATTCCACACCTTCCAAAGAAACATTAATGACATTTATGAAGATACTAATTGTCCATTTATTACACCACTCATTTTCTTCTATTAATAAGGGTATATATCTTGGGGTGTGTACCATTGAGCTCAAGTATAAATAGGACACAATAACCCATTGTAAATGATCATATGCAAGTTAGTACAATACACTTTTCGATATCATTCTTTGCATAAATATTTGTGCTTTTATACTAGTCAGATTCACTACTCAGAAGCCTTACCAATAAGCTCATAACAGGCTCAGGCTAATTATCTCTTAACTTTATTTTATTCTTATTTATTTACATTATATATTAGCTAACACTTTGGTCAAATCAATCATTTAAGAACCACGTGTTCTTGAGCACGTATACAAATTCATTTATACCGTTTTACGGATAAACATTGGTTAAATGAACAACAAATTTGACTCGAGAACTTGTATAAACATATTTACATTTACACCAAGTCTGAATCATATTTACGAAAATATATTACAAAAAGTGGTTGATATAATAGTATTATTAGTATTCCATAACTTGGTATACTACCTCCACTCCTATTTGTGTGCTTCTTTATTATCGCACGTGCTACTTTGGTTCAAGTATCCAACAAACGCTGCTCTTTCCTTTTTGTTCCTTTCCTTGACAACCACATTGGCCGTATTTCTCGCTGACCACGCCCATTCTATGTATCTGTTGCGTGAGTGGTTCCTCGAAGGCCACGATTGCAAGTATAAATACAAACACATTGATTACAAGTTGTTAGGAACATGTTACTTATAGTTTGAATAGAGAGAGATGTAAAAGAAAACTATTTATGCCCCATTTTATGTACCATATTCTTCGTGAAGAAAAATATTTCCAACATTTGGTTAATATAATAATGGAAAATATGTTTATATTTCATGTCATATCAGAACAGACCATATTAGATGAGAAACAATTATAGTCGTGAGCTAGCCTTTGGTCACCATATATAGGAAGACGTGGCAACAGCTTTGAAAACCTGAAAGTGTCATATTTTTCGTTCAACTATCAATTTAATAAGATTGAGAAACAGTAAATATACTATGGTACTATTTACCATTTTCTACCATGTCATTATATTTATTCTAGTTATATTCAACTGTGCGTATTAGGTCAATGACATAGTGCAACAAACCTGTTTGATGAGTATTATTATCGCTAGAGATAAAGTTCTGTTCAGGCAAAGCAAAAATGGTTGGTGAAAAGAATCCCAGATCCTGCGGATTCTGTTTGGGCCTACTAGTCATTGTTGCGTATATAGTAGAATATTTACATGAAGGAGTTTTTACATGGTGTAGCTAATATGTACGAGGTATTTAAGTATATAATAATTATATTTTAATTTTATTATAAACTGTAGCTATAAGGTATTTGTATTTACAGCTCGTTCTTATAAGGTATATGTATTTGGCTGATTATATTTTGCGCAAATTAGATGTATTTGACTATATGTGTTGTTTGATTGATCTATATATATATATATATTTGGCTGGTTGTGTTTTATAAAGTAGAGTATTTGACTGTATGTGTTGTTTGAGTGATCTATATACATATGTATTTGGCTGACTGTATTTTTGAACTGTAATTTTGAACACACTCGAATACACGCGAAACAGGTAAAACATAGCTACGAATTGTAATTACAAAAACAGTAGCTACTGTCGGTTAGAAGCTTCAAAACTATAGCTATGTATGTAAGCTATTCTTATATCAAAACAATATAACACTTGGGTATGACATGGGTTTTAACAAAAAAATTATGATAATGGTATCCAAACTAACTTGTACACACCCTTAAAATTATTAAATTGAATACCTATTTTCTATGCACCAAGAAATGTACGAACACGGTCCCCCGGGGCATAGCTGGATGGCAAAGGAGGGAAACTTAAAATCCAGCTGGAAGCCTGCAGCGTGGGTTCAAATCCTGGTGGGAGCAATTTGCTCTCTTCTGGGGTAGGACCTTGTAGGTGATATCAGTTGCTCTGTTCTCAAACTCTGGTCATTCAGGTACATCCCGCGATTTACTGATAGTAGTGCTGAGGGACTGAGACTATGATTTTCAGGAATAGTCTAGCATAAGTCATGAAGCTGGATATAAAAAAAAAATGAAGATGACAATAGTAGAAGTCTCTATCTAAACATAATTTGAACCCTCTGGGGAGGTAAACTTGGACCAAGACTTAAACATGTATACGAACACCTCTATCTTCCAAGACTTAAACATGTATGTGATAGGGCTGGCTAGTGGGCCGGGTTGGCCTTGTCCCAACTCGACCCCGGTCCCGTCCCGATCCCCCCTAAAAAATAAAAAATGGGCATGGGACTTGAACTCGGGATGGGACCTGGGCTCGTCCCGCTCGGGCCCGTCCCGCCCCAGGCCTAATCCCGCCCCGATCCCGCGCGCCCCCCTTCCCTTTGCAAAAAATGGTCGTTGCACAATGACCATTTTATATTTTGGTTGTTGTGCAATGACCATTTTTAGCCTCCCCCCAACCCCCCTACCCCATTAATATTTATTGTTAACCCCTAAGTTAATATATTTACACTTTAACCTAAATTTTTAACTATAAATACCTCATTTTCTCTTCATCTTTCTCACAAGTCTTCCTACAATCTTTCTAATCTCTCAATCTACCTCTCTACAAGTCTACATTGCCTACTAAATATTATATTTTATTTATTCATTTGTATAATTGTATCAAAGTTTAAAAATTGGGACTGAAGTTGGCAACTAGCTTGAGGATCATCCATCGAGCAAAGTTTCAATTTTCAACCTCGATTACACGTCGGCGTTTGGTACCTTCGTTTCTTCTTTAAATTATTATTGTTACTTTATTTTAATTATCGCACTTAATTTTATTATCTTTAATTATTTATTAGCATAATTAAAATAGAAGGATTAAGAGGTATGTTTAAAGGTAAGGGTAATGGTGCTTCTTCTAGTAGGGGTAACAAGGGCAGGTGTACTTCTTCTAGTCATCCTATTCCTAGACAGGATGATTTAATTGATTACACTCATATAGATGAAACTGAATTTTTTAATGATAAACCATTAGACGATGAGATATATTCTGCAACTCAACCAGACTTTAATTTAGAAGATAATCTAGATGACACACCCACTAAACTAGATGGCACACCCACTAGTGCACCTCAAACTGAAACTGGAACGCCTATTATTCTCCCTAGTATGAGACAAGGCCCAACACAACGAAAATTAAAATCTGTTGCATCCAACTGATATGGTTGTAGATAACGATTAGGAAAAAATTTCAGAACTTATTGTATTTTTAGAAAATTTTTTTCAAGCAACTAAAGAATTTTCTGGTATATATTATCCTACTATTTCAACTATGTTATTTATATAGCTCTAATATTTTTGTTACTTAGTGAATATATGGAAAAACCATCTTATAAGATACCTATTAAAAAAATGTTTATCAAATTAAAAAAAAAAATTCCTAACTATTTATATTATTGGTGTTGTATTAAATTCGACTATTAAAATAGACGGTTGTAAAACAGTTATTGAAACTATTTATGATTGTATAGCCGTACTTATACTTCCAACTTCAAAAAATCCAAATGAACAACCACCTAAGGATCCAACTAAAGAAGAAGTTTTGTCTAGCATACACGATGAATGAAAAAAGTATATATGCATTACCAACAAAAAAGTGCTAGCAACCAATCGGCTTTCATACCATCTTTTTCTTCTTCTTCTTCTTCTTCAATACAACCTCAAAAAGACATGTTGTTTCTGCGGCTAGTATTGAAAGCCTTAGATATAGAATGTTTAGTCAGACTACTACTAATCAAGTTAGCGAGTTTGATGTTTTTGTTTTGTAGGGTGTTGTACCGTACCAAGCAGTTCTCAATGAAGAAGGATGTGAAGACTTGCTGAAATCTGGAGGGAGAATGAGAAGACATTTTTGACACTATAAAAGATGGCCCGAGATGTGTTGAACATTCAAGCGTCATCATCAACGTCTGAAAGCGTTTTTTCTGCCATAAGATTTCAAATAGGAGAGCACAAACACTCATTAGCGGGAGACAACTTGGAGATTGCGGTTTTATTCAGAGATTGAATACGAGCGGAGCGTAGAAGGTGCAGTCAACCGGAGATCAACGAAGAAGATGACGAAAACTACAATGAAATCTTATCCGATGGAGGTGGAAGCGACGTCGAGCAATTTGACCAACAAATTCAAATTCCAACCTAAGAACCACAAGACATTGTGAAGAAGCTAGAAAAGGTGTTTATAAATATGTGATTTTTTTAATTGCAATTTTACTATGTTATTTGCAACTTTCAACACCACAAAGTTGCAATTTTAAAATTCTATTACAAAAAAATTATATTTCTATTAAATAATATAAGAGACACAAAAACAACATTGTGATTTTTTTATTACACTATCTTGTTCAATTATTGAGGTGTTTATATATGTTATTTTTAAAAATTAAGTGCAAAAAAAAAATCAGAAAACCCGATCCCGCCCTGCCCCGCCCTGGCCCGATAAGATCGGTCCCCTTTTCCAAGTGGATCGGGAACGGGATGGGACATCGGCGGATCCCGCCAGTCCCGCCGGAGGACCGGTCCCACCCTCCCTCGTCCTGTCAGGTCCTGTCCCGCCGGGACCTGGCCCGCCCCCGAACCCGGCCCGCTAACCACCCCTAGTATGTGACAAGAAATCACCTAATAATTTTGTGTCGAATGAAATTCTAATCATTATATCATAACTTTGGTTGATTAATATATTTTATCTCAATTGATCACTTAACCACAACTAAAATTAACACAATTTGTTACATGTACTTTAAAAAATAATTCTTTGGACATGGAACTTCGTGTGCATCCTCCCTACCTCCCTATCTCATTAATCCTAAAGGTGCAACCTTGATGAGAGTTAATTGACTATATATAGTCATCCATTGCGGCGCTCCCCGACAGTGACCCTAAATTAACTCCTACTGCTCTCGCATTGAATGCGAGTTCCGGTGATCATCTACCAGCAATTTGCAACATGTTTGTGTTTTTACTTTTTAGTAATTTTGATAAAACCACCAAAAAGTGGTTGAGTTTATTAATAAAAATAGAACGCAGAAGGAACTAGACAATATGCATGCATTTTAGGCTTAATACCTATTTTACTTCTCTAACTTGTACCTAAATTCCTTTGATATACTCTATTTTCACTGAAACTTTTGTAGACATGCCAAACCTTTCCCCAATCATGTAACTTTTACATACATTTTTGTTTTTTTTCACCTCTTCACGATCAGTGTATTCTCACGCACAAATAGACCTATAATATCACGACACATGTTATTGACTAAGAAAAGGGGGGGGGGAGGGTTTGCTGGGGGGAAGACCAGCGAAGAGAGCATTTGACTGGATAGCAAGGTATATGTGTTTACCGCTAAAAAATGGTAATAGGATATTCAGTCAAATTTATTAGAAAAATGAGGTTTAAAGAGAAGTGGGGCGAATTCGATCCGTTGCACCTTCTGAGTGTTCGCGGAAATGAGCCTAGAGGCTTAAGACATAAAATATATGGAAAGAAACAGTAAGAATCACGTAGTTAAGAAATGAGAGAAAGATGTTTAATATTCATAACGCAAGAATAATGCTAGAGTTACAAGTGTGAAAGATGAGATGAGATTCCTTCTCTTAGAATGTATATTTATTTACACAAACTCTAGACTATTCTATGGTCAAGTACAACTGATAGGACATATTTACAATGCCAACATATACAGTATAACCTCGATAAATGAATACCCTCAGGACCAGAACAAATATTCGTTTAGCAAGGTTATTTATTTATTGATAAATGAATATTTATTCATTTAGATAGTATTTTACATTTTTTTTCTTATGATTAGTATTTTTACATTTAATGTACAAATGTACCTAGAGGGTAATGTTCAAAATTCTTATGAAAAACTTAATTACATTCATTTTCTTTAGACTCTAGATTAGGAATACATGCACTATACGTGTGGACTAAGTACAGTGTACTAACATTCATGTACTAATAAGATTGTGTGTATACAATACTTAGAGTCTAAGAAAATATACTTAACCTACACTACAAACTATATATAGTTAATCTTAGTTTGATAAAGAATCCATACTACTGTATCTTTCTTAATCTTCAATTTAATGGCCTCCAATCATCAGTCAAAATCAATAACAAAAACAACTTTAACCGACCAGATAAGGAGGGCCATATGTGAGCATAAGAAGGAACATCCAAGTATTAGCCAAAAAGATATGCAAGCATGGGTGAAACAAAAGTTTGATTTGGTTACTAGCCAAACCACAATATCAAGTACTCTCAAAAGATCATCTGAATATTTATCGGAAGAGATGAAAAATAGCGATGTTAAGAGGCACAAGTCAGCTAAGTACCCCGATTTAGAGAAAGCTTTATATGAATGGTTTCTTCAAAGACAAGAGAAAGTGAATATGTCGGGAGAAATGATCCAAAGTAAAGCAAAAGAGTTTTTGCAGAAAATGTATAGTGAAACAAATCCAGAATTCAGCTTTTCTAGTGGATGGTTAGAACGTTTTAAGCCAAGATATCCAATCAAGTCTTACCAACAATTCGGTGAAAGTGGTTAACATGGAGGACACTGAAAATGCTTTACCTGGAATACAGTCAAAATTAGACCAATTTCAGTTGAAAGATATTTACAATATGGATGAAACTGGCGTCGTTTTTATTCTAGCAGCTTGTAGAGCCTTGAAGTTGGCTCACCAAATCTTAAAAAGATTAACATTTTGGATGCTATTAATTTTATACCATGGCTTGGAGATTTGATGTGATGGCAAAAACAATTGCAAATTGTTTCCGGCATTGCAAGATTCAGTTTGAAGAAATTGATGTTCCTGAAGTAGAAGTTGGTCAATTAGAAGAAGATATCCAAGGATTAACTGATGTCATTTCTAATTTACGCTATAGAAATGTGATGGACGTTGAACATCTTTTGAACTATCCTAACGAGAATGACACAGTTATGGAATTGCCTACAGACAAAGAAATTACTGAGTCTGTACTAAATGATGAGAATGATCCTGACCAGATGATAGTAGCGTCATACCAAATGTGTCATCAAAAGAAGTCTTTCAAGCAGTAGTCACCATACAAAATTATTTGCTACAACACGAGAAAAATATTTCAGAAGTTGTGCCTTCATTACAAAAATTTAAGGATGGGATGCATTTTGGTTGATGGAAAAAACAAAAAACTTTAGATGCATTTTTTTAGAAGAAATGACTTCTTATATGAACATTGTTGATTGGATGAAATATTTTAGTTTATTATATATACATATTTTTTATGGAATTTAGTGATTATTCATTTATGTTTACATGTGGCCTTTAAGGACTCAAAATGTTTTATTCGTTAATGCATTTATCGAGGTTATTCATTTAGCCCATTTGCCCAAGTTAGGACCGGAGAAAATTATTCATTTCGTGAGGTTATTCATTTATCGAACATTCATTTATAGAGGTTATAGTGTAGATGCACAATGATTCGCAGCCCAAGACTAACAAATATGACGGAGGTTGGTGGGAGTGGATAACAACTATTAGGGACACCTAGATTCAAATGAGCCCCTCTGAACGGTTTCCCCCGGCAGCAGCAGTTCAAACCCTGCACTCTATGTTTCGAAGGACCATCAAGATTTTTCCCATACAGATAGTCCCTTCTTTTCTCGGGTCTTCACCACGATGACACAGGAAGTGAAAGATCAACCATCACACCTAATCAATGTGTCTGGTGTCTAATCATATGATATGTAACACATTTAATGTCTAATCGACTGTCCACTTGTGTTAAATCAGTTTTTCCACGTGTCAAGCCTTGGATAGGTTTTCCTGGGGCTCCGAGCATTGAGATAATGATGAATCGCCCATTCTCAAGGATCTACGACTATAAACTTGTTTGGGCTTCTTTCCCCTTTCTCATCAAGCTAAAATTATGCATTCTGATAAACGTCGAGCATTCTTTTCTCCTATTCTCATATCCTCTACTTCGCACTCTCAACCACCACATTCTCCTATGCTAAAGTGATTTCCAGCACAATTATATTTGGTGAAGGCTCCGTCCCTTCTAGCTCCTCCGCTCCCAGCAATCCTGATATATCTGTCTTGCCATTATCTACTACCGTGGTCTCTTTTTTCCAGTGAAAGAGCTTCCAATACCAATACAAAAAAAGGCCTCATAGGTCGGAGCTGCTGGATCTTTGGCCAAGACGATAATTCCATAGGTGTGGTCCTATGACAAGGACCTCCAAGATCGGCTACCTTCTAAGTCTAGCAACGGTCGAGATCGAGCAGTAGAAGAATACTCATCATCTATTCAAAGGCCAATCTTACCCTAGTAAAAATTATTGTGGTTAGGAGGATATTAAAGTGTTAATCCCAAATGGGTAATTAGAACAAAACTTTCAGTCGGTCAGGATTTTCCTTCATCTATACGTACCTCTTTTCGTTGAGGCTTAGCAAAGAAGTTGATCCGGTCATATTAGAGTTGTGCCAGAAGTACATTATCTGCTTGGCTCAGGTTGGTCTAGCCGTGTGGAGGACCGTGACGTGCCTCCAGTATCTAGCTTCCCAAGTTAAAAAGGACTTTACCCTGGCCCACTTAATTCACCTCTTTGCCTCAAAGCTTTTTTGAGGAAGGGTGGTAAATCTCAGCAAGCGTAGCCAACATGATCTTATTCATAGCGTTAACAATGACAACGACTGTGGATGGATGAAAAGATTTATCATTGTGGACATCTATGACATCATCAATCCAGTGGAGCCCCCAATCCCATATACTTGGAACCTTGCTCATAATCCCTTTTTGTCCTTGCCTCCTCTCTCTCTTCCTTCATTTGTAGTCGCCTTTATGCCCTTTTTCTTTCCTTAAATTTCTCAACACTTCTCTTTTCCAGCTGTTCTATGGGGGCCTCACACAGTGGAAGGCCTATCCAAGTGGGTCTAGAAGATCCTGGACATTTTTTATCCTTCGTTCAGGATGTGGAAAGAAATTTTCACGGTAAGAAATTGAAAGGGAAATCATCATGGTGAGTTTTGTCCTTTATGGATTTTTGCACTCTTGCCAATCTATTTTCTTCTCCTGCCGCTCTTAAGGATTTGTCTCATACCTTCTTCTTCATCAACAGGTCTGCCTATGGGTTTCTTCGTCTACATTCTCGCTAAGGTCTCCGATGATCCTGAGGTGGCCGAGCAGCAGATCTGCCTAGCAGCTGCTCTATGCAAGAGGGTCTATGGATCTGTGCCCATTGTCAAAACATCCAAGGACATATCAAGCTCCAGGTTTCATGAGAAGCACTCAAGGTAAAATTCCCCTGGTGGTGACAGGGAAAGGACCAACAATCCTGCCTCTGCAACCCCGCTTCTGGTAGTTAACATTGAGAGCAATGAAGCCAAGGATATGGTCACGACTGAGGATATTAAAGATGTTCTTTGGAGGAGAACTTCCGGGCCCTAAGTCAACCCTTCCGGAGAGGTTGACAGACTCTTCTAGAAATGGATATTTCTCCCCAAGCCAACTCTCCTCACCATCTCCCTTTGTTGCTTTAGGTACGGGGAGATTTGCCTTGGGTGCCACATTGGTTCATTCCCTTCCTTCTTCTTTTAAGTTTTTACGCTAGTCGCCTTTTTTACCAGATATCGACCTGCCCGTATTGCTGAGTAGTGAAATTATTCTCCCTCTGGGGTTCATTGTTCTTCTGATTGTAGTAGGTTAGTCGAACCTATCTTTCTCTAGTCTGAAATCCTACTTCTCGGTGCAAGGTCATCTTTTAGTCCTAATGAAATACAATCTTTTTACAGACCTGTCAAGGTTACCAGCTACTTCAGGCCTCTAGTTATCGAGAAAGATCGAGGCAAAATGAATGAGGTATCCACTAAATGCCTTCTTAATGAGGGTGTGCATGCCACTGCTCCAGTATTCTGTAATTTATCTTTTCATCGAGTTAAACTTTCCCCAGTTTTCTTCCTTTACTCACTTCCTGGATTTATCAAGTATACTTGTTGGCGATGGAGTGTTTCCAATTCACCCATGAGGAGAAAAAAGGTTCTGCAAGCCGAGTGTGACCAACTGCGAGAGCTCCTCCCAGCCCTAGAAATCAGGCTAATTCAGGTGGATGATCTAGAGTCTCAGTTTGCATAGACCGAGCAGGGATGGAAAGCCCATAGTCAAGAGGCTACTCTTCTTTATGCTAATTTTGTTGCTTTACAGGAGAAGTGGATAGAGAATTAAGACATTTATGTCGAGGTCATCCAAAGGGAGTTCGCTCTGTCGGAGAAAGTCAACACTCTGGAGGATGATCTGCATGTTAGGACTACAAAAAAACTATTGTCAAGAAAGTGAAGGTCGAGATGGAGAGGATGCTTTGCCGCCAGTTAGAAAAAATCTAAAGCTAGCTAAGTCCAATGACATTTTGTCCATATCCAATGGGTTCCTGTGGAAAAAAAAACAAAAAGTGTTGCCTAAATATTGCGGAACTTTATGACTGACTCTGGCAGCAAAAAAGGTCATTTGTCCTGGAGAAGGCCCAAGCCATGTAGCGTACACGAAGGAGGGTCCTTGAGGAGGTAAGGGACGATATAGGGGACATTGATGCCCAGATTAACAAAGCCTGCTACCTGGATGAGGCATCTTTTGAAAGTATGCATGCTCAACCTCCCACCGAGGACACCATATACTCTTTAGATGATGATGCGTGGTCTTCCGAAGATGAGGAGTTAAATGATGGCTCTAGGAGATCATATGTACATACGTCTAGTCCAACTCATGCGGGTCTGGCGACTCATGCGGGTCCGGCGACAGTTCATGCCACCGAGCTAGTTTCTTCCATAGGGTGTAATGGCAAATAGCTTGCGATCTCTCAAACGACCACACCTGGCCATACCTCCATCCCCTCCTCTTTCTTTTACCTCCTGGAGACAGGTTTTGTTCAGCTTTTGTTTTATCTTTTAAGCTTTTTATGACTTGTAATTGCCCGAGGCTTAATGTATAGCAGGGTATTGAATGAATAATATTATTGTGCTTATTGCTGACTTTGTTTTATTGCCATTTTCATTTTACTTTGAGTGATAGTCTTGTAAGAATGATATCTTCATTATTCATCTTGCAATTTGTTTATTCTATTGACATGCTTTGATCGGGTATTTATTCGTCCGATTCTTATAGAGGGAACACTTAGCTGAGGGAACCTTTCCATTTCAAACCCCTATTCAGAATTGTGTTCAGTATTATTGCGAATGGTTGTTTGTTTTTCTCCCCTTGTTTCTATTTGTCGGGGATTTTTTTCTGCCGATTTATTGTGCCGCTTGCCCAATACAGGTATGTAACTTTCGGATACATTTTTTATGATTGGAAATTCATACATTTGATTCATAATAAAGAAGGACCCTTGTACATTTGGTACTGATGATGAAAACATGTCAACCTCATTCTAATGGCACAAGGTTCATGGAACCTTAACGCTCTTAGGCTCAAAAGTCATGTCGAGTGTTTGAAGCGGAATGATTGAGGTTCAGAGACCAGTTTGTAATGCCAACAGATGAAAGGAAATAAGTAAAAGTGCATGCTTCAGTCTTTTCTTTCTTGTCATAGGGAAATCCTTAGTTTATTGGCATAAACCCTCGTGAGGCTTTAAGATTCTCTTACGGAGATAAAAGTTAAAAGTAGACAACTTTTCTTTTGGAAATGGTCGGGTCATTTATCAGCCACCATGGTAGTCCCAGTGGTGAGACATAGGAAACTTTGACATCACGTCATGGGTTAGACGCTGCCATGTGCATGCAGAGTATGTGTCTGCCCTTCATTCTCTCTCCCCAGCGCTTGAATGCGAAGGGTGAGGGTTTTGAGCATTGGGCAAGGATCTTCCTGTGCGGAGTCCAGATAACTAGTTGCTTTGTTATATTCTTTTCAGTTGTTGCCTCATAAAAACCTTGTTTGGGAAAACCCGTTAGGAATAAAACCCATCTAAGGAAAAGAGTGCAACACATATTTTCAGTTTTCGTTCGAGCGGCTCGACTCCTTGATGGCACATGGCCTTTGCGCCGATGGGTCAGTCCTGGTCTTAAAAGGATGGTTAATTTAAAATGACAAAAAATAAACTTTAAATCATACCTGATTTCCTGCAGTTGGCCTCCTTTTTCATCTCGGGACTACGTACCTGGTTCAAAATTATTTATAAAGTCGGCTAGTGCTTACGATTTGATAGCAGTGCGAGACTGATAGGTTATGCCGTACTAACTCATTTCAACCAACCATTTGTATAACCAACCAGACATCCCTTCATTGTGTAAGACATTTTCCAAAGGGAATTTAGTGATAATGCATACGGGGTGGCATTGGAAATATGGCCTGAGCTTTTAGGTAGCTGCAATCAATGTTAAGGCTAGTTTTTTTGGATCTAGGTATCGAGATACTTCCCCCGCCATCTTTTTACTAATGTAATAGACGGGGGGTTGAATTTCTCCTTCTACCATTACCAGGGCGGCACTGACGATGATTTTGGATATTTCTAGGTGGATGAGTAATTGTTCTCCTCTCTCCGACTTTGACATCACGTGGGTATGTGATAATATTCCTTGAGGTTCCTCATGCTTTTCCAAAACTCCGACATCCATTTGAAGACTTTTTTTAGTAATTTGATGAATTCATTGCATCAACCCGAGGACTGGGACATGAACCTTCCAGGGCAGCCACCTTTTGTGTCAAGATCATCCGACATGTCGTTGATGCTTTAATTTTATCTAGATTCATATCTATCCCCTTGTTTGATACGAGGAAGACGGGGAACTTGCCGTATCCTAATCCAAATGTGCATATCTCTGGGTTCAGCTTCATGTTGTATTTTCGGAGGATGTCAAAAGTTTCCTACAAAAAAGTCAAATGGTTCTCCATTCCTAGAGAATTAACGAGCATATCATTAGTATATACCTCCATCAACTTACCTATCTGCTTTTTAAACATCTTGTTTACCATTATCTGGATATTACCCCTGCATTCTTGAGGACGATGGGCATCACATTGTAGCAATAGGTGCCATAGTTTTCATAAATGAAGTTTCCTCCTGGTCCTTCAGATGTAAACCAATTTGGTTGTACCCGGAGTATGCATCCAAAAAACTAAACAGCTCGTGCCCCGCAGTGGCGCCGATCATTTGATCAATGTTGGGCAAGGAGAAAGAGTCATTTGGGCATGCTTTATTCAATTCCTCGAAGTCTATTCACATTCAAAATTTATTAAGTTTGAAAAAACAACCACATTAGCCAACCAATTCCGGCATTCCACTCTACAGATTGAACCTATTTTAAGCAAACGGGAGACCTCCTACTTGATGAACTGGTCATGGGAAAAAGATAGTGGTTGCTTTCTTTATTTCAATGGGGAATGGTCCTAATCCGAGCTTAGTCAATGTATGGAAACCTGTGATGGGATCCTTGTTATTTCTATATGGTACCAGACAAACAATCATGGTTAGTTTTTAATAAATTAATAAACTTGAGCCTAAGCTCGATGGTTAGCCCCGAACTAAAGTATACCTTTCTTTTTGGGAGGTTCGCACAAAGAAAGACCTTCTCAAGTTCTTTGATGGTTGAATCACTCACGTCTTCATTAGGCAAAACTTCAAACCCTACAAGGATTTCAGACCTCATTCCCGGCCTTCGTCCGACTCTATTTTCATTGTTGTTGTTCTAAAGGCTACTGATGCTTTTGGTCCCTATAATCGCTATTTGGCGCTCAGTCTCTTTTGACTGATCGTCACTGCTAGCGCCCCTATTTCTTGGGCTGCGGTCGAGTCTCCTCAGATTTCTCTTATCCCTCACAGGGTGGGGAATTTCACCACCTAGTGGAAAGTTGAAAGAACTGGTTTCTTGAAGTGTAGCCAAGGCTGTCATAGAATAATGTTATATGTCATATCTCCTGCCATAATGTCAAATACAGTGTCATGTGTGATCCCGCCAGCTAAAATTGACAATTTGATCTCCCCTGAGTTGTCTCGCTAGATATGTTGAATCATGTCAATAGCTTGGTGGTTGGGATTATCTTGTCGGTCATGCACATTTCTTGGAGGACTCAAAGTTGGATGGTATTGGTCAAAATTTCTAGATCAATTAACACTACATGCTTAACAATAGAATTTAGGACATGAATATATATTACTAAGGCAGCATTATGTGGGAACAAAATTTCCATGCAGTCACTTTCGGATAAGGTGATAGTGTCATCCTTCGGATGCCTTTGAATTCCTCTCTCGGTGGTCATGGAGACGTTGGTATTCCTTTCAGTTGAATACATCACACCGCTAATCATTTTACCCTCGAAAATTGCATTAATTATATGTACCAGTGTTGGAATGATCCTTGACTTTTAGCATCCTGGCCCCTGCTTAAGTTAGCCTTTTCCCGGTGACTAATATACTCTTTCATATGGCTGACTCGCAATAGCTGTGCTACCTCAATTCGTAGGTTCTCATAATCTTCCATGAGGTGGTTGTGAGTGTTGTGAAAATGCAACCACAGTTTCATGTTTCACTTTTTTGGGTTGGTTTGAATATCTTTCAGAAACCTAGCTTCATTCATCTCCTGTATTACCGCTACCAGTTCTGCTACTTCAATATTGAAGTAATATTTTGATAGCCTCGGGGGGGGGGGGGGGGGGGGGCGAACCCTTCACGGTTGAATTGACGGGTTGCTAATTTTTTCTATTGACCAACCCTTAATTACATCTGTGGGTCCTGACCTCCAGTAATTGTAGGATGGCTTTTGCATTGGGTATGGTCCAAAATGATTCATTTGGTTCATGGGGCCAGAAGGCACCTCATGTCTCGACTTCTCCACGGGACGACCTCTTTCCTCTCTGGGTATCTCGACCCTTGAGTTGCCCTTGATCCCCATTTTGGTCATGTACATATGGTATATTTTGTTCCAGATTTTGGTCGTGAACTCTTTCAGATTTTCTTTTAGTTTCCAGAAAGCGTCCGAACTTCTTGGGTTCAGACCGTTGGTGAAGGCAGCTGCCGCCCAATCTTTAGAGATAACAAGTAGCAACATTCTTTCCCGCTGGAATCTCTCTCGAAAGCCCCAGAATGATACACCTTCAGATTGTTTGATAGTGAAAATGTCCTCCTTGTGAATTTCGACCCTCTAGTCCACATAGGGGCTTGTACAAATGAATCTGCAAGCATAGGAAGAGAATCAATAGAATTTTTGGGCAAATGAGTATACCAAGAAGTTTCTTATTTTATAAGTGTTTGGTCGACTTTTTTTAGAATGGCAGATTCGACTTCAAGCGGCTGCAAATCATTCCCGGTGATGGTGATCTTAAAAGTTGTCATATGCTACTCGGTAATCGCAGTTCTATCGTACTTCGAAATATTAAGCCTTTTGAATCTTTTCGGTATCAACTCTAGGGCTGCGCTTAGCTTGAATGATAGTTTTCCATACTTTTTCGTACCTGCTCCCTTGACGAGACGTGGGGCCCCTGATATCTGATTCATGCGGTCGTTGAGCTCTTTTTCAAGGTTGAAATGTTTCGTCATGTATGCATCCTGCGGAATTTGTTACGCTCTAGCTCTTGTGGCTTTAAACTTACAAGTTTTAGGAACTCTTTCCATGCCTCGATTAACCATGCGAGTCCTGTTCTGCGACTGACTGGAAATGGTAGTCACTACTTGTTCCACACACTGCATGATCAAATTCTGTACAGAGATCATGGTGGCCATGTCTTTTTCTAAGGTGGATTCTTCTTTTTTGTACATCCCCTCTACCCTTAAGCTTGGCCGTTGTCCCTTCTTTTTGGGGTAGCGTTCCACATCGTTCCCCTCTCCACTTCCGCTCGAACAGCTGTGAACTTGTTCCTTACTTGGGTGTCTGGCCAAAATTGCAAGCGGGGTGGCTCCAACTTTTCCTATTCGTCCTCCCATCTAGTCTTTGAGCCGATTGAGTGTTCCGAAGGTTGAGGATCTTCGAGAGCCACTGGGTTCATCACGTCTACCAAAAGGAGGGTGCCTTGAGGGTCACCAAACACGATATTCCTCTAGTCAGCAACAACTAGGGTTTCTCGTGAGTTTATTTTGACAGTTTTTTTTAAAAAAGGGTTTTCCGGAGTAGATGAGACAACACCACAGTTGTTTATCTCCATAGACGGCGCCAATCTGTTTACCGCAAAAAAATATTTTAGGATATTCAATTAATATTTTTTAGAAAAATGAGATTTAAAGACAAGTGGGTCGAATTCGATCATTTACACCCTCTGATTGTTTGTAACAATGATTGAGCCTGGAGGCTTAAGACAAAATGTATGGCAAGAAACAGTAAGAATCACATAGTTAAGAAACGAGAGAAAGATGTTTAATAATCAGAACTTGAGAGCAAGAATAATGATAGGGTTGCAAGTGTGAAAGATGAGATGCGGTTCCTTCTCTTCGAAGGTATATATTTATTTAGACAAACCCTAGACTTTTCTATAGTGAAGTACAACTGATGGGACATATTTGCAGCGCCAATGTATAGTTGCACAGTGATTCGCGACACAAGATTGGCAGATATGATGGAGGTTGGTGGGAGTGGAGAACAGGCACCCGGATTCAAATAAGGCCCCCAAACGGTTTCCCCCTAACCCAGCGTTCGGACCCAGCACTCTATCCTCCGGAGGCCCGACATGATTTTGCAAGACTAAATTAAGTGAAGTACCTCCATTGGTAGAAGGTCTTAGGAGAGAGAGAGTCGTCTCATAAAATTACATACTGTATATTCCTTTATTTAAAAATTATTACACGTATATTACTATAATTTTAAGCGTTGATTTATTCATTGTTTTTCAAATAAAATTTATATATTCAAATAATATGTTATTAGTGCAATTAATAATGCTTTGTAGTTAAAAAAAAAATCAAATTGTTCATACGTACAATAATTGACCCTCATTAGTCATACGTACAATATTTGACACAATACTATTTTATTAATTTTGTCTTTCGTATTGTTTTGTGGCTGATGAGAAAAGTTAGTATACGACAAAGAACAAAATCTAACAGTTAGTATCTCACAGTATTATCAAGGAAGTTGTGGTCCATTTCGAAAGAACTTTTGTCCTCCTTTTGTACAGTATTTCAAAAGTCAATTAACAATGAACATTCAAGTTTCTTATCAAAATTCCACCAAAGCTACTTATTTCTCCAGCGGCGTTGCTCTGCAACTTGTTTTTTTCGATTCTGTTGTTTAGGTTGTTACCGTAAATTCAGGAAAGTAATGGACTTAAATAGTAATTTTCAGAACTTACCTATCCACAGTGATATTTTTGGACTAAACCGTACTAGCAGATCCATTTGCATTATTTAAAAATGGAAATAAAGGTTGTCTAATCTCAAAGACGAATTAATTTTGTCTAACTGAGAAGTTAATTTCTGGATGACTTATGTGATAAGTATTAATTTTGATTAATTATTATTGAAAGGTAACAACCACAATCCTTCAATTGACTCTAATTATTTTGCCTTCTACCTCATTTCAAGAAGATCAACACTATTTCACTTAAGATCCACTTAAACATCAAAATCTCAGTAGGTGATAGGATACTCTACTACCATATCTAACCTCACTTGACAGACCTAAAATCTGACTTATAAGGATAAAATTGTAGTTAGTGGGAGTACAGTAGTGATGGAGCCATGATTTTGTTAAGAAAATCCAAAATATAAAAAGTTAAATATATGAAGGAATCTGAAAATTTCAATATAATATATATTTACACATTACAATCTCCCCTGACTTTTTTGGATAAGGTAGCTCTGCAAATGGGGTGCATGCAGGGTGGGAAATTAGTGTAGGTGTTGGCCTTGTGGCAGCGCCTCTGAAACCGCTCTCTTCTCCTGTTTGGAGCCAGCATTCTGAATGTCCACTCTTGGTGTTTATACCAACACATTCAGTACATGACATAAATATTTATAACAATAGTTAATTAAACCACATTTTTAATTTATTATGATATCTAATCATAATAAATTAATATATTTTAGTGTCAACATTAAGTATTACTATAGTAACTTTTCATCTGCTATAATTTCAGAAGACATGCATTTTAGGTATATGACAAACAGAAAGCAACGTGTGAAAAAAATTGCCATGAACCTTGAGGACAAGTAGCCCTTTTATGTTGGCTCATTAGGTGATATATAGTGGCTGCCTTTTGTCACTTTTCCAATATGATCATTTTCCTCAAAGATTTGCCATCATTTCACTTGTAATATTATTGAAGGCTCCAAATGGCTAAAGGAAAGGCTGGGCTTAATTCATCATTCTCCACTTGACTTGTTTGGAACTTGGAAGTATCGAAAATACTAAAACCTTTTACTTTCTTGTTACTGAGAATTACTCCATATTGAAATTTCCTTCTATTAAAGTTTGTTGAAAACACATACGAAGATCTACATGAAGTGCCAAATCTAGGATTGTTATCTCGAGGAAGCTACTAATTATTCTATTGTCGAATGACTAGCGTGATTTTGATTTAATTAAGTTGCGTTCCTTAGAGGTTATCGTCCCATAATTATTTGATTAATTCTTCTAGGGAGTAATTAGGGTGTATCTAAGCAGATAGTATGCATCAAATGAAAGGATTTTAGTTTTCACAACGAATTGTCTTCATTATCATTTTTTCCCTTTCAACTTATGGGCGATGCTTAAAATTATAATCTTCAATACTTCAAAGCAAGAGTACTTTTATCCGAGTATTTTATTAGGGCGTGTTTGGAATCGACGAAAATATTTTATTTTTTTCACTTCTCTAATTTTGGTAAAATATGTAAAAAAAAAAAAAAAATCTTTAGGAAAAAAAGTTCTTTAAAATCAGAAAATGGTTTTGCTAGTGGGAATAATGAAAACAAGTTTCGATCCATCCTCAACACCCTCACCTCTTGACCACCCCCCACCCACCCCATAGTATTTTTTCTAGATCAGATATAAATATTCTTAGAATAATATTATTTTTGGTTATTTACCAAACATCACAAAATAGGTAAGAAAATCACTTAATTTTCAAGAATTTTTTCTCCAACATTTTTCTTCATACCAAGCGCATCCTTTAAAATGATTGTAACATTAAGGAATTTGAAGTTTAGCTGAAAGGAACAATAAGACAACAACTAATCTGTAGACAGAAACGTAACTAGGATTCTAATAAGAATAGAATAGGTAAATTTAAATATAAATAAATAAAAAAAATTATTGGAGTTGGCGACATTACGGCATGCACGTATCAAATCAAATCAAATTATTAGAGATCCAACTTTTTATCTTTTGAATTTATGCAGTAAAAATCAGACAATAAACAAAGTCACGTTAATGAGCAGTTGGAAATTTCGTTTTTCTAGATCTATTTAACAAACAATTTAAAATTTGAAAGGATTGTAAATTTTCTGTTCACCTATATACTTCACCATCGTGTGGTTTAGTTTCGCTCTGCTATCTAGTCTAGATTAAGATTAAATTAGCTCGTTAATTATAATCACAAACACATTGAATAATCAGTACATTCTAAAAAAGAAAAATTGTAAAAACAAGTGTAGCTAATCACGTGGTTACTGTTGAAGAGATAATCAATATAAGCAAAATCATGAAAGTGTGTTATGTCGGTTAAAATTTTAGATGTCGTAGCCACACTCACACACTACAACGTGCTACCATAGTAAAACTTTGGTAAGCCAATTTACACAATTGTATTCTCTAACAGTTACTTTATGAACTCCTAGAAAATAAATTCTTGAACAAGTTTTCATATGCTTTATTTTACTTGTTTTTTTATTCTCAGAAGTTGTATGTACTAAAAGAGAATCAGCATGGGCTTAAAGAAGCTTTTCTTTCTGAATTTTGTCTAAAGTTAAAGATAGGGTTGGATAGATAAAGTAAAAAGTTGCATGCTTCCAAAGTTACAAAATTTTGTATCCAATTTCACACCTAAACAACTAGGAGTACGTGATAGAATAACTTGGTCCAAGTTTACCTCTCCAGAGGGTTCAAATTATGTTTAGACAGAGACTTCTACTGTTGTCATCTTCATATATTTTTATTTTTTTGATATCGAGCTTCCCGGCTTACGTCAGATTATTTCTGGAGATAGTAGTCCCGGTCTCTCAGCACTACTATCAGTAAATCGCGGGATGTACCTGAATGACCAGGGTTTGAGAACAAAGCAACTGATATAACCTACAAGGTCCTACCCCAGAAGAGAGCAAATTGCTCCCACCAGGGTTCGAACCCACGCTGTAAACCTCCAGCTGGATTTTAAATTTCCCTCCCTCCTTTACGACGAGTGGGAGTACTTTAAAGCTGAAGATAGTACCCACAGAAAACTAGTAAAAACAAATTGGGAAAAGAAACACATTAAAAACACAAAATTGTCCTGAAAGGCTATTTTCTTTTGGAAGTGAAGCTAAAGTTAGAAGAATTTGTCAGTAAGTTGAGTCATGGTGAAGTGTCGTTTTATAGTTTACACTATACTCATAGTAATTTTAGTAGGCATCTAACGGACTTTTTTGAGTTAATTATATAGAAGACAACACTTCTCATCTCTGTTGGAGAGTGACAATTGCTGACAAGTACTAGTCACAGAAGAGTGCAATTTTCTTGGATTTCATTAATTTTTGTATATTAAAGGGGTAGTCCGGGGCACAAAACATCCCGTGTTAGTAGGGTCCGGAGGAAAGAGACGCAACCCGAGGGAAATGATGTAGACAATCTACCCTAATGCAAGTATTAGTGTTTTTATATACTCTATGCACCGATAATATATACATTATATACTATCATGTCACCTTACAAGAAATTAAAAGTATCTTTCCATAACATAGAAATTGGTAACCTCAAAAATAAGGTAAATAATTCTCTACAACATGTTAATTGCATTAATTATAGTACTAATAAAGTTCTATTGTGTGATTGTCAATTCTTTACCTACTGTGAAATATAGAATCGTCTAATAATTGAAATTGCACTATCTTTGCGTATGGTGCATACATGGTACTGTTATGTAATCTAAAGCCATATTAAGTGACCCACTGTCTAATTAATTTTGTTTCAACTAGAACTTTTTTATTAGAAATTTACTAATATGGAATTAAGTATATGTCATTATTTATGACATAAATAATTGGGGGCCCGCACGTCGGAAACGTCATTTCCACACACGTAGTGCCAAGTATCGCAAATTTCATTAGTAAAAGAGATATTGGTACGTATGTAATACGTTCGAGACATAGAATGATGGACGGTTATTGGTCAAATGACAAAGTATTCCACGTTGGTAAACGAAGGAAAAAATGTACGAAGTGTAAGATGAAATGAATCAAAAATCGTCGCGGAGCCGTGAAGGGCCGCGGTGCAACACCGTCGGAGCCGCGGTGCTTCGGAGGCAGAATGCTGCGACGGGAAGTTGGAAAGTTCTGACCTTTGTGCTGGTTTTGGAGCATTGAATCTCCATTACTTAGCACATGAATTCAGCCATTATTTGGTTGAATGTAACACCTCTCAATAAGTGTCATTACATGTCTATTGAAGGTCATTAGTTGCCTAGTTGAAGGGTCATCTCCTTACACTATAAATTGAGGCCTTTGGCTCAATTGTTCACTACACTTAGAAATATTTTATAGAATTTTCTAACATCTTCTTCTTCCTCTCTAGCAAGTTTACTACACTCAAAGTTCTTCAAGAGTAACACTTGAGTTTCCTTTGCTCAATTGTTAAGTTGTTGTTGTATCTTGGGAGACTATTGCCCGACAACGTAAAAGGAGATATACGGGGCAATCTTGTCTTAAATACAGAGTGTCATCACTCGTCTCAGCAAATCACACAAGGAGTTTGTTTCATTCTTGATTTCCAGTTTTATTGTAATCTTTAGTTTATCCTTTCTAGCAATTGTAATATTTACTTACTTCCCGTTTCCTGCAATTATTGTAACCCACAATTTTAAGACAAGATTTGTTGTAAGTACTTAGAAAGATGATTGGAAGAGAACAACTCGCTTCTGATTATGCTGCTGCTACTACTCAAGGCAACCCCTCTGCCTTCCCCACTGCTCAAGGCACACCTAATGTCTTCACTACTACTTAAGGCACACCTAATGCCTTCACTACTACTCGAGGCTCATCCAACGCCTTTTCTGCTGCTCAAGGGAACGTTGTCGTTCCTCCACCCGCTGGATTCCACCATGAATGCCCGAAAAAGTTCATGGGCTCCAACTTCAAGAGATGGAAACATAAGATGTTATTCTATCTGAATGTTATGGGAATAACTCATTTCCTAACAGAAAATCCTCCACAAGCTGGAGATGAAGTGGACCATTCTCCTACTGAAACGGCTAAAGGGGACTAAGATATCCATGTCATTAACGGTATGAAGATGGTTCTTGATGCATGGATTCATAGTGATTTCATGTGTAAGAACTATATTTTGAACTGCTTGTCAGACCCACTCTACACGGTGTATTGCACCGTAGGCACTGCCAAAGAGTTATTGGAAAAACTGCAAAAGAAGTACAACGCACAAGATGCAGGTACTAAGAAATTCATTGTTGGGAAATTCCTGAAATTTCAAATTGTGGATAGCAAACTGTGATGTCTCAAGTCTAGGAATTCCAAATGATTCTACATCACCTGAATTTGGAAGGTATGAAACCAAATGAGCAATTTTTGGTTGCATCACTGATTGAAAAGTTACCTCCCTCGTGGAATGAGTTTATGAGTTACTTAAAACTCAAGACAAAAGAGATGACCTTTGAAGAACTTATTATCAAACTCTAGATTCAGGAAGATAATAAGAAGACCTTGCCTAGGGAAAAACAACCCACTGAGGCAAAGGCAAATCTAGCTGAGGCCAAAGGGAACCCAAGCAAGAAGCGCAAGTTCTAGAAAGACGGCAAGACCCAAGTGGCGGAGAAGTTCAAAGGAAACTGTCACCATTGTGGAAAACCTGGTCACATGATCAATGACTGCCGCAAGCTCAAGACTGAGCAACAAGAGAAGGCCAAGGCCAAAGTCAAGGCCTAGGCTAACATCGTCAAAGACAGGCTTCTGGACAACATGATTGAGGAGTTCTCAGCGGTGGTGCTTGAAGAAAACCTTGTTGAGAATCCCATGCAATGGTGGATGGACACGGGTTCTACAAGACACATCTGTTCCAATAGAGATGCCTTCTCTACTTATACACCAGTTACAAATAATAAGTTGTTCATGGGTAACAACGCTTCCTCTAACGTGATGTGGGTAGAAAATGTAGTCCTGAAAATGACTTATGGAAAGGAGCTCATTCTGAATGAGGTGATGCATGTTCCTGAGATTAGGAGAAATTTAATTTCAGGTCATTTATTGGTTAATGCTGGTTTTAGGCTAGTATTTGAGTCCAATAAGTTTGTAATCACTAAGAATTGAACGTTTGTGGGAAGGAGCTTCGTCTGTGAAGGCCTCTTAAAAGTTAATGACATATCTGTAATACGTACAAGCAATAATATTGAAGCTTCTTCTTACTTGCTTGAGTCATCTAATTTATGGCATCATATATTAAGACATGTTAACTACAAGTCCATCCAAAGATTGGTTAAGTTGGAGTTGTTGTCGTCTATCGACGTAAACTCTCAACATAAATGTGAGGTGTGTGTAGAGGCAAAACTCACAAAGCTTCCTTTTCAATCTGTCGAAAGGAATACCGCTGCTCTAGAACTTATTCACACAAATATATGTGAATTGAAGTTTGCACAAACTAGGGGAGGGAACAAGTATTTTGTGACATTCATTAATGATATCACAAGGTATTGTTACCTTTACTTGTTGAAAAGTAAAGATGAAGCCTTTGAAGCATTCCGACGTTACAAAGCAGAAGTTGAGAACCAATTAAGCATGCAGATTAAATCCATTCGTAGCGATAGAGGGGGAGAATATGTAGCGCCATTTGAGGAATATTGTGCCCAATCAGGCATTGTTCATCAAACGACGGCTCCATACTCACCTCAGTCGAACGGTGTGGCGGAACGTAAGAATCGCATATTGAAGGAAATGATGAATTCCTTACTCATCAACTCCGGTCTTCCCTAAAGCATGTGGGGAGAAACCGTCCTTACCGCTAATACGATTCGTAACAAAGTCCCACATAAGGGTAAGGACAAAACTCCATATGAATCATGGAAAGAAAAGAAACCCACCTATAAATATTTAAAGGTGTGGGGTTGTTTGGCAAAGGTCGAAGTACCCAAGCCCAAGCAGGTCAAGATTGGGCCTAAGACTGTAGATTGCATTTTCATCGGATATGCAAATAACAGTAGTGCTTATCACTTCTTAGTGCATAAGTCAGATATTCCAGATATCCACGGGGGTACAATTATAGAATCAAGGAATGCTCAATTCTTTGAAGATACTTTTCCTAGAAAGGAAAAAGACATAACCTCTCGCAAACGAAGTTATGAACAAAGCTCTCAGGAACCGGGAGTCGTTGATTGCCCGAATCTATATGGTTCAGATCTAGTGGACTTCGAAGTGGATGAATATCCGAAATCTAGTGTTCCAGATTCTCAGAACTTGGAGACTTCAGA
The DNA here is from genome assembly GCA_034509755.1 of Anisodus tanguticus. Taxonomy (NCBI): domain Eukaryota; kingdom Viridiplantae; phylum Streptophyta; class Magnoliopsida; order Solanales; family Solanaceae; genus Anisodus; species Anisodus tanguticus. The sequence continues at coordinate 27,160,548 of CM067559.1, forward strand.
TACGGAACTAAGGCTAAGTAAAAGGGCCAGGAAGGATAAATCCTTCGGTCCTGACTTTGTAGCTTATATGGTTGATGACGAACCAAGGAAAATTGTTGAAATATTGTCAACTCCAGAGGCACCGCTCTAGAAAAAAGCTATTGAAAGTGAAATAGACTTCATCCTACATAACCATACTTGGGAGTTTGTTGATCTTCCTCCGCGAAATAAACCGTTGGGTTGTAAGTGGTTACTCAAATGGAAGTATATAGCAGATGGGTCTATAGATAAGTACAAGGCCATGTTGGTAGTCAATGGCTATCGACAGAATGAAAGCCTTGACTATTTTGAGACGTACTCCCCGGTGTCTAGGATGACGTCCATACGAGTATTCATTGCGATCGCAGTGTTGCGTGACCTTGAGATACATCAAATGGATGTCAAGACAACCTTCCTAAATGGTGATTTGGAAGAAAAAATTTATATGAAACAACCCGAGAGGTATGTGGTTCCAGGGCAAGAGAAGAAAGTCTGTCGGTTTGTCAAATCTCTGTACGGGCAGAAACAAGCCTCAAAACAATGACACAAAAAATTTGATAGTACTCTACTATCGAAGGGTTTCTCCATTAATGAGTGTGACAAATGTGTCTACATGAAAGGGAATTCTGATTTGTTCGTCATGATATACATGTACGTAGATGACATGTTGATCACATGGAGCAGTCCTAGATTGATTCTAGAGACTAAGAACATGTTGAAACAGTGCTTCGACATGAAGGATATGGGTATCACAAATGTCATCTTAGGGATAAAGATCTCTAAGACGTCTGACGAACTAGTCTTATCTCAGTCTCACTACATCGAGGATGTGTTGAGAAAGTTCGAGATGTTTGACAGTTCGCCTATGAAGTCACCAATAGATAGAAATCAAAATCTTGATAAAAATCGTGGTGCATCCGTATGCCAGGAGCAATATGCACAGGTGATTGGGAGTTTGATGTACGTAACAAACTGCACCCGACCTGATATTGCTTATGCAGTCAACAAGTTGGCTAGGTTTACCGGTAATCCGAGTAATGATTATTGGAAGGCGTTGAATCGGGTACTACGATACCTAAAATACACGCTAACTTACGGGTTGCATTATTCGAGATATCCAGTTGTACTAGAAGGGTATAGTGATGCAAACTGTATATCTGATATAGAGAACACCAAGTCCACCAGTGAGTATGTATTTACAATTGGTGGTGGGGTTGTGTCTTGGAAATCCTCTAAGCAAACTTACATCGCCCGATCCACGATATAATCAGAGTTTATCGCTTTAGACAAAGCAAGAGAAGAAGATGAGTGGCTTCATAACTTCTTAGATGATGTTCTTTGTTGGAAAAAACCCGTACCTTCTGTAATGATCCATTGCGACAGTCAGTCGGCTCTAGGAAGGACACGGAGTTCTATGTACCACAGCAAGTCTCGTCATATTCGACGGAGGCATAAGACCGTTAGGCAGCTGATCACCACGGGTATAATATCCATTGATTACATAAAATCAAAGGATAACATAGCGGACCCACTGACAATAGGCTTACCCAAAGATCAGATGTTTTGTCTGTCTAGGGGAATGGGCTTAAAACCCAAGGTATAAGAACTAATACGGTGGTAACCCAACCTTACTGATTGGAGATCCCAGGAATTATGTTCAATGAGAAAACTACGCTGTAAAGGTTCAGTTGAGCGCTTCGGTGGAAGCATGAGCACTTCGGATAGTGATTTCTGTAAAGAAACACCAAATCCAAAGTCGTTCCCGCGATAGCCTATAAGTGCTATCTGCAGTGCGGGTAAATGTTAAGTTTTCAAAACCTTTAATGATCCTCACCGGTTGAGGTTAGGTTTGGGGAAACTTTTAATGGTTCCTAACACTTGTAAAGTGAGGTATATCATGATACCTTGTAGGAGACCACCTATTTAAGTGCGAGGACATGCCACCTCAAATGAACGAACTTAAGAATCCAAGAAGTATCCACGGCCACAACGACAAAACATTACGAAGAACAGAGTAAGGAAAGTTGTTGTGTTGGTACCGTTGACTTGGCTTACAATAAACACTGATGGTTCAAGACATCACATTCACTGCGCAGTAAGTAAGTCTGATGGTACTCAACTATGGAAGGTTCAAAGCGAAAGCTACCTATCCAGATGCAACATCGGTCCATTGAAATATTGTTGAAAAAGGCACTATGTGAGTACGCCAAAATCTCTTTCAAGAGGGGATTGTTGAAAATTTACTAATGTGTAATTAAGTATATCCCATTATTTATGACTCAAATAATTGGGGCCCGAACGTTAGAAACGTCGTTTCCACACACGTGCACACGTAGTGCCAAATATCGCAAATTTCATTAGTGAAAGAGATATATGTATGTATGTAATACATTTAAGACATAGAATGATGGACGGTTATTGGCCAAATGACAAAGTATTCCACGTTGGTAAATGAAGGAAGAAGTGTACGAAGTATAAGATGAAACGAGTCGGAAATCACCGCGGAGCCATGAAGGGCCGCGACGCCGGAGCGCCGCAGCGCCTCCCAGGCAGCGCCGCGATGCTAATTGGGTGGCCAGTCACTGGAGCCGCGGCTCTAATTCAAAAAGCCGCAGCGCTTCGGAGGCATAATATTCCGATGTGAAGTTGGAAAGTTCTGACCTTTGGGCTGGTTTTGGAGCATTGAATCTCCATTACATAGCACATGAATCCAGCCATTATTTGGTTGAATGTAACCCATTTCAATAAGTGTCATTACATGACTATTGAAGGCCATTAGTTGGCTAGTTGAAAGGTCATCTCCTTACACTATAAATTGAGGCCTTTGGATCAACTGTTCACTACAATTAGAAATATTTTACAGAATTTTCTAACATCTTCTTCTTCCTCTCTAGCAAGTTTACTACACTCAAAGTTCTTCAAGAGTAACACTTGAGTTTCCTTTGCTCAATTGTTAAGTTGTTGTTGTATCTTGGGAGACTATTTCCCGACAACGTAAAAGGAGATATATGGGGCAATCTTGTCTTAAAGACAGAGTGTCATCACTCGTCTCAGCAAATCACACAAGGAGTTTGTTTCATTCTTGATTTTCAGTTTTATTGTAATCTGTAGTTTATCCTTTCTAGAAATTGTAATATTTACTTACTTTCCATTATCTACAATTGTTGTAACCCACACTTTTTGATTTAATTTGTACCACTTGATGTTTTGTGCACTATTTTGGACGTGTAGAAAGTCTACTTGAGTGAATCAATCTGTACTTTTTCATGAATCTCTTTAATAGTATTCAACTCTAGATAAATGTATGAAATTGAAGATTTGAATCAAATTTTCATGCAAATGTCAAGTATAGATAATGAAATAAAGGCCGTGAATTTAAGCTTCCAACAGGAGCCGCGAGGCGACTTGCTAGGGGTGCCAAAAGTTGCCAACCAACCTAGGGTGACATGTCTAATATGGAACGGAATATGGAGTGGAGTTGAGGAAAAGACTTGAAGACTCAAGAAGACTACAATTTTATCGGCCTTTCTGTTGGTCTAGGCCGAGACCATTTCATTTTCTTTTAGATTATTTTTCTTCTAGCTTTCATTAGAACATAATTAATAAGCATTGTAATGGAAGGAGATGACTAGGCAAGGCCGTGTGATAAGTTGTAGTGACTAGGCCGAGACCCTTCTAGCAATAGAAGCTTCCAATGTTTCCCAAGGGATGATTCATGAATGGACTAAGTTCATGAACTCGTCTACATGGAAGACACAAAAGAATGGCCTAGGGAACCTCAAGAGTTGACCAAGCCTTCTCCCTTCCACATTCGGCAAACCTCCATTTTCCCATCTTGGCCGAAGTTGTTCGAGTTTGTTGTCCATTGAGTTGCCTTCTAGAATAGTCTATGTATTAGTATAAATAGGACCCATATTTGATGTAAATATATGTGGAAGATTTATGAAAAATATTTGAGTTTTACTCATTTGCTAAGTTACTCAACTTTTGTGTCGTTTATCTTAGTTGGTCCTTTTGTGGGTCATCGGTCCTTGTGTGGTCTGAACCTCGATCCTTTGTGGGTCAAACCCTTGGTGCAAGTTTATCTAGAACTTTGTGATCTAGTTGAACTCAAGCTAAGGATTCCCTCGGTGTAAGTTGAAATTGGAACTTTTCTGATCCAACCAAACCCAAGCCAAGGGCTTATCCGATTACTATCACAAGGTCATCGGCCTCCCTCACTTGGTTTGTTCTCAAGCTTGTACTTAGCAACCTCAGTCAAGTCCTTGTCCAATTCGCCTACCTCACTTGGTGTCGATCCGAGATTGTCCATAGCAACCTCGCGTCTCTATTCTTTTCCATTTCGACCGACCCTCACTTGGTTTGTACCCAAGCTTGTAATTAGCAACCTCGTGTCCATTCCTTGTTTCAACCTCCTGATTCTTCTCACCACCATACACCACAACACTTCTCAAACTAACACACCAAAGGACATTAACTGAAACCACTCATACATACCGTCCAACCCCGACAACCTCAAACAATCCGCAAAAAACCCCTTACTGATAACCTCACTATTCCAGCCAGTTTCCGTCACCTTACCACCATCCAGCCACCAAAACTCGACTTCCAACACAACCCTTAACTTGTCTAGAATCACCCCACAAAACACCTTAGTACACTTCAACCCTAAACTACCCGTCTAACCCACCAAACACCCCACTGTCCGGCAGAAAACGTCCCACCCGATAGCCTACTTTCGACCCCACTTTCGTATCAACCCGTGTCCAACCAACTCCGACCAACTCACCCTAAATCACCCCTCCTTATATACATCAGTTTGGTATGATAGCAAGGAAATCTCGTCCCACGCCTTGACGCTATGGCTTACTTAAAAGAAGAACTTCGGAAAATCGTGAATGACATTTTTGCGGAACATGCGCAAGTCTTGAGAAAGGAATTTGTGGGGCATATCGTGATGAAAAATTCCAAATTTGGGTTTATACCAAACCACCCAAGGAATGAAAGTTTAGTACTCTGACATGAGTTGGAGGTTCCACGTGAAGGACCGGAGGAATCACAAAGAGATCAACTATTCTACACCCAATGCAAAGTGAAGGACAAAGTGTGTAATTTGATTATTGATGGAGGAAGTTGTTCCAATCTAGCATCCGTAGAAATGGTGAACAAATTAAAGTTGCCTACCCGCAACCACCTTAAACCATATGACCTCCAATGGGTGAACGAAGATGGAGGGCTAAAAATCACGAAACAAGCTCTGGTTAGTTTTTGGGTTGGCAAGTATGAGGATGAAATATGGTGTGATATCCTACCTATGGATACTTTTCATATTTTATTGGGTCGACCTTGGCAATTTGATTGGTAAGGTGAAACATGATGGAAAGAATATCCGATTGGTACCACTGTCACCTAGTGAGGTGAAGAAATTAAAGATTTAAAATGCCAAAACCCGTAAAGAGGAATCCGAGACCTTTCCACTTGATGCATGGGAGATCAAAGAAGAGTTAAAGAAGGGGAGTCCCTTATATGCATGAAAATACAAGTCTAAGAATAGTCTTATGGGTGATACGGTCGAAGATGCCGACTTGAAGGCACTCTTGAAGAAATTCGAAGATATATTCCCATATGATCTTGCACTCAGATTACCACCAATTATAAGTATTGAAAACTCTATTGATTTCATTCTGGGGAGTTCATTAGCTAATCGTCCGGCCTATAGATGCAATCCAGAAGAGGCCAAATAGTTGCAAAGACAAGTACAAGACTTGCTAGACAAAGGCTTTGCCCAAGAGAGCCTTAGTCCATGTGTGGTACCCGCCTTATTGGTGCCAAAGAAATATAGATGTTGGCGCATGTGTATTGATAGCCGAATGGTCAACAACATTACCATAAAGTATCGGTTCTTTATGCCAAGATTGGATGACCTTTTGGATGAATTGAGTGGGGCCAAGTTGTTCTCCAAAATAGATTTGAGGAGTGGCTACCATCAAATAAGGATACGAGAAGGATATGAATAGAAGACGGCTTTCAAAACCAAGTATGGTTTGTACGAATGGCTTGTGATGTCATTTGGATTATGTAATGCTCCAAGCTCCTTCATGAGGCTCATGCATGAGGTACTACGACCATTCATGGGTAAATTTGTTGTGGTTTACTTGGATTACATCTTTATTTATAGTCAATATAAGGAATCTCACTTGTCACATTTATAAGCGTTATTTGAAAAGCTAAGAGAAGTAAAGTTGTATGGCAAGTTGGAGAAGTGTGCCTTCATGATTACGAGTGTGCCATTCCTAGGATACATAGTATCATCCGAGGGCATTCATGTGGATCCATCCAAGGTGGAAGCTATCCGGAGTTGGCCCGAACCCACGAATGTAAGTGAAGTAAGAAGTTTCCATGGTTTGGCTTCTTTTTATCTTTGCTTCATTCGGGACTTCAGTACCATTGCTGCCCCTATCACGGAACTCATGAAAAAGGGTGAGTTTAAATGGTCCCAAGGAGCACAAAGGGCTTTTGAAACCTTGAAGGGAAGATTGTGTGAAGCACCGGTTCTAGCTATTTCGAGCTTTAATAAATTATTTGAGGTCGAATGTGATGCTAGTGGAGTTGGTGTTGGTGTCATCTTGATTCAAGACAAATGACCTATTGCTTTCTTTAGTGAAAAATTAGGTGGTGCATGGCTCAATTATTCCACTTATGACAAGGAGTTTTATGCTATAGTGAGGTCCTTGGTCCAATGGGAACACTATTTGAGGCCAAAACCTTTTGTCATGTACTCAGATCATGAATCCTTGAAGTACTTACACGGGCAAAGAAAGTTGAATCCAAGGCATGCTAAGTGGGTAGCCTACTTGCAAACTTTCACATTCTCCACAAGGCACAAAGATGGCAAGTCTAACATAGTGGCGGATGCGCTTTCACGAAGGCATGTTATGTTGACCGTACTTGAACAAAAACTTGTGGAATTTAAAGTGCTTAAGGAGTTCTATGAACAAGATCCCGAGTTCAAGGACATAATGATAGGATGTAAGAATGGAGTGCATAACTCTTATTCCATAGAAGAAGGTTTCCTTTTCAAAGGGAACAAATTGTGTGGGCTCAAATGTTCCATGAGAGAATTGCTTGTATGTGTGGACTAGCTGGACATTTTGGGGTAATGAAGACCTTGGAGATTCTACAAGACACTTTTTCTGGCCACGAATGGATAAAGATGTGATTGGAGTGGTAAGTAGGTGTTCCACTTGCCAAAGAGCTAAACGTTTCTTCCACAAAGGATTGTATACTTACTTACCAGTTCCGGAGCGGCCATGGGAAGGTATGAGCTTGGATTTCATTCTCGGCTTACCAAGAACACAACGAGGCAATGACTCCATTAGGGTAGTTGTGGATAGATTCTCGAAGATGGCTCACTTCATCGCTTGCCACAAAACAGATGATACAACTCATATTGAAATTTGTATTTGAAGGAAGTGGTAAGATTGCATGGTGTTCCTAAAACCATTGTGTCTAATAGGGATGTGAAGTTCCTAAGCTATTTTTGGAAAACACTATGGAGACTCTTTGTACCAAGTTGCTATTTAGTACCTCCCATCACCCTCAAACAGATGGCCAAACGGAAGTAACTAATAGAACTCTTATCACACTATTAAGAGGATTGGTGAGAAAAACCACTAAGGATTGGGACATCAAGTTGGCACACGTGGAATTTGCTTATAATCGAAGTCAATCTCGTACAACGGGTAAAGCTCAATTTGAAATTGTTTATGGCACTAACCCATTTTTACCTATTGATTTAGTTCCAATCCTAAGGAAAGAAATCATAAGCTTCATAGCTAGGGATTGAATTGAGGCTTTCAAGAAATTGCATGATCAAATCGGGGCACAAATCCAAAATGACAATGACAAGTACAAAATGGATGCAAAAAAATGAAGGACTCAACCACAATTCCAACCCTGAGATTTGGTTTGGCTACACCTAAGGAAGGAAATATTTCCTAATATGATAAAAAACAAGTTGATGCCGAGAGCGGATGGTCCCTTCAAGGTATTGGCCATGTTCGGAGAAAGTGCCTATAAGATTGAACTTCCGGATGAATATAGAGGTATTAGCTCAACATTTAACGTTGGGGACTTATCACCATACTTGGGTGACGAGATTTTGAGGGAAAATTCTGTTAAAGAATGAGAGATTGATGAAATAAAGGCCATGAATTTAAGCTTCCAACAAGAGCCGCGAGGCGACTTTTTAGGGGTTCCAAAAGTTGCCAACCATCATAGGGTGACATGTCTAATATGGAACGGAATATGAAGTGGAGTTGAGGACGAGACTTGAAGACTAAAAAAGATTACAATTTTGTCGGCCTTTTTGTTGATCTTGGCCGAGACCATTTCGTTTTCTTTTGGCTTATTTTTGTTCTAGCTTTCATTAGAACATAATTAATAAGCTTTGTAATGAAAGGAGATGACTAGGCTAGGCCGTGTGATAAGTTGTAGTGACTAGGCCGAGAACCTTCTAGCAATAGAAGCTTCCAATGTTTCCCAAGGGATGATTCATGAATGGCCTAAGTTCATGAGCTTATCTACACGGAAGACACAAAACAATGGCCTAGGGAACCTCTCTTCCACATTCGGCAAACCTCCGTTTTCCCATCTCGGCCGAAGTAGTTCGAGTTTGTTGTCCATTGAGTTGCCTTCTAGAACAGTCTATGTATTAGTATAAATAGGACCCATATTTGATGTACATAGATGTGGAAGATTTATGAAAAATATTTGAGTTTTACTCATTTGCTAAGTTACTCAACTTTTGTGTTGTTTATCTTAGTTGGTCCTTTTGTGGGTCATCAGTCCTTGTGTGGTCTGAACCTCGATATTTTGTGGGTCAAACCCTTGGTGCAAGTTTATCTAGAACTTTGTGATCTAGTTGAACTCAAGCTAAGGTTTCCCTCAGTGTAAGTTGAAATTGGAACTTTTCTGATCCAACCAAACCCAAGCCAAGGGCTTATCCGATTACTATCACAAGGTCATCGGCCTCCCTCACTTGGTTTGTTCTCGAGCTTGTACTTAGCAACCTCAGTCAAGTCCTTGTCCAATTCTCCTACCTCACTTGGTGTCGACCCAAGATTGGCCATAGCAACCTCGCGTCTCTATTCTTTTCCATTTCGACCGACCCTCACTTGGTTTGTACCTGAGCTTGTAATTAGCAACCCCGTGTCCATATCTTGTGTCAACCACCTGATTCTTCTCACCAAAATACACCACAACACTTCCCAAACCAACACACCAAAGGTCATTAACCGAAACCACTCATACATACCCGTCCAAGCCCGACAACCTCAAACAATCCGCAGAAAAACCCCTTACCGATAACCTCACTGTTCCAGCTAGTTTCCGTCACCTTACCACCATCCAACCACCAAACACCAACTTCCAACACAACCCTCAACTTGTCTATAATCACCCCACAAAACACCTTAGTACACTTCAACCCTAAACTACCCGTCTAACCCACCAAACACCCCACTGCCCGGTAGAAAACGTCCCACCCGGTAGCCTACTTTCAACCCACTTTCAGATCAACCCATGTCCAACCAACTCCGACCAACTCACCCTCACTCACCCCTCCTTCTATACATCAATATAACTTAAGCAAATAAATACAACTAAAAAAATCAAAATTAGCAAGGCACAAATTTTATAACTAAACAATAAAAATTGTCGCTAATTCTATTTAACAATGAATTATCAAAACAAATTTTTTAGCTACTTATACTTGTGTTGCCATTTGGAAAGGTATTCAACTGAGTGACTTCTTCTATTACTTGAGTTGCATGTGGTCATTCTACACGTATTAGGATTACGAAGAAAATTTAAGATTCTTAACACTAAATTCATTATATTTTGAAAATTATAAATTCAAAATGTAATAATATTTCTTAATATTTATACAATTTTTGCAATTATAAACTCAATGTTAAAAGTAGGACTGTCCAGTGGGCTGAGTCGCCCCGATCCCGGCCCGGCCCGGCCCGCTTACCTCCCTGATCCCCCTTAAAAAATCGATAGCGGGGTTTGAACTCGGGACGGGACTAGGGCTCGTCCTGCCTGTCCCGATCCCCTTTACAAAAATAACTGTTGCACAATGACCAAATTTATATTTTGGCCGTTGTGCAACGTCTATAACGACCATTTTAGCCCCCACCCCGTAAACCCCCTACCCGTTTAATATTTATTTTTAACCCCTAAGTTAGTATATTTACACTTTAACCCTATTTCTCAACTATAAATACCTCATTTTCCCATAGTTTTTTCTCACAAATCTTCCTACCATCTCTCTAATCTCTCTATCTATCTCTGTACAAGACTACATTGCCTACTAAATATTTTATTTTATTTGCTTATTTATATCAAAGTTCAAAAATTGGGAGGGAAGTTGGCAACTAGCTTGAGGATCATCGTGCAAAGTTTCAATTTTCAACCTCGATTACACATCGACGTTACGTCGGTGTTTGGTACCTTCGTTCCTTCTTTAAATTATTATTGTTACTTAATTTTAATTATCGTACTTAATTTCATTATCTTTAATTATTTATTTGCATAATTATAACGGAACGAATTTGACGTTTTATTTCTAGTAGAGGTACTAGGGGTAACAGGGGTAAGGGTGCATTTTCTAGTAATCCTAATTACAGTGATTTTACTCATGTAGATGAAACTGTTTTTTTTTTATGTTAATATTAATATACCATTAGATCGTGAGGTATTTTCTGCATCTGAATCAGACTTTAATTTAGAAAATGAATTAGAAGATAATTTAGATAACACACCCACTAGTGCACCTCCATCTCAGGCTCAGATCGAGTCTCAGCCTGAAACTCAAACTGGAATGCCTCATATTCCCCCTAGTATGAGTCGAGGCCCAAGTCAACGAAAATTAAAATCACATGCATGAGATTTTTTTGATAGGGACATTGATAATCAACTAGCTAGATGTAAAATTTCTCAAGAAATTTATAAATTTAAAACCGAAAAAGGTCAAGGTGGGACGAGAGGATTAATGAGACATATAGAAAACTCTCACAAAGCAAGGTATAACCAATACCTGGCTGAAAAATTAGGTGTGCCAATGCCTTCTAAGTCGAGTTCACATAGTGTCTCAGACCAAGTACAGGGTCGAATTAACCTGATGACGGGGGAATTATAGGTCCTATATATGATAAACACAAAGATAGGGAAAATATAGCAAAATTAGTTGCGGTGGAGGGTTTGCCTTTTTCATTTCCTTCCTCTCCTGATTTTATTCATTACATTAGAGAAAGGTATAATCTTGTTTTTTAACTGTTTTCCTAGATCAACTGTTAGAAGAGACATTTTTAAATTTGCACATGAATATCAACAATATTTACGTTATGAATTATATCATTTTAATGACAAAGTGACTATCACTTCTGATATAGGCCGTAGTACTAACAATAATGATTATTTAAATATAACATGCCATTGGATTGATCAGACTTGGTCTATGCAAAAACGTATTTTAGCATATAGATATATTGATGCACTGGATTACTTATTGCAAGAAATATTCATGAAATTTGTGAATTTGAAATAACTGATAAAATTATAATTGTTACATTAGATAATGCTACTTCTAATAATTATGTTGTAAAACTTTTAAAAACTCGATTAACTCCATCTTTTTCCGATAATTTTCATATAAAATGTACATGTCATATTTATAACTTAGTTGTAAAGGATGACCTAAAACTTTTTGAAAACATTCTTGATAAAATACAGTTTGCTATAAACTTTATTTTTAAAGGTAATAAAATACAAAGAAGCAAAGAGTATAAAAAAACTTGTCATGATTGTGGATTACCTTATAGAAAAATTCCAGAAGAAGTAGCGATTAGGTGAAATTCTCTGTATGAACAACTACTTGTTGCTCACGGGTATAGAAGACCTATAACTTTATTATTTAACACCCATAATCAAAATCCAAGGGATATGCTTGTAGATAATGATTGAGAATTTTTTTTAGAACTTATTGAATTTTTAGAGAAATTGTTTCTAGCTACTAAAGAATTTTCTGGTATTCTTTATCCTACTTTTTAACTATGTTATTTTATATAACTCTAATATTTTTGTTACTAAGTGAATATATGCAAAAATCACCTTACGCTCCATCTATTAAAAATGTTTATAAAATTTTAAAAAAACTTTTTTCCTATTTCCACTATTTATATTATTGATGTTGTATTAAATCTGACTATTAAACTAGACGGTTGTAAAGCACTTGTTGAAACGATTTATGAAAGTATAGAAATACTTCCACCTCCAAGTCCAAATAAAGAACCAACTCACGAACCAACTAGAGAAGAAGTTACGTCTAACATACACACTTAATGCAAAATAAAAAAAATATATATTATCAATAACAAAGTGCAAATAATCAACCGGCTTATGTACCATTTTTTTTTACTTCGCTGCACCCTTATAAAAGATATGCTATTTCCGCCTCAAGTATTCAAGGTCTTAGAAATAGAATGTATAGTGGTTCAACTTCTTCACAAATTAACGAGTTTGATGTTTATGTCTTGCAGGGTGCTGTACCGTACAAAACAATTGTCAATCAAGGTGGACGTGAAGACTTGTTGAGATACTGGATGGAGAATGAGAAGATATTTCCAACACTAGCAAACATGGTTCGAGATGTGTTGAATATTCAAGCGTCATCAACAACTTTGAAAAGCGATTTTTCTGCGGGAAGGTTTCAAATAGGAGAGCATAGACACTCATTGACGGGAGACAGCTTGGAGATTGCAGTTTTATTCAGAGATTGGATTAGAGAGGAGCGTAGGAGGTGCGGTCAACCAAAGATCAATGAATAAGACGACTACAACTACAACGAAATCTTATCCGAGGGAGCAGGAAGCGGCGTCGAACAATTTGACCAACAACTTCCAATTCCGCCAGAAGATACTCAAGAGATTGTGAGGAAATTAGAAAGGGTATGGTTGACTATGCAATATTTTTAATGACAATTTTACTATGTGATTTACAACTTTTGAACTACGAAACAAAGTTGAAATTTTTTGAAATTATATTACAAAAAAAATTATATCTCTATTAAATAATATAAGAGACACAAAAACAACTTTGAGATGTTTTTATTCACATTTTGTTCAATTATTTAAGTGCTTAAATATATTATTTTTTAAAATTAAGTATCTAAAAAAACCCCAAATCCCTCAACCCGACCCGTCCCCCCAAATCCCGACCCCTCTTCCGGCGGGACATGGGATGGGATGGGACCTCTTCCCGTCCCGCCTATCCCGGCCCGCTAGTCCCGCCGGATCCCTATCCCGGCCACCCTCCCCATCCTGCTCAAGCCCACCTCATCCCGACCCGGCCCACTGGCCACCCCAAGTTAAAAGTGAGTTTGGTTAAACTCATGATTAACCAAAGGCTGCATCAGCCTCTGCTAAGTAAACCTTCTTCCGTTCATAACAAAAAGTAGAAGCGTTGTGATATAAATGAGACTCCGAGTCAAATTATTGGGATGTCACAAAAGCATATTTCATTTACTAGACATTAACGCTACTAACCAACAAATTGGCTCACTTCCTAGACAACACTGTGCCACCAATGTATAAGAACACGTCAAAGGTAATGAGACAAATTGCCCATTAAAACATTGGAATTTTCTACTTTAAACACTATACTAATTAACTAGTATAGTCAATAAAATTTACAAATTTATTTAAGCCGAATAAGGTAGCATGGTGCACTAAGCTCCGGATGCGCGGGATTCGAGGAAGAGCCGAACCACAAGGGTCTATTATACACAGTCTTACCTATATTTCTGTAAAAGACTATTTTCACTAATTGAACTCATTGTAAATAATTGATTTTGAGACTAACTCAACCCCAAAAGTTAGCTCGTAAGGTAAAAATTATGTAAGTCCATATAAGGAGTTCATGTTCCCGTTCATATCCGATGTGGACCCTTAACACTCAAGACCTTCTGATCACATTACAACAACTTCGGCGGTTGTCAAGGCTCCCCTTCTTATTTTAGAAGAATATCGAACCAAATTTGCTTGAAAACCTTGATAATTAGATCATGGTGGTGGTCTGAATTCAATGAGAGATAACAAGCAAGAAGTTCTTCTAAATCTTTTGATGTCCTTATGTTATTCTCAACTATCATCTCCACCATTGATTCTTTAAAATCTCTCTGTGGATCTTTAGATGACTTCACCACTGCAAAGATTTCTCCAACACTTCTCCTTGATGAGACACTTTTTCTGCTTACTATTCCGGGAGATTTTGTTCTCAGCTTCACTGCAACTCTTCTCTTTGGACTTATACTGTGTTCTTTTCTCACTATTAAAGTCTTGTCCTCTGTTTTTCCTTCCTTTTTCTTGGCATTTGTTGCATCTTCAAGTTTTTTGGGCTTGGTTATAATTGGAGGAAGATTGATTTTCGAAACGGAGTCGAACCCGTGATCATTCTTGTTCATGTCAATGATAATATCACAAGATGCTGTCGAAAGAATCATGGCATCAAATGTTTTGGGAGAATGAACAGAGGAATTAGGTTCAGAGGAAGAAGAAGTAGTAGAAGATGAAAAAGAGGAATCATTTTTTGTCCAAACAGATTCAAGAGATTGACGACAATTAATGTTGACACATTTAGGAGAAGTTGATGTTTTTCTCCTAGCGGCGTTGCTCCTTTTGTTGGAAGATTTCCTTGGTGGCTCAGTAAAATTAGTATTAGTGTTGTCTGAAGTGGGATTCTTGGACAGTGTTTCGTTGCTACTATGATGAGAATTAGGACTAAGGTTCCTCGAAAAGTAGTAGGATTTTCTTTGAGGTAGTTGTATTTTGGTTTGTTGTTGAAGATTTGATGATGAGGAGAATATTGAGGACGATGAAGATGATAATGAGGATGTTTGTTTTCTCTTTATTTGGCTTCTGCTTCTGTTTTTTCCCATGTCCTTGAGCTTGTAAAACCAAGCATTTGGTACCATATCTGATAGTTTAAACCTATAATTACCCATTTTTTCTCTGCACTCTCAAACTGTCTGTTTCTGTTTTCTCTTCTATCTGTATTGAAGGTGACTAGACTGGAGGAGTAGAAAATAAGTGAGCAAATAGAGAGGGGTATAATAGGCAGGGGAATGGGTGTTATGGTTTGATAGGAATCCAAATTTTAAAGTAGGTAGGTGTATGTTATCTATGCACACGCTACTAATTTATAGCAGTTGGTAGAGTCCAGATGACAAATGAGTGGGTATCAAACTTAGGCGGGTCAAGAATGAATTAAATTAATAAACGATTATGATTCAATATTTAAAGTTAGCTTCAATCAAAATAAGTTTGCTTACGATGGGTCAAATAACCAATTATAATCTAACCAGTCATTCTTTTTTTTTCTTTTTAGCTTTGTGCATAAAAAGGTGAAAGCTAACTTATTTTTCTTAAATTAATAGTTTAAAAGTTTATTTAAATCTACATAATTTAAGATTTCTGAATTTGATTTTATATGTGCTATTTTGGGGTTCATTTAAACCGTTAGATTAAATTATTTGACCCGTTTAGACATAATAGTCTAATGAGTTATTTCTGGATCAACTTATTGGGTCAAATAAATAAACAGGGTCATAGTTGACTCATTTAAATTTAAGCAGGTTGGACAAATTGTTAAAAGTAGGTTAATTTTGCTACCTCGAACCGTGGGGGACTAAATACATTTATATATATATATATATATATATATATATATATATATATATATATATATATATATATATGTTTTAACTATATATCCATCAAGTCAAACATAGTCCATGCAACGAAACGTGCATCTCCGTATAGCATTCGTCCATGTCGATAGTGAAAGAAATAATTACCTTGATTATTTTCATTAATTGAAAGGCTATATATATAAGTTACATATTTCCATAATAGGAGAATCTTATTCCTATTCTATTCCTAAAACCTTATTCTACCATAATTCTAACTATACAATTATGGTAAATGTACAAGACTAATTAAGGTAACTTTTACACTATAATATTACAACAATATATACCAAATATACACACCAACCCGAGATGGGGTTCCTGCCTTCGTCCATGTTGGGCTGTTACCGAGAGTACCCGCGATATACACTTATGTATATCAAGTGTATATCACGGGTATATATATCTTGTTTAACACACACCCGCAGTCATAGCGGACGGTCTTCGAACGCTGAGACTGTCCCTAAAATCTTCAAAAAGGACCGAGGGAAGACCCTTTGTAAATATGTCTACAATTTGATATCTTTACGGGACATGACAGACGCGTACCTGACCCCGAGCAACCTTTTCGCGGACAAAGTGTATGTCCATCTCGATATGCTTAGTGCGTTGGTGTTGAACCGGATTACCAGAAAGGTAAATGACACTAATATTATCGCAATACACCGAGGTTGCCTTTTGAATGGGACAATGAAACTCTAAAAGTAAATTACGTAACCAATATGATTCCGAGACAACGTTAGCTACCCCTCGATATTCAGTCTCGGCACTTGAGCTGGATAGAGTCGATTGACGCTTCGCAGACCAGGAGACTAAGTTGTTACCAAGAAACACACAATAGCCTGATGTAGACCGTCTGGTGTCGGAACAACCACCCCAATCAGCATCTGTATACGAGACAAATGTGGATGTCGAGGAAGGATATAAATGCAAACCATAGTCAAGTGTACCTTGAATATACCGAATGATGCGTTTGAGTGCATTCATGTGCTCAATTCTGGGATCATGCATGAACAAACACACCTGCTGGACAACATATGTAATATCCGGTCTCGTAAAGGTAAGATACTGAAGGGCCCCTGCAAGACTGCGATATCGGGTCGGATCCTCGTAGGGTACGCCGGCCGCGGCACTAAGTTTAGGCTTTGTATCAACTGGAGTGGAAGTGGACTTACAGGATGACATCCCAGCCCTCGCGATGATCTCAGCTGCATACTTTCGTTGAGACAAGAACATTCTATCGGAATGACGAGTAACGACAATCCCCAAAAAGTAATTCAAGGGACCTAAGTCTTTCATAGCAAACTCAGAGCTAAGCATGGTCATGATAGACTGACGTAAGGCATCTGAGAGGCAGTCAAAATGATGTCATCCACATACAACAGAATATAGGCCAACGACGAACCACGACGGTAGATGAACAAGGAATTATCCGACCTACTGTGAGTGAACCAATAGTCGAAACATAGTCAGCAAACCATGTATACCAGGCCCGTGGAGACTGCTTAAGCCCATATAAGGACTTCTTCAACAAACAGATATGATGAGGATGTTTGGGATCCCAGAATCCCAACGGCTGATGCATATAAACTGTTTTCTTGAGATCACCATGTAGAAAAACATTCTTTACATCTAACTAATGAATAGGCCATGCTTTAGAAAGAGCCAAGCTTAGTACACTGCGAATGGTAGCCGGCTTGACCATCGGGCTAAAAGTCTCACCACAATCCACCCCAATCTGCTGAGTCTTACCATCACCCACAAGCCACGCCTTATGCCGTGCAAATGAACCATCTGAATTTTCCTTGTGAGCAAAAATCCACATAGACCTAATAATATTAATACCAGAAGGACGGGGCACCAACTCCCACGTCTTATTATCAATAAGAGCATTATATTCATCGGTCATAGCAATCTTCCAATTTGGGTCATTTAACGCAGACATGAGAGTACGGAGTAAGGGTGATTTAAGAACATTAGAATTTAAATTAAAATGTCTCTTTGGTTTAAAAACACCCCGCTGACTACGAGTGACCGGTCTATGACTTGAGGAAGAAGTGGGTGAATTTTAGAAATTTTCTGAGCTCGGGATGGACTGGCCAGCAGGTAGTGGCCTGTTGGCCCAAGACGGTAAATCGACACTGGAACTGGACCAGTTCCAGAATTGGGCTGGACTGGCCCAATCGCTAGAACTGATCCAGTGATGGTAGTTTGTGATGGACCAGTAGGGCCAGCGGGCAGTGGGCCCGTTGGAGGATTTTAGGTGCGGGACATGTCCGAAAAACGGTGAGTAATATACGGGAATATACCATCCTCAAAAAAATTATACGAACTAAGCTCGAGAGTATGAACTTTAGTAAATGGAAATTGGGTTTCATAAAAAATTACATGGCGATTAATGATGATTTTGTTTAGGATAAATCAAAGCATTTGTAACCACGATGATTAGACGGATAACCCAAAAATACACACGGAGTAGACCGGGCCTGAAGTTTGTTAATTGTGGTGGACGGGAATAACGGATAACACAAGCACCCAAAAACCCGAAGATGAGAATAAAAAGGATTCTTATTATATAAAATTTGGAGGGGGGGGGAGAATATGTCAGACCTTTGGAATGAATTATGTTAGGGAGATATGTAGCCATTTGAAGAGCATGATGTTAAAAATATAGGGGTACGGAAGCATGAATTAAGAGAGTGCGGACAATGTTATTTATGGAACGAATTTTGCGTTCGGCTTTCCCATTTTGTGAAGATGTATGAGGAAAAGAAAAATGAAAATTGATCTCATTATTATCACAGAACTCCCGAAACACCCTATTGTTATATTCTTTGCCATTATCACTCTGAATTTTTTTTATTTCTCTTTCGAATTGGGTTCTAATGAATGCTCTAAAATTTAAGGAGACGAAAAATACTTGAGATTTATTTGCAATCGGAAACGTCCATAAAAACTTAGAATAATCATCCAAAAAGAGAACATAATACCGATAACCCAAAGAACTTAGAACATGAGACGTCCATAGGTCGCTATGAATAATATCAAATGGCATTAAAGTATGAGAATTTGAGTTTACAAATGGCAACTTAACATTTTTTCCTAAAGAGCAAGGCTGACACTTTGGAGTACTATTCGTACCCTTACATGAAATAAAATTATTTTTATGTAATGACGACAAAATAGAATATCCCGGATGACCAAGACGAGCATGCCACAAGGAAGGAGCAAGGGCTGCAAATGCTGATGGCAAGGCTTGACTCGATGGACTCAAATCGGGCGTGATAGGATAAAGATCTACCCTACTATCACACCTCATGAGATGGCTCCCCGTCTTGAAATCCTTCACAGAGAAACCAAAAGGATCAAATTTAACAGAAACTGAATTGTCAGTGGTGAACTTTCGGACAGACACTAAGTTTTTAATCAATTTGGGGGCATGTAAAGTATTTTTCAAGATAAGGGGTGGATTGGGGGGAGACAAAGTTTTATGACCATAACCCTGAATTGGAATAGAGTTGCAATTACCGACAATTATACCACGGGTTGCTCAAATTGGAATAAGACGAGAGAGTACCTTGATCGGAAGTCATGTGTGTCGTCGCGCCGGTGTCCATGTACCAATTCGAATCCGGTTGCGTCAACCCAAGTGTGTGCATTGCGGCCTTAATGTCAGTGTGAGTAGGTGTGGGGCCCACTGCCGAGAATGCTTGGGTGGGCTGAGGCCTAAGTACTCCACCTTGCTGTCCCAGCCTAGTGCCGAACCGAAACGATGAAGGCTGGGTGTTGGGCCTGAATTGGGGTTGTCCAGCCCACTGCCCGTTGGAAGGGCCTGGAAAATAGGGGTTGTTGGGCCAAGGCCCATTGCCCCACCCCCACTGCCATGGGCCCCACGGCTGGGACCAGTAGGGAGGAAGCCCACTATTTACTGGATGGGGCCCACTGCCGGACTGTTGACCATTGGAATTGCCACCGGAACTGCCGCATTTTGCCCCGCGGTTTTTGTTATTATTTTTACGATTATTTTTGCCGCCACCATAAGTACGGTTTTGGCCTGAATTATCAACAAAACTTGAAGAATTTGTGGAGGATGCCATCATGACGACGGGGCTTGCTCCGGTAGTCGGCTTCTTCCAAAGTAAGCATGGAGCGAGCTTGATAAAAGGTGGGAAGAGGGTTGCTTTGACGAAGGAGAGTCCCAATGCCATTATAGGCCACAGAAAGGCCGGCAACCAATTGTAGAACTAGACGATTATTTGTCACGGGTGCGCCAACGTTACGGAGTTGGTCGGCCAACTCCTTGAGTTTCTTGCAATATGCAGATACGTTTGGAAATTCTTCCATGCGAACTTGACAAAATTCCTGCTCGAGTGTGACAACACGTAAATGTTGGTTATCTTGGAATATGTCACGCAATCTATTCCAGGTAGCCATAGCCGTAGTGTCCGGCTCAATGATCGTCTGTAAGAGGTCAATCGAAATTGTGGAATAAATCCACTGCAGAACGGTAGCATCAAGAGTAATCCATAACAAGGGATCCTCCGCTGGAATAGGGGTAGCGGGAGGAATTATGTGATGGATGACTTGATGGTAGATAGCGTGAATTTTAAATAATTCTGCCCACGTCGCATAATGGACGTTTTCCATCTCAAGAACAATAGGGATGTTGTTCTTGATGTTAGAAACCATGAGGGCAGGATAAAAATTATTCTTAGACATAATGAAAGAACAAAGGGAGAGAAGGGGAAATTTGAGAAGAGTGGAGGTAAATAATATCACGAATTCGGTGAAGGGGGATGGAAATCGGAGATGGTGTAGCCGAGAAAAGGCACAAAAACCGAGAGCAAAGACAGAAGCAAGACCTAGTCTCTTAATACCATGAAAGAAATAACCCCCTTGATTATTTTCATTAATTGAAAGACTATATATACAAGTTACATATTTTCATAATATGAGAATCTTATTCCTATTCTATTCCTAAAACCTTATTCTACCATAATTCTAACTATACAATTATGGTAAGTGTACAAGACTAATTAAGATAACCTTTACACTACAATATTACAACAATATATACCAAATATACACACCAACCTGAGATGGGCTTGCTTCCTTCGTCCGTGTTGGGCTATTACCGAGAGTACCCGTGATATACACTTATGTATATCAAGTGTATATCACGGGTATATATATCTTGTTTAACAGATAGGGTCCACAACGAAGAAAAAAATGTGTCTACAAAGCAAATAGACTACAGCCAAATATTGTGAGGGTGTGAATGATCTTTCCTATTTGCTCTTTTATTTTATTTTATGGCTTTATGCCTAATGGCCAAATCAACTCCATATCAAAATTAAGAAACAGTTTGGTTCTTCCTCATCATTATGTTGTTCTTTAAATTGTAAAAATGCATGGATCTTATCCCAAAATATTCTTCTCCTTGTCTTTGTCTTATTTTAAAGATCATGATCAACAAATTGGCATTAGTTTGCACCCAAGAGATTTACTAATTATATGCTATGTTCCTTACAAGTTGTTCTTATATCTCTCTGACACAATGAAGTTGAAATATAGTAACTCTCACCCTATCTAAGAGTAGAAAAGTTCACATATTATAAATGGAGTTTAATTTCAATACATTAACATTGTAAAATAATTTTTATATGATCATATCATCTTACATATAATTGTCCATTATAAGTGAGATTAGTAACCTAAACATTTAGATACATGTTGAAATGCACAAATGACAGTTTAATTTTTTTATATTGTTGTAATTATTTCGGTCGGAAGACGTGTTCTTAGAACTGGAGAACACCAACAACCATTTACTTGATTTAAGTTTAAAGAGTCACGAAATAAATTAATGTACATAGATTTAAGTTCAATTAACATATGTTAATTTCAGAAGTAAATCAAAATTCAGTTACTCATATTTGATATGTGCAGTTTGGTTTCGTGCAACTCACTCTCCAGATTGACACTACGTACTTTTTGAAAATTTATAGTAAAAGTACAATCGTTAGACGTCAATATTGTTAAATCTTGAGTTACATACACATGAATTACACAAAAAATAGTTCATGGTGCAAAAGTTTGTCACTGAAAGCTAGATATTATTAGTGTTATTTTCTCGTATCCTCTTTCTAACTGAAAGAAATAATCCCCTTGATTATTTTCATTGATTGAATAGATATATATACAAGTTACAAAATAGGAGAATCCTATTCCTAAAACCTTATTCTACCATAATTCTAACTCTACAATTATGGTAGGTGTATAACACTAAATATGGTAAGAGTATATCCTAATATACTACAAATATACATTCCTTAATATACAAGAATTGTCCTACTTGTTTTTGCCCTATTTCCGTGGTCGGGCCTTTTCGTCCGAGCCATTTGGGCTGTCTTCGTTGGCTGCCACCGCCTCTATTTGGGCTGCCACCGTTTTCTTTGTTTTGTATACTGTGATATCGCTTTGTATATTCGGTGTATATCACAGGTATATTACCTCGTTTAACACACCCCCGCGATCATAGCGGGCGGTCTTCGAACGCCGAGGCTGTCCCTAAAATCTTCGAAGAGAACCATTTGGTAGACCCTTTGTAAAGATGTCGCAATTTGATAACGAGACGGGACATGGCAGACGCGAACTTGACCCTTTGCAACCTTTTCACGGACAAAGTGAATATCCATTTCGATATGCTTGGTGCGTTGGTGTTGAAGCGGGTTACCCGACGAGTAGATGGCACTAATGTTATCGCAATATACCAAGGTTGCCTTCGAATGGGACAATGAAGCTCCAATGACAAATTACGTAGCCAACATGATTCGGAGACCACATTCGCTACCCCTCGATATTCGCCTCGGCACTTGAGCGTGATAGAGTTGCCGACGTTTGGGCGACCGGGAGACCAAGTTGTTGCCAAGGAACATACAAGTAGCAGAAGTCGACCGTCCGGTGTCGGGACACCCACCCCAATCGAGCATCCGTGTAAGAGACAAGTGTGGATGTAGATGACGGATACAAGTGCAACCCATAGTCTAGTGTCCCCGAATATACCGAATGATGCGTTTGATTGCATTCATGTGCTCAACTACGGGATCATGCATGAATAAACACACTGCTGAACCGCATATGTAATATCCGGTCCGGTAAAGGTAAGATCTTGGAGAGGCCCCCGCAAGCTGCGATAGCGGGTCGGGTCCTCGTATGGTGCACCCGTTGCGGCACTCGACTTTGGGTTTGCATCAACCGGTATGGAAGTGGACTTACAGGATGACATCCCAGCCCTCTCGATGATCTCAGCAGCATACTTCCGTTGAGACAGAAACAAGCCACCTAATGGCGTTTGACGGCAATCCCCAAAAAATAACTCAACGGCCCTAAGTCCTTCATAGCAAATTCGGGCGAGCATGGCCATGATAGGGCGACGCAAAGCATCGGAGGAGGCGGTCAAGATGATATCATCCACATACAATGAGAATATAGGCCAATGACGAACCACGGCGGTAGATGAACAAAGAATTATCTGACCTGTTGTGAGTGAACCCAATAGTCGAAACAAAATCAGCAAATCGTGTATACCAGGCACGTGGAGACTGCTTAAGCCCATATAATGACTTCTTCAACAAACAAACATGATGAGGGCGGTTGGGATCCACGAAACCCAACGGTGATGCATATAAACCTGTTTCCTTGAGATCTCCATGTAGAAAAGCATTCTTGACATCCAAGCGATGAATCGGCCAAGTCTTTGAAAGAGCCAAGCTAAGTACGGTGCGAATGGTAGCCGGTTTGACCACCGGACTAAACGTCTCACCACAATCAATACCAACCTGCTGAGTCTTACCATCACCAACAAGTCGCGCCTTATGCCGAGCAAAGGACCCATCTGAATTCTCCTTATGAGCAAAAATCCACATAGACCTGATAATATTAATACCATATGGACGGGACACCAACTCCCACGTCTTATTATCAATAAGAGCATTATATTCATCAGTCATAGCAATTTTCCAATTAGGGTCATTTAATGCGGACACAGGATTGCGGAGCAAGGGGGATTTAGAGACATCAGAATGTAAATTAAAATATCTTTTAGGTGTAAAAATATCCTGCTGACTACGAGTAACCGGTCTATGACTCGAGGAAGAAGTGATGGAATTTTGGGAATTTTTCGGGCTCGGGACGGATCGGCCGGCGGGCGGTGGGCTCCGCGGCCCAAATCGGTACAAGGCGGAATCGATTCTGGAGCGAGTTCCGGGTGGGCCGGGTTTCGGACCGAGTTCCAGAATTGGGCTGGGACCGGCCCAATAGCTGGAGGCTGTTCCGTGGGCTGGAAACGCAGGGGGGAGACGCTTTGTGGGACCGGCGGGCGGTGGGCCCGCTGGAGGATTTTGGGCACGGGAGTTGTCCGAAAAATTCCGAATAATATACGGGGATATTTGGTCATCCAAAAAATTATACGACTTAGGCTCGGGAGTATGAACTTTCGTAAAAGGGAATTGGGTTTCATAAAAAATGACATGACGATTTATAATGATTTTCTTGGAGGATAAATCAAAACACTTATAACCACAATGATTCGACGGATAACCCAAAAATACACACGGGGTAGACCGAGCCTGAAGTTTGTTAATTGTGGTGGATGGGAATAACGGATAACACAAGCACCCAAAAATCCGAAGATGAGAATAAGACGTGTTCTTATTATATAAGATTTTGAGAGGGGAATAATATGTCAGACCTTTAGACGGAATTATGTTAAGAAGGTAAGTGGCCATTTGTAGAGCATGATGCCAAAAATACGGAGGTATGGAGGCATGGATTAGGAGAGTTCGGACAATGTTATTTATGGAACGAATTTTGCGTTCGGCTTTCCCATTTTGTGAAGATGTATGAGGACATGAAAACCGAAAATTTATCCCATGAGTAGCACAAAATTCTCGAAACTCCCTATTGTCATACTCCTTCCCATTATCACATTGAATATTTTTTATTTCTCTTTCGAATTGAGTACGAACGAACGCTCTAAATTTTATGAAGACGGAAAGCACTTGTGATTTATTCGCAATTGGAAACGTCCACAAAAATCTAGAATAATCATCTAAAAAGAGAACATAATATCGGTGACCCATTGAACTAAGAACAGGAGATGTCCATAAGTCGCTATGAATAATGTCAAATGGCATAGAAGTATGAGAATTGGAGTCTACAAATGGCAACTTAACAATTTTTCCTAATGAACAAGATCGACAAATTGGAGTACGACTCGTACCCTTACAAGAAATAAAGCTATTTTTATCTAAAGCGATAAAATAGAAGATCCGGATGACCCAGACGAGCATGCCACATGGAAGGAGAGATGGCTGCAAAAGGCGATGGTAAGGTGGACTCGATGGTGAAACGGGCATGATAGGATATAGATCCCCCTACTATCACACCTCATGAGATGACTCCCCGTCTTGAAATCCTTCACAGAGAAACCGAAAGGATCAAATTCAACGAAACAGAATTGTCATTTGTGAACTTTCGGACGGACACTAAATTTTTAATCAATTTAGGAGCATGTAAAGTATTTTTCAAGATGAGTGGTGGATTGGGGGGAGACAACGTTTTACGACCATACCCTAGAATTGGAATATAACGCCATTACCAATAATTATCCCCGAGGGGTGCTCAAATTGGAATAAGACGAGAGAGTACCTAAGTCGGAAGTCATGTGAGTAGTGGCCCGGTGTCCATGTACCAATTTTGGTCCGGTTGAGTCAATCCCAACGTGTGCATCGCGGCCTCGATATCGGTCCGAGTAGGGCCTGCCGCATGATGGGCTTGCGGAGGTCGCGGCCCAAGAACTCCGGGCCGTGTCTTTGGACACGGCCCGTAATCGCTACCACTGCCGTTGTTGGGCCGCGGCGATGGGCCGCCACCGTGGGCATTGGGCTCGGGGTGTTGGCCGCCCCACCGGCCGCCGGAATTCCCCCGCCGCTCTTGGTATGGGCCTGGCGGCCCACGGTCCACCGCTATCGCTCCATCGCCATGGGCCCCACCGCCGGGCCCATGGGGGTGGTGGGCCCTTGTTCATTGGATGGGACCCACCGACGTTTTGCCGACTACCGGAACCTCCACCATTACCACCGCGTTTGCCCCCACAGTTTTTGTTATTATTCTTGCGATTATTCTTGCCGCCACCATTATTATGGTTTTGGCCCGAATTATTAACAAAAACTGACGGATTAGGAGAGGACGCCATCATGACAATTGGACTTGCTCCGGTAGCCGCCTTTTTAGCCAAACCGGCTTCTTCCAACGTAAGCATGGAGCGGGCTTGATGGAAGTCGGGAAGAGGGTTGCTTTGGCGAAGGAGAGTGCCAACACCATTATAGGCCTCCGAAAGACCGGCAACCAACTGTAGAACTAGACGATTATTTGTTACCGGTGCGCCAACATTACGGAGTTGATCCGCCAATTCCTTTAGTTTCTTGCAATATGCAGAAACGTTAGGAAATACATCCATTCGAACGAGAGAGAATTCCTGCTCGAGTGTGACGACACGGGAATGTTGGTTGTCTTGGAATATGTCACGCAATCTATTCCATGCAGCCATAGCCGTGGTATCTGGCTCCATAATCGTCTGTAGAAGGTCCACTGAAATAGTGGCGTATATCCACCGAAGAACGGTAGCATCAAGTGTAATCCATAGCTCAGGATCCTCCGCAGGACGGGGTCTAGCGGGAGGAATGATGTGATGAACAACTTGATAAGATATAGCGTGAATTTTAAACAACTCTGCCCACGTTGCATATTGAACGTTTTCCATCTCAAGGACAATAGGGACACTTAGCTTGATATTAGAAACCGTGAGGGCAAGGTGAAAATTGTTCTTAGACATATTTGAAAGAACAAAGAAGGAGGTTAAATTTAAGAGAGGTTTTTGAGAGCGGAAGACGAGATATTTGGAGAGAAAACCCGAGGGAAGGGGGGGTTCTCGGCCAAGGAGACAAAAGTTTGAGAGAAGAAAACTTTTGTTTAGACCTAGTCTCTTGATACCATGAAAGAAATAATCCCCTTGATTATTTTCATTGATTGAATAGATATATATACAAGTTACAAAATAGGAGAATCCTGTTCCTAATCTATTCCTAAAACCTTATTCTACCATAATTCTAACTCTACAATTATGGTAGGTGTATAACACTAAATATGGTAAGAGTATATCCTAATATACTACAAATATACTACAATATACATTCCTTAATATACAAGAATTGTCCTACTATTTTGCTGCCCTATTTCCGTGACTGGGCCTTTTCGTCCGTGCCATTTGGGTCGTCTTCTTCGTTGGGCTGCCACTTGCCTCTATTTGGCTGCCATTTTTTCGTTTTGTATACCTGTGATATACTGCTGTATATTCAGTGTATATCACAGGTATATTACCTCTGTTTAACACTAACATCTTTTCACTATTAAAAAATCTTTATTCTCTCACTGAACTTTCCATTAAAAAAATGATAAAAGGTTATTTCCCATTGAATGTTGGTGAACAAAATCTAAATAGTGTTTTCACAAGAAGAACTTAGGAAGTTCCCAACATTTCAGTGGGAATATGTACTTTCCACCATGCGATTTTTCATTGAGCTGGTTTGATGGAAATGAGGTGAAAAACTTATGTTCTATAGCACATATTTCCCACTGAATATCGATGGAAAAAACCTTTATTTCTAGTAGTGCTCATCCCATTTAGCTTTGTAGATGCACATTTATAAGACTCGTAGAATATATGTATCAATCGAATGAATTTACTTCTAGTGAGATCAATTCAATAAAACAAAATTAAAGAAAGAAATTTGAGTGATTGGTCTTGAAACAATTCATTTTAAGAAAAATTGACTTTTTTTTTCTTTTCGCGATATGGTATTTTTCAAGTTTTCTTCATTTGAAATTGTCATGTTAACTGACAGAAGTAGTCTATGTACACGGCCCCACGTGTATATTGACATACCGAATTGGAGCATATTCTTTACCATATTTGTAAAGTCATTGTACAATTGTAATTATGGTATTAGTCTTGTATTAGGAAAAGATATTAGACTTATAGTAGGAAAGGTAGATTTAATTTCCTGAATTAGTTTTGTATATCTCATGTATATATACCTTTTCATTAAAGAAAATAATCAAGAGATTATTTTCTTTCGTGGTATCAGCAGTCTAGGGCAAACTTCTCCTTCTCCAATTTTATTCACAGCTTTCGCAGCCCTCTGTGCAGTGGCCGACGACCACATACCTCCCTTCACAAAATTTCCTCTTCCATCATCTCATAAATTATTCTCATCTTCTTTACTTATGTCTACTTCTAAGAATACGTTTCACCCAGCACTTACAGTCCACATTCCTAGTGTTCTTGAAATGGAAAACGTCCAATACGCGACGTGGGCAGAATTGTTTATGGTTCATGCCCTCTCGCATCAAGTTCTACATCACATCATCCCCTCGGTCACAGGCAAGGAGAAGGTGCCTACCCCGGAGGAGGATCCAGTGCTATGGACAACACTTGATGCAACTGTTCTTCAGTGGATTTATTCCACTATCTCTACCGATCTTTTACAGACGATCATTGAGCCCGACGCTACATCAATGGACACTATTTTCCAAGATAACAAAAATTCCTGTGCGGTCACTCTGGAACAAGAATTTTCCCATGTCTCTATAGAATATTTTCCTAGTGTCTCAGCCTATTGCAGAAGATTGAAGGAGTTGGCGGATCAACTCTGGAATGTTGGGGCGCCAGTCACCAATAATAGTTCTTCAAATGATTGCAGGCCTATCAGAGGCATATAATGGTGTGGGAACCCTCCTTAGTCAGAGCGATCCACTTCCTCCATTTTACAAGGCCCGGTCTATGCTCACGCATGAAGAGGCCGAATTGGCTAAAAAGGCCACCATCGGAGCAAATTTGGCCATGATAGCGGAGACACCCTCTAATTCCTCTCCAAATTAGAATAACAGGTGTGGAAATCAGAAACAAAACCGGAAATCTGGCGGGAAATATAGCGGCCACGGTAAGGGCGGCAGCCGCGGCATAAACAGTAGCGACAACAGGGACTCCGACAGCAGCAAGCAGCTGCATCACTAGGAAGTTGGGCCGGGGTAGTGGCCCAGCTGGCCTAGCCACCCCTGGCCTATCCCGTAATTTCCAGCAAATGGGGTTGGTCCACAACGGCCCAGTTTCCCCATCTTCCCGCACCCACCTCGATCCAGTGTTGGGACTGGCCAGCTGGTTGTCCTGCTTGGGCCTCGGCCCCAGCAGGCCTTCGCGGCAGCGGGCCTAGCGGCATACCCGACCCCCAGAGATATTGAGGCAGCCATGCATACACTTGGCATAAATCCCCCTGACATAAATTGGTACATGAACACCGGAGCCACCTCACATATGACGTCGGACCAATGTACTCTCTTGTCTTATTTCAATTTGAGCAAAACTAAAGGCATGATTGTTGGTAATGGCAATACAATTCCGATTCGAGGTCATGGTCACACAAATTTACCCCCTTCACATCCGCCCCTATTCCTAAAAAATGTCCTTCAGGCCCCTCACCTAATTAAAAATTTGGTGTCAGTCTGAAAATTCACCACTAATAATTGGGTTTCTGTTAATTTTGATTCGTTTGGATTTTCTGTGAAGGATTTCAAGACGGGGACACCTCTAATGCGCTGTAATAGTTGGGGTGAGCTGTATCCAATCACCACCATCACCATACCCACGAGTCAAGCATCACCTTCAACATTTGCTGCTCTTGCTCCATCTTTGTGGCATGCCCGTTTAGGTCATCCGGGGTCGTTTGATTTTGTCATCTCTTCGTAGTCATAATTTTATTGATTGTAAAAATATGAGTTGTACTCATATTTGTCCGTCATGTCCATTAGGGAAACATGTTAGATTTCCATTTGTAGCTTCTACTTCTCGTACGCTGATGCCTTTTGAGATTATTCATAGTGATTTATAGACATCTCCCGTTTTAAGTTCTATAGGCCATCGTTATTATGTTTTATTCTTAGATGACTACTCTAATTTTTTGTGAGTTTTTCCTTTGACCAAAAAGTCTCAAGTATTTTCCACCTTTTTAAAATTTAGAGTCTTCATCCGTACCTAGTTTGAACGGGATATTAAAAATATTCAATGTGATAATGGTAGGGAGTTTGACAATGGGCCATTCAGTGATTTTTGTGATAATAATGGCATATCCTTTAGGTTCTCATGTCCTTATACATCTTCACAAAATAGGAAGGCAGAACGTAAAATCCGTACCATAAATAATGTTGTTCGCACATTACTAGCCCATGCATCCTTACCCCCTATTTTTTGGCATCATGCTTTACAAATGGCTATATACCTACTTAACATTCTCCCTCGGAAAGGTTTGGCTTATAAATCCCCACTCTGAATTCTTTACAATAAAGATTCCTCGTATTCTCATCTTAGGGTGTTTGGGTGTTTATGCTATCCACTTCTTCTGTCCACTACAATTAACAAACTTCAAGCCCGGTCTACCGCTTGTGTCGTTTTGGGTTATCCGTCTAATCATCGTGGTTACAAATGTTTTGATTTATCGTCCAATAAAATCATAATTAGTCGCCATGTTATTTTTGATGAATCCCAATTTCCATTTGCTAAATTGTATACTACCGTGTCGAGCTCCTCTAATCATTTTAATGATGGGCCATCACCGTATGTCGTCCAACAGTGGGCCCATGATTTCCGTCACCACGGATCCCCTATTTCGGACTGCCCAGTCACGTCCAGGCCAGCGGGCCAACCATCTGCTAGCCCAGATACCTCACTGCGCGTTGTACCATCCAGGCCAGCAGGCCCACTGCCTGCTGGCCCAAATCCCTGCCCAGTCAGTCCACTCGAGAGTCCACCTCCTCCCTCCCCAGTCATGCCCGTTCCTACCCCGAGTCATGGGCCCGTTACTGGTAGTTAATGTGATATTTTTAAACCTAAACAACATTTTAATCTTTATTCTAATGTTACTAAATCACCCCTACCACGTAACCCAATATCCGCCCTTCATGACTCGAATTGGAAACTAGCCATGACAGATGAATATAATGCTCTTATTGAAAATAAGACGTGGGAGTTAGTGCCCCGTCCATCTGATGTTAATATTATTCGGTCGATGTGGATTTTTACTCATAAGGAAAATTTTGATGGTTCGTTTGAGAGGCATAAGGTCCGTCTTGTAGGTGATGGTAAGACTCAGCAGGTTGGCATCGATTGTGGAGAGACATTTAGCCCGGTGGTCAAACCGGCGACCATCCGCACAGTTCTCAGCCTAGCTCTCTTGAAAGCCTGGCCCATCCATCAATTGGATGTAAAAATACTTTCTTACACGGAGATCTCAAGGAGACAGTATACATGCATCAACCCCTAGGTTTCAGAGACCCTAGTTACCCTACTCATGTCTGTTTACTCAAAAAGTCCTTATATGGGCTTGTGCAGGCCCCACGGGCGTGTTATAAGAGGTTTGCAGATTATGTGTCTACAATTGGGTTTTCTCACAGCAGGTCTGATCATTCTCTGTTTATCTATAGACGTGGTACTTCTCTGGCATACATTTTATTACATGTTGATCATATTATCCTGACTGCCTCATCGAATACTATGCGCAAGTCTACCATGGCCCTTCTCAGTTCGGAATTTGCTATGAAAGACTTTGGACCTTTGAGTTATTTCATAGGGATTGCTGTCACTCATTATACAGGTGGTCTCTTTTTATCACAGAAGAGGTATGCTACTGAAATTGTTGATAGAGCTGGCATGTCCTCTTGTAAACCCTTTGCTACTCCGGTTGATACCAAACCAAAGCTCAGTGCTACTACTAGCACCTCATATGAGGATCCCACCCACTATCGTAGTCTTGCAGGGGCCCTTCAGTATCTGACATTCACCAGACGTGACATTACTTATGCCGATCAGCAGGTTTGTTTGTTTATGCATGATCCACGGATAGAGCACATGTAGGCACTAAAATGCACTATTTGATGCGTACAGGGCACACTTGAGTACGGTTTGCAGTTATACACCTCCTTCGTGTCTACTCTCGTATCCTACACAGATGCCGATTGGGGTGGCTGTCCGGATACCAGACGTTCGACGTCTGGCTATTGTATGTTTCTAGGTGATAATTTGGTCTCGTGGTCAGCTAAACGTCAGGCGACGTTATCGCGTTCAAGTGCAGAGGAAGAATACCGTGGGGTAGCCAGCATCAACGCACTAAACATATCGAGATGGATATCCATTTCGTTCTTAAAAATGTAGCTCGTGGTCAGGTACGCGTAATCCATGTTCCTTCCCGCTATCAGATTGCAGACATCTTTACAAATGGTCTACCATTGGTTCTAATTGAAGATTTCAGGGACACTCTCAGCGTACGCCAGCCGCCCGCTATGACTGCGGGGGTGTGACTGAAGTAGTCGATATACACGGCCCCACGTGTATATTGACATACCGAATTGGAGTATATTCTTTACCATATTTGTAAAGTTATTGTACAATTGTAATTATGGTATTAGTCTTGTATTAGAAAAAGATATTAGACTTATAGTAGGAAAGGTAGATTTAATTTCCTGAATTAGTTTTGTATATCTCATGTATATGTATCTTTTTATTAATAAAAATAACCAAGAAATTATTCTTTTTCATTAACAATATTGTTCTCCACCATATCACTCCCCTTCTTATTTCTCAAAACTTTCTTATTCTTTTGTCCTAAAACATATTTTTATATGTTTTAGATTTGATGAGTTGTACATTAGTAAAAGTTTTGTCAGCTTGCAACATGAGGAACAAGGTTTTGCTACTTCCACCTTCGGAAGCATCTAAAAACTTCAAACTCAAAAATGTAACACGCATACATGATATATCTAACGTAAACATTTGACAGTGATGCAAGAGACCGTCCAATCCCATAACGAAAACTGTAATACACCTGCAAGAAGAATATGGAAGTTCTACTATTTGCGTTCCCAAAAAACTTTACTCCCTTTCTTTTTCAATACAGTCACAGCAGCACAAAATAACAAAATAAAGGAAATTGAGAATATATTTATGGAAAACGAAAGGCAGGATGCCATAGCACGAAACTATATATGAACTAATGAACATGATGTCCTAAACCTTAGGTTAAACATGTCCTGTGTAAATAAAAAATCTGCTAGTATTTTCAATGCACTATAAGTGCAGAACGTTTCGTGGAATGTATCAAGTGATAGATAGAATGTTTACATTTCTTTTTCATGTACGTAGTAGTCATTTGTCAACAGTTTTCTGCTTGTTTAATTTTGATGTT
Source organism: Anisodus tanguticus (assembly GCA_034509755.1). Taxonomy (NCBI): domain Eukaryota; kingdom Viridiplantae; phylum Streptophyta; class Magnoliopsida; order Solanales; family Solanaceae; genus Anisodus; species Anisodus tanguticus. The sequence goes on from CM067559.1 coordinate 27,193,728, forward strand.
AGGTGTATTTATACACCCAATCGCCGTATTTTACTCATATTTATTGACTTGTTTGAGAACCAAATGTACTAAATACACCTAACTATTATTCACTTTTCGATTTGGAGCTAATTTGTGCATTATTGTGGAATTTAGGTACTTACGAAGGAAATACGTCATTTCGGAGAAGAAGAGCTCAAAATGATAAGTATGGAATGAGGAGGGACCTCGTCGAGCAAGGTCCAAAGTGAGACAAACTCTCGCCCTGATGCTCGCTCAGCGAGCCAAAGTCGAAGCAGAATAATTGAGTTGAAAAATTTTATAAGGCAGGAAAAACAACCAGGCGTCACTTAGCGAAGGCCAAAGGTAGCTAGTTTGTAATACCTCGTGCGTTCGGGCTAATGTCACGACCCAAAATTTCATTTGTGCTGTGAGGATACCTATACTAGCCGTAGGAGAACCACTAACCTCAAATCATGAAAATATATTAGATCAAGAGTGCGGAAATAATGGAGAGTACCTTTATACAACGATAACTTAAAAAATTACAAAATTTCATCGTATACAACTGTTTCTACCCCCAAGACCTGGTGTCAGTAGTACAAGGACTCTAAGATGAGATAAAGATAAAATATAAGAACTCCACCCTGGATGATAGGGGAGGCTTGACCAGATGGAGATCAAGGCTACCGGAAGGGATGATCTGCCTCACTCTCCCGTGCGCCAAGCTGCAATCTGAATAGACCGAATACCTGCCTCCACATAAACGATGCAGCAAGTGTAGCATGAGTACACAATGTACCCCCGTAGATATCATAAATCGACAACTACGGAAGTAACATAATATATATAAGTACCAAGTTGACTCAACGAATAGATCCTAATCCAATTAACATGCTAGTTATCTAAATCCGTTTATCCACATAGGTCATAATCTATAGATACAGTCTACTCAACACACAAAGCATTTGTTACAGTCAAACACAATTAAGGCATTTAACACGTAAAGACTCTTACCTTGACACTTAGAGATCTATTTCTCCACCTAGGCCATAATTTTGTTTAATACACTACTCGACCCAGTCCATTAGATAAGTAATTCTACCATGCCTTTGTTAACAAGTTATTAGTCTTAACCTTCAGGTTTCATTACGACACTATGTGTTTACGGTCATGCCAATTGATAACCCTTCTAAAGATTCTTCTCCCTACACAAGTCAAGAACACACGTCCTACCCTCCCAAATAATACAATTTAAGAATTCATGTACTTAGGTCAATACATCACGATGAACATGCAACAAGTCTATAAAACACTAACCTTCGGTACCAACAATTACCAAGAAAGGGCACACATGCACATATACTAACCTTACCCACTTTACCTGTACGCATTGTACAATAAACCATAACAATCACCCAATTCACTACTAGTTTTTTCATCACCGCGGCAACTCGACAACCGACCATATCAAGCTTATATAACACGATTGCATTCATGTTTTAGAGAATAGTTTCACACACAATACTTTTCCAACAATAACCAAGAATTCATCAAGTCTACTAGACATCAACACTGAGTACACACAACACGGAACCACCAATAAGAGTAGGAATAAAATACAATGCAAATGATGTATGTATGAATGCAAGTGCTATGTGTACCCGGTATACACACGCTACTGCAGTAGCTATCACGTGACCCATGGGTGACTCATGAGGTTCGTAAACCCATCCGATCCCATCGGATACTAGCTCGAGGGCTGAATCTCATAACCAGTCATCACTCTCGTAATCATGTACCATATCCCTCAATCTGACTTCCCAAGCCATTCTCAGAAATGTATCAGTAAGCCAATGCCAAGTATATAAAATGTATGAATGAGATGGATATGTGTACACCATGTATTTAACATGATCAGTTTAATCAGTATATATCAATTTCTATTCCAATGTTTAGACGAGATGTGGAGTGATGAATGCATGATAAGTCAGATCATGATATCATATCAGCCTGACCATAGGCCCACACAATACAGATTTCAATACCATAATAACATGGCTACAATCCCACCAATACACATTTGAGAATATACATTGGATCTCCCTAGAGAGAGAAACTGTGTGATGAATAAGCACAATAATTAAAGTATTGGCAACAAGCCCAAATAGCAACAGTTGAAATTGACTTAAGGCCGATTCCCCAAATCACCCATATTCACAGTTATACATCGGTTCCCACTTAAGCGTTCATTATAATAACTAAAGTGGGACCCCAACACGCCTAATACCACTTAATACTTATACCTATTACGTGCGTCTATCAAAGTCTACAACAAAGGAAATTGTAGCCTACCTTATTGCCGAGCGGGTGCCACAAACTCCTAGTCCACAACTTATTTCCGGTTGGCTATCGGATGGCCATAACTTAACCAACCATGTAGAAGTCCTATATTTACACACATAGTCACATATAAGGCTATTTCTATGAAGTAAATGCTACCTATTCCAAAAGGAACTCTTCAACAATCTATTTTGACCATTACTAACCCATCTGCTTTGGTTCCATTACTTAGTCAAAACCTCCACTTTTATAAGAAAACATTCCTCTTGATCTCATTTAAGAAAATAATACTTTCAAGTTCAAGAATCCATAAAGTAGTGATTACTTTCCCCAAAATATGCTTAATGTATGAAAATATATCCCAAGACTCGAGCTTTAGGTTATACAAACAAAAAGGCTTCTTCGCCGCCCAAGACCCACTCTTCGAACATGATAAATAAGATTAAGAATCATAAATGGGGTCAATGAATCTTACCCCAAGCATTTGATGTTGGAATCTTAAAAATTTTGCCTCCACTGAGCCTCTAAGGAGCTTGACTGGGTTTGGGGAAAATGAGGCTCAGAGTTGGGAACATGTGGCAATTAAGAATTAGGTTTGCCTAGCGATGTCCATCGGTGCGGACCCGAATGCGCTGGCGTGACACTGCTTCAGCGAGAGGATTCTCCGCAGAAGTTGTATCATTAAATTCTTGGACTTCTTCCAAAGCAGACAGACTATGTGCGGGGGAGGGATCGTTGGGGCGGGGCAGTCTTCGCTGAGGCGGAGATAGGGCTTCCAAAAATTCTCAAGTCTAAATGATCTACTCCTTACCATGGCTAGGGTCATTCTAACTCATAAATTTCACGCATAAGCAAATCAGTGAGTACTTATCAAGGGATATTCCAAGAATGAGGCGTAAAGCTCATAACGACCAAGCGGGTCATTGCAATAGATACCAATTAAACACACATTCATCATCGAATAGAGAGTAGACAAAAAGTACCTCACAGAATCGAGGGCGTAGCCTCGCAGGGATTTTCCTTACTCGCATATGGTGATAACTAGCATAGTATTGAATTCTATGATCAGGCTACATGGTATCGACTTTGACTTACACGGTAATTCTTGTCGCGAGTACCCGAACTAGTTACTAAAACTCATTTGCTATAATTTTACCCTCCTTAGAAATAAGACAAAATAGAATCGTTGGAAAGCTTTGGTTTGAAATAATCATAGTAAGGCATCTCTCCATCGATACCACTGAGATCGTAGGGTCATGCGGTATGGGTAAACAAAATTTGTCTAGTAAAGCATACGGTATAATGGAATCACGGTGGCCTGGCACCTTATGAATAATGCATATACAGGTCGGGAGATATATTCTTGAGCTAGGCGGAACAATTGATATGCGATGGAGGGGGGGACATCGCTTAATCATGAACTTTAGCACTGACACGCCTATACGAACATGAGGAAATACATGCGTCGAGGCGGACGTGACCTCGCATGGGCGCATATCGCCTGCGTAACACCTTCCCTTGAGGTGAATTGACCATAGTGCTAGGGCGCATGACAGTCCACCAGGGCGAAACTTTGAACTTCCAAATGTCCTAAAATAGGAAGGGTCCCCCCTTTTTCCCACTCTATCCCAAATGTTACTCTCCCCTTTTTAATTTCAAATCCCCATGCTCTCAACACTAAACCACTTATTACCCTAAAAGAATCCCCTATACTCTCTAATTTCTCAAACTTCCTAACTTACCCAGACTCAAAACCTAAGGAACGGTGAGAAATTGAGGCACATAGGACTTGTTCAACTCGAATCCATAATTCAAGGTTGTCGCACTCGATGATTTCTTTGTAAACCTTCATAAAACGCATGGGTAGAATCATATTCTTGTGTACAAACAGACTGGGTTATCGGAAGTTGCATAGAGGAATTTTGGGGTTTGGGCGACGAGTTGTGGGGGTTGAATATTTGTAGATCTATTGAATTAATATCTTAATATGGGTCTTATTACTTGCATACTCATCTAGGATCTAAATGGGAGATTTTTCCAGCAAAAAAATATAGTATTTTTGGGTTGAGGTCTAGTTTTGGGCTGAGGATGATGACCTTGCCTCGATGGACTATTTTCGTGGGTCCACTAAGGCATGTGAAATCTTCGCTGAAGAAAAATTATGTGATCCTTGAGATAGGTCATTATCGTTGATGGCCTTCCACTGGAGCGGTCCCGCGATGGCGGCATCAACTCTGCAAAAGTGGAAATTAGGCAGTGATAGTAAAAAATAGTAGCTTCACATAGGTCGGCTAGGGTCAGTTTTCATTGGTTTATTTGGCTCACTCGGCGCATAATGACATGATACACATTACTCCATCGCTGAACTAACTTGAATTTGACTAATGCACGTACCATTTGCTAAAATAGACAAAACTATAATGGATAACCTTCCCCCGACTTATAGACTCGTCGACGAAGAGCCTGAAGCTGTCTATGATACTTTCTAGTTTACATCAAAATATTGTGTGAACCGTGACTACGCCAATTTAAGAGACAAGAAATTATTGAAGGAGAAGGGCATAGATATGACCGGCTTGGAGGAGCACCTCCCAGAGTTTTATGGGAAACTGATGCAAATACGAATTGTTTTATTCCCACTCCCTGCAAAGGCCAACGAAGATTGGTTTAGAGATTTCTATGCCAATCTAAAATGTGTTAGGTTGACGGAGCAAAATCCAGAAATACAAATCTGGGGCAAAATGATACCTATTGGGAATGAGACGATTAATGTTATCTACGGGATGCCAAACCATCTTATGGAGGCCATGGATGCCAAGAATATTTCTGAGAATAGAGCATGGTTAGTGTCAAAGCTGGTGGCGGAGGAGAATAGAAACAAGGTTTCACGGGCCAACAAAAAGTCAGGGATCACCAACAGGTACTTTACTGCTAAGGCCAAAAGGTGGTAGAGTATCATTGCTAGCAGGGTGCATCCCTCAAGTAACAAAACTGATTGCACGTATGTTCGCACTCTTATGATAGCGTGCATCCTGGATAATGTCCCCGTGAATGTGGGCCATCAGGTCAATCTAGAGTGGAGGGACTATCTGATCAGGGATGTGCCGAGTATGATGTTTCCTTCATTTATTATTGAGATATGCCAGAGGGCAGGATTGGATAACAGTCTTGGTGATGACTAGATTGACTCTGAGGGGGCCTTCCATCACTTGAAGGTGTCAGGATTGGGTCCCTTGGTGAAAAGCAAGAAGAGAAGGGTAAACTTGAATGTAAACGGTGATGATGATACTGGTGATGGGTCTTAGTCTCAGTCACATGGGCCTTTTGGTGCCATGGGGTCTTAGTTGCAAGATATCCGAGACTTGATTGCCGAACTTCCAAGGCCTCATATTGGGGCTAGTACTTCAGATGTCCCCGCCCATTACTTCACCAAAGAGGAGATGAAGCAGTACCTTGAGTCACATGAGGGACTCAAAGCCTCAGTTAGTACTCTGGGAACCGTGTATATGGATCTAGCCAGACATCATGGCGAGATCCGCACACGCTTTGAGAAGGAAAAAGAAAAGAGCAAGTCTAGGGGCAAACTACTCGTGAAGATGTGGAGGGGAATCAAGGGCTTGTTCAAACACTTGGACAACAAGGACACTCTTCCAGTTGAGCAAGATCATGATGATGAGGACTACTCTTTCATGTGCCAGTCTGGTGGTGGAGACAGCGGCAGTAGCAGTGAGGGAGGTGGTGAGGGGCCAAGCTCTAGGAGGTAAGATTGGTCTCTAGCCCATGTCGGGTTTTAATTCAAATTACTTTTCTGGTATTTGTAGATGTTTGGATAATTTGGATAATTTTTGGCTTGGTTTACATGCTTTTATTTTCTTTTTTTGCTTGGTTTGTGAATGTTTCGGGAAAAAATACATATTTGTAGCTAGTCGCTTATTTATGTCTTGGTTATGATTGATGGGCATTCGGATGTTGCGGATGTTTGTGTTAGTTGCTGGTTTCATTTGATTTGCACTTGCCATAGGGTAGGTTGATATATGTACAAGTTGAAGAATGAATGAATATAGGGGCAGAACCCACTGGTTTCTGCCCAGTGGTTCCGCTGGCGCGAGAGTAAGCTTCGTTGTGTCAGGCACACTTCTGCAAGAATAACTTCGCGCAAGCAGACTCTGGATAGGGCACTATCATTCACTGCGGTGGGAAATTTTCTACAGACGCGAGCTCACTGAGGTGGGATATTATCCACCGGGGAAAACTCTGGTCTACAGTTGGGGTCACGCTCTTGTAGCTCACCTTTAGCTGGGCGGCTCCGCAGGTGCGAACAAGGGTGTGCTAGGGTGAGGCGCCTAAACTAGAACAAAAATTGTAGACTTGGATAGAAATTTAGATTTCTCTAGATAACCCTCGGACATGATTCCCATGCACGATCCAATCCATTTAGAGTGTCATGTTTAGATACCAATTAGAATCAACTAGATACCAATTTGACTCAACCGAATATCAAACTGAGCGAGGCACGATAGGAGCGAAAGAATGGAGAAGTTCCTAAAATGTCTTATAGCCTCTTGATGATAGGTACGGACGTCTATGTACCTATCCGCGAGACTTTACTAAACATTATCCTTGTACTTTGTGAGACTGGTGAACCTAAGACTCTAATACCAATTTGTCATGACCCAAAAGCCCAGTTATTCCATGAGGGCACGTACACTAGTAGTAAGAGAACCACTAACCTCAAATCATGAAAGAATATTAGATCAAGAGTGCGGAAAGAATCGAGAGCACCTTTTTACATTGAAAACTTTAAAACATTACAAAATTTCATCGAATACAATCGTTTCTACCCCCAACACCTAGTGTCACTCGTACAAGAACTCTAATATGCGATAAAGAGAGAATATAACCACTCCACCCTTGATGATAGGGGCGGCTTGACCGGATGGAGATCAAGGCTACCAGAAGGGATGGTTTGCCTCACTCTTCCGTGCTCCAAGCTATAACTTGAATAAATTAAATACATGTATCCACGTAAAAGATACAGCGAGGGTAGCATTAGTACATAACGTACCCCCGTAGGCGTCATAGGCCGACAACGACGTAAGTCACGTAACAAATATAAGTACCAAGTTGACTCTATCAATAGATCCTAATCCAATTAAAATGCTAGTTATCTAAATCCATCTATCCATATAGGTCATGATCTATAGATATACAGTCTACTCATCACACAAAGCATCAGTTACAGTCAAACACAATTATGACATTTAGCACATAAAGACTCGTACCTTGACACTCAGAGATCTAACCCTCCATGTAGGTCATAATGCCATCTAATACACTACCCGACCTAGTCCATTAGATAAGTAATTCTACCATTCCCTTGTTAACTAGTTATTAGTCTTAACCTGCAAATTTCATTACGACACTATGTGATTAGCACTTAGGTCAATACATCACGATAAACACGCAACAAGTATATAAAACACTAACCTTCGGTACCAACAATTACCAAGAAAGGGCACACGTGCACATATACTAACCTTACCCACTTTACCTGTACGCATTGCACAATTAACCATGACAATCACCAAATTCACTACTAGTTTTATCACACCCAGTACTTATTCCAGCAATAACTAAGAGTTCATCAAGTCTACTAGACATCAACACCGAGTACACACAACACAGAACCACTAACAAGAGTAGTAATGAAATGAAATGCAATGCAAATGATGTATGTATGAATGCAGGTGCTACATGTATCTAGTATACACACACTGCTGCAGTAGATTTCACGTGACCCATGGGGGACTCATGAGGTCCATATACCCATCCGATCTCATCGGATAGTAGCTCGAGGGCTGAATCTCATAACTAGTCATCACTGTCATAATCATGTACCATATCCCTCAATCTGACTTCACAAGCCATTCTCAGAAATGTATCAGTAAGCCAATGACAAGTATATAAAATGTATGAATGAGATGGATATGTGTACACCATGTAATTAGCATAATCAGTTTAATTGTATATATCAATTTCTATCAAATGTTTAGATTAGATATGGATTGATGAATGTATGATAAGTCATATCATATCAGCCTGTCCATAGGCCCACATAACACAAATTTCAATACCATAACCACATAGATACAAGCCCACCAATACACATTCCGAAATATACATTGGGTCTCCCTAGATGGGGAAACCGTGTTATGAATAAGAACAACAATTCAAGTAGTGGTGACAAGCCCAAGTAGTGGTGACAAGCTCAAATAGTGGCGACAAGCCCAAATAGCAACAGTCGGAATCAGCTTAAGGTCGATTTCCTAAATCACCTATATTCACAGTTATACACCGGTACCCACTCAAACGTTCATCACAATTGCTAAAGTGGGACCTCTAACACGCCCAATACCCCTTAATAATTATAACTAATACGTACTTCTATCAGAATCTACAACAAAGGAAATTGTAGCCTACCTCGTTGTCGAGTGGGCGCGATGAACTCCTAGTCCACGACTTGTTTTCGGTTAGGTATCGGATGGCCATAACTCAACAAACCATATTGAAGTCCTAGATTTACACACATAGACTCACATATAAGGCTATTTCTATGAAGTGCATGCTATCTAGTATGAAAAGAACCCTTCAATAATCCATTTTGACCATTAATAACCCATCTACTTTGGTTCCATTACTTGTCAAACCCTCTATTTTTATAAGAAAACTTTCCTCTTGATCTCATTTAAGAAAATAATAGTTTCAAGTTGAAGAATCCATAAAGTAGTGATTACTTTTCCCAAAATACGTTTAATGTATGAAAATACATCCCAAGACTCGAGCTTTAGGCTATCAAATAAATTGAGCAAGTCCTAAGGTTTTTAAAAGAAAATAGCTTCTTCCCCACCCAAGACCAACCATTGGAACATGGTAAATAAGCTTAGGAATCATAAATGGGGTCAATTAATCTTACCCTAAGGATTTGATGTTGGAGTCTTCAAAATTACCCTCCACTAATCCTCTAAGGAGCTAGAATGGGTTTGCAGAAAATGAGGCTCGGAGTTGGAAACATTTGGCAATTAGGAATAATGTCTGCCCAGCGATGTCCGTCGGCGCAGACTATAATGCACTAGCATGTCACCTCTCCTATGAGAGGATTCTCCGCAGATGCAGAATCATTAAATTCCCGGACTTCTGCCGAAGTGGATGGACTCTGTGCGGAGGTGAAATCACTGGGGCGGGGCAGTCTTTGATGAGGCGGAGACAAGGCTTCCAGACATTCTCAAGTATAAATGATCTACTCCCTACCATAGCCAAGGGTTATTCTAAATTGTAAATTTTGCATGTAAGGATATCAGTGAGTACTTATCGAGGGATATTCAAGGAATGAGAGCGGAAAGCTCATAACGACCAAGCGGGTCATGACAACTAAGGTTTGAATTATAATATGGGGATATAAGGGAATAAGTATGGGAGGTATAAGAAGATTTTTTAAACCTATTAAAGGTATAAGAACAGTCCTTGGGCAAATTAAAGTTGGAAGCTACATTACGGACCATGTTTTCAAGTGAGCTTGCATAAGACCTCCTTTCAAGACAGTATAAACCCCTCATTAGTTGAAAATTTGGAAACACTTCCTTGATTAAAGTTGTAGCTATTTGAAATACCTTTCCATCCATATGAGGATTAGGTCAAACAGATCTCTGTACAAAAGGTTATGGACATTTTACTTAAGGCAGGACAACAGTTATGGCACCCTTATGTCGCAAAATTAGTCCCACTCTGAAATTTTTTTGTTCCTTTGCGGTACCCTTGCGATGTAAGGGTAGCGCAAGAATTGTAACTTTCTAGATTTCATATTTAATAAGTATCCAAGGTCGGGGTTTATTTCCCCAACTTCCCCAAGTTTGAAAAACTTTCTAGGCAGAGGTAAAACTCATCCAAGGCATCAAGAACCCTCCGAGGTGAGTTTTAATGGTGTTTTAAAGTTTATTCACACTCACTAATACTCTTACTAACAAGATTAAACCTTGGGAATTCATAGATTCTTGCTTGAGTCTTCATCTTGGACAAGAAACCCTAGAATCCAAAATTCAAGATTTGAATATCAAACGGTAAGACCTCCACACTACACTTGAATATAGTTATGTATTTGGTATTTAGAGGGTTTAAGTTCTTGATTTATTATTGGTGAATTTGATAGAGAATCATGTATGATTATATGGCTAGAATGATTGGTTAAGGGTTGTTATTGACCTCATGTGTAGTATCATCTAATGGAAAGAAGATAGGTTGTTGGATAAAGAAACACCATCAATGAAGGCTGTGGAGCTTCATGTCCACTAGGTGTTTCATAAAATACTTAGATGATCAAACCATTAATGTTCTTACTAATATTGGTTCCCTTTGACGTATATTAATGTAGATTAAAGTCAAAATAGTGACCGAACATTGTATTACACTTGAAGGGTGAATTTGAGGTATGCATAACCAACTCTCTATGTGCAGGAACATTATTGGTCTTCCCCACGCCATGTTCTATCACGATTACTATGAATTGCATAAATAATAAAGTTATGCTATAATTTCATGAAAATCCCCAAAACTTTTATCCTTTAAATGATATATTTTCATTGTTAGTTCATGATTGTTATTCTGAATATCATGAATTCAGTAATTTAATCCATGTATACTCATGTTTGATATCCATGAGTCTCAGTCATGGAAACCTAGAATCCTTATGAACATTAATGCTCTAAGTTCTATAAATAGTCTATGATTCCACATCTAAGAACAATAATGCTCAACATTCCATGTTATGAAACATTGTCACGCCCCAATCTGGGGAGGCGTGGCCGGCACCTAGTGCCTTACTTTCCCGAGCATATATATCTTTAACTCTTAACATACACAAACTCATACTTGACCGGCAAAGCTGGATCACATCATAAGATGTAGCTAATCAAGGCTACATTCAAGCCAATCTGACTTGTCATCCATAAGGGTCTTAGCCCAATGGAATATATACATAAACGGGTTGTCAAGGCTACCATGGATTCTACAACTCAACAATATAAAAGGAAAACGACCAAGGTTGAAAAGGCCATCATATACTATTATGACCCAACATCATGGTCTACAAGGTAGTACTGTACATACTGGACATACACAGGACATATTTACTAGACTCTATAGAATAACAACTGTACTATCGTTGGGACAAGGCCCCGACCTATTTTATCAACTATGTAAACATATCAATACTCTATACTTGGCAACTCCAAATGACATGGAGTTTACCAATCAAGCTAAGCTCGGCATCGCCTACCGAGGAGGCCTGTCTATTTGTCTCCCAAGATCTATACGCGTGAAATGCAACACTACCAGCAAAAGGATCGTCAGTACAAATATAATATACTGGTATATAAGGAAACTGAATAACTAAAAGTTGAAACTCATTGATAATCATAGCAACTAAACTTATCTGAGAGATAAGGGGGAAAACCTGAAGTTATACTTACCTATTCCCAACTCATGTTATCTAATAATATCAACAATGTCCCAGGCCTTACCGAGGATCTATGGATACGTATAATGTACCAAGACTTAAATGAGGCTCTATGGATAAGTATAACATAGTAGGCGTTAAATGAGGCTCTGTGGATAAGTATAACATACCAGACCTTAAATGAGGCTCTGTGGAATAAGCATACAATGTAACAGGCCATATTTAGGCTCTATGGGAAAGTAACATAGTGCCAAAATAATTATATAGCTCGGGGTGTAAATCAACTATCATCAGCTATGGACTATGTCCGCAAGATCTATGTATACACATCCAGTAAGAAAATAAACTTAAAAGCATAAAGTACTCCCGATAAGGGACAAACAATAGCGAGAGTAGAATGCTCATTTAGATACTTCTTTTCGAGACCGATAATCGTTCAGAATCATGTTATGAAATAAATGATAGCCATTACATACCTTTTATCATCTAATTGAAACAATCAGCAATACACCTAAATCAGACATCACTTCAATCTATAACAAAACGACAATAGACTCATCATTAACTAAAGGAAACTAGAATACGGTATATCGAGCAACAAGTTCATCTCATAACGCTAACCAAAAATTCTCTTAAGCTTTTCATTTCTTCAAAATATAAACAACAATAACCAGCAACATAACCAGGTCCTTCTCATAAAATTTCATCCATAAGACATCATAGATATACTTCCAAAATAGTCCAGCAAGTATATCAATATGTATACGACTTTACGATAGCTAACTCCACAAGTTCATACTTATATGACTTAGCTAAAGCTTAGAGAAGCTCATAGTAAACCAAGAAGAGGAGAAATCTTACTTCAACACCAGGAACATCTTGAAATCTGAGCTTACTTCACTTCAAGGAAATTTGCACATCAACCACAAGACAGAAAAGAATAATCTAACAAGCACCACGGGGTTCCCGGGGTTTGATTCACCTTGATAGCCTTTGATTTTTACTCTAGGGTGATATGAGGACTGTTAGACACCATTTTAGGGTATCTAAGAACTGATGATAATGAACAAATGAGACTTCCAAGTTGTGACACCAACTTATATAAAAATATAAGCTTCCACCGCCTCAAGTGGGTCCCAAAGGGGTTGGCTGTGTAGTCTCGCAAAAATGTGAATGTCTTTGTACTTTAATGTCGCATTGAAGAACGGTTAATACATTGAAATTTGGACTCCTAGACCTTAGATATGATGGATGAATTACCCCCATAATTCCAAGTACATTGGGAGATAATCGCGATAAGATCTAACCCAAATGTCAGCTAACTTGTGAACGTAACTTGAGATGACCTTTCGCCAACTTTTATTTTATAACATGCTTGACTTCAAAGATTAACGTATGACTATTGTACGATTCAAATACCTCAGAAAAATACCTTATTATCATATTAAACACTCCTAGTATCACCCTCAAAGTATGGGCTATTACAATCCACTTTCCTTCGGTGAACTTCATCGAAAAGTAATTTCTAATGTTTAGCCTCAACCTCTCACAACACATAGTTAACACTTGTTTAAGACCATTGTTATTCATACAAAGGATCTTAACCCCTACGAATTTTCATTACTTTAGTTATAATGCATTCTAATGCAAAAATATGGGGTGTAACATCCTCCCCCTTGAAGAATTCATCCTCGAATGTAAAAGCATACATATAAGGAAATTGACTCTAAAGGGTTCTGAGAAAATTTTGACAGGGTCTCCTTTGTATCCAACCCGTCAGGCAATCAGATGACATATATATAACTCACAAGTACACGATTAATCATCAACAACTTTTTTCTCCACATAACTATCAACTTTAATAAAACATCATAAAGTTGTAACTTACCTCATATACATACATCTCTATCTCCGTTACGCTATAACTTTTTCAACTCGAATATCCTCTAATTATAAAACGCTTCCATAATAGAGATACTTAAAAGATTGGATGCACAAACTATAATTTTGGAGGTAACTCTAACTTGTATGCCACTTGGCCTATTCCTCGAACAATTCTGCACTGCCCAATGTACTTTTGGGCTAAACTTGTCTTTGTTACTAAATATCTCATTGACGACATTCTCAAGAAGACCCAACCATTTACACAAACTCTAGATTCAGCATCGCACATCCATAAGTGATTATTGGCGACTCTAGGCTTTCAACAATCACTTCTGAAGGGGATTTACTGTTTCTATAGCCTGGTGGACCAAAACATAGCTAAGTAACTATGATTCTCCTATATCAAACTAACCAATAGGAGATTTGTACTCCTGGCCATATAAGGCCTCATAAGGAGCCATCTGACACTGGGATTATAATTGTTATTATATGAAAACTCACTTAGGATAAATGATCATCCCAATTCTCTTTGAAATCTAGCATATATGCCCGTTACATATCCTCAAATGTCTGAATCGTGTGCTTGGCTTGTCCATTTGCCTAGACATTAGAATGTCATGAAGTCACACAGTCTCCATAATATACAACCTTGTATAATCCTTAATCATATGAAAGGCTCTATCTGGTAAGAAATGGGTCAACTTTATAAGTTTATCGACCATAACTCACATGGTCATATTCCCAATAAGAACAAGATGAACCGATACTAAACTTCATATCAACCATCTTATATTTTAAAGTCAATATCTCCATTCTCTGTACTAGCCTTACGACTTCTGATGCTCTATTTTTACTTTATGATAATTAGAACAATATGCCATAACTCGGCAATGTCCTTTGTCATATCATTCTGCCAATATACATCTTTGATATCATGGCATATCATCATCAAACCAGGGTGAATAGAATAGGGGAGATTATGTACATTTTCCATAATCTTGTCCCTAGACCAGCTACATCTAGGACACACAATTGACCTCTGTATCATAGAATTCCATCTCTCTTAAGCTCAATATTGGCTTATTTTGCCATGGAACCTTCTCTTTCAACATCAATAACTCGGCATCCACATATTGCCTTTTCTTTACCCCTATAATAAGGGATGATACTACTACCTTCTGCACCACAACGTTATCATTATGGGAGTCCATAAGTTGAACTTGCAACTTGCTAACTGATTGTGATATTTAGCTAACTCTCTCTCTCTCTATTTTCTTGGCCTCTAGGTAGTCCAGGCTACCCATAGATCTCATCTTATGCTTACCTGAAGGTTGTCACCTTATTCTGCTGAACTCGTTCTTTAAGTTGTAAGAGGACATAATCTGTATACTGCTACTTTTTCACTTCCTCCATTAAGGGTGATACTATTGAGTTCTAAATGGTAATTATGCTATTATCGTAGTCCAATAGTCGGATCCTTAATCTATTCAGTTGATCCAACATATATTTTTCTTTTCTACTACTTTCCTGGGATACACTTCCATAATAGTCTAACCTTCTGAATCGTTTCCCTCTCGAGGAGGACCATACTCAACTATATAGTCTTGGCTCATCTTTACTTATATTTCAATCCCAGGGAATATTACTTTCTTTAAGAATATTTGTGTATCTCTATACTATCGTGACTCGTCCTAGAGGATGCTTTTACTATTAATAGGGGAAACGCATCCCCAATTTAGCTATTTCTACTTGAGGATATATCGGAGGTTCTTATTCTTTATAAAAGATGTCACACCATATATTAAATATGTGCTTACTATTTCCAACCCTAAGTAATAGGTCTGTAATTCTCTTCAGTCTCTCCAACCATTCTTAAGCATAAGTGATCTTATTTCCTTATTCATTCTGAATACGTGCATTACCAATGCATTAGCTTACTTCAGTCTCCACCATTCTGGAGTTTCTTAAATATATATAGCCTTAAGTATTACTCTGAATTATTATTTGGTTCTTTACTTAATCGCCATAATTGGAAATAAGTTGTTGATGTGCTTCCTTATTGGATACACACCCATATTCTGAAGGAATGGGCATTATTAGTTAACTGTTCAGTAATTCTTTCTTTGAATCATTATACCCGAAGTAAATTATCCTCCCTTGTCTCTTAGGTAACATTTTTTATTAATATACTTTTAGAATGAATCTTCTCATTCATATTAAGCTACAACCTCATTATTGTATATCCTTGTAGGATCTTAGACTCTCTTAAACTGCCCATAATTATTCTTAATCACTTTCATTTTCACCCTTACTCTAATAGTACCAATTATGTGTACAACCTTTAAATATGTGCATCACATTTTAAACTTTAAGACCTATTTTTAACTTTCAAACTGCTTTATGCTAGCCTTTTTCTATCATTGTTTCTGTCTGAAATTATCTATGAGAGTTGCGATCATTTACTTGCAAAATTGAAAATCTAAGCACAAGGACCATTCTGTAATGTATAATTTGGCGTCGTATAACAGCTCATCTGGCCTCTTGACTAGCCTCTTTCTAGGCTTTACATAAATTTTCTCTCGATTGATAACTCGACTTACCTTTCTGAATAACCCCTTTTGGGCCTATATACTTCTGACTTTGTTTATACTTCATGTTATTATCTTCTGAGCCTCATATGTCTAGTTGCTCTTACCAGCACTTAACTCTTTTAGCTAGGAGGTTGCTACTATTACCCTTTTAGCATTTATATTTACATATTGTACCACATTCATAACATATCTGTAGAATCTAATGGGAGTGGATAACAAAGGACTTTGTGGTAGGGTTACCACAGACCTTAAGAAGTTTGATGCCATTTGGGTGATTGTATATCGATTGACGAAGTTGGATCACTTTGTACCAGTTTAGAGTACTTATAATTCAGAGAAGTTATCTATGATTTACATTCAAGAGATAGTTCGATTGCATCGGGTGCCTATTTTTATTATTTTGGATTTGGATTGAGACACGCAGTTTACTTTGAGCGAACTATTCAGGTCTTTGAGGATATGTTGTGGGACTATGAATTGATTTTTGTGGTCATTGAGATTAGTTCTTGCCTTTGGCTGAGTTTGCTTACAACAATAATTATCATTCGAGCATGGGGTTCTTCCGTTGGTTGGTTCGACGTATTTGTGGTTAGACCATGGGGTACAGACTTGTTGCGGGATTCCTTAGATAAGGTCAAGTTGATTCAGGTGAGACTTCCCATGGATCAGAGTACGCAAAGGAGTTTTGCGGATCGGAAGGTTCATGACATGGAGTTCATGGATGGTAAATGTTACGGTTCACTTTTATGTCGAGGCATAAAAGCTACTAAGAGGTTGTTGAAACTCTATTTCGGATATTGATGTTTAGAGTCGCCACCTAATTTATAGGTAAATTAGGAAAACCGGGTAAAAGGGTTTATTTCAAAAAATCCGTAAAACACTTTTTACACTAGAGTTCAAGGTAATGGTTCTGGTGATCCCACAAAAAAGGTTTTAGACATCCCGATATTAAGGATCTATAGAATACGGTTGACCTTTAGGTTCTATAGCATGTTTAATTACTATAATTGCCTTAAGAGTATTTATTTTCCGCAAATAGCATGTAATTCCATTTTCTCATTTCGAGTTAAAAGGGGATTTTGAAAATCAAAGAGTTGAGCTCCGTTTCAAAAGATTCATATAAGGATTTTTAACCAGTCCATTTCCAAACTAAGATACACTCAACTTTCATATTGAATAGAATCCTACTAGAATTGGTCTGGTGGATTCTCTCATATACTTAGAAGTTTTGAAAAGTCCTTTGAAAAAAGTGTAATCCCTTTAAAATAACATGCTAAGGATTTTAAAATTGAAATATAAGTTCTTCCTTTTATTATTTTCTTTGAACGTCAACCATGTTCTATTTTTAAACCAATACTTTAAACATGGATCCTTAATTTAGCATCTTTTTGAGAAATTACTTTGGTTGAGCTTGACCACTTTTTTCATCAAATTAGTTTGAGATCCATGTTTTGACCAAGTTTTTTTACAAAAATGTGTACCAAAACAATCCGGATTCTTTCCTTTTAAAACAATCAGCTCTTTTATCAAAACAATTCCATTTCCATTATAAGCAATCTCATATTTATGTCACATTCATCCAAGTCCAAAAAACTTTCAAATACTTCAGGAAAATCAATTCATTTAGTTAAGTAAAATACAAGTTTTTTTTTAATCTTTAGGCTGATTTTGAAAATTCATTTTTGGGGACTCTATCCGTTCTAAACGATGTATGTATCATTTTGCCTAAATTCTAAGTCATAATCATATGAGTAATTATCAAGTGTTTTACAAATGCAATAATAACAAAATACAATGCGAGAATTAAAAGAGAAAGAGTTAGGTTGGTGGGCCTACCGAGCCCATCAGTTAATTATTTTCACCCATAGTTGGGCCTTCATGTGCAACAACTCGTTGGACTCGATGAAATAAGAGTGATTGATCCTTTGGACCAATCGGATTGGTAATACATTGGATCGAATGACCCGTATCACATGTGTGCGGATAGGAAGGGAAAATGAGAAAAGAAGTTAGAAGGCATCTATGCTTATCTAATTCAAACACAAAATTTTACAAGTAATTCGTATATGTATCACACATTAATAAAAAGAAACACATACTAATTCAAAGAAGCAACATGAAGCCCAAACAAAATCAGAGAAGTAATAGCCCATAATTGAATCGAGATAGCTAGAATACAATAGTTGGGCCTGGCCAATGTAGGATAATAGTAGTAATGTATAAAGAGAAGGGAAATAGCACGGATGGGCCTAGCCCAACTGAGGTTAATGAACAGAGGCATTTAAGAAAAGCATGAAAATGGATTGAGCTCAAAAACTCTTCACAACATGGTTATCCAAGTTATATACACATGGATATACTCGCCTTTCATACATGATATACTGGGTATACATGACATACATGACATATATACTTGTGTATATACATATAAACCTTTTATCCTCACATAGAAGATCAGAAGAAGATGATCAAAAAGCAAATGTCAATACACATATCACACACATATTTATTTCTAATCCCTACATTCTCAGAACTATATCATTCAGCACTTAAGTCAGATGACAAATTTGTAGCATGTATTCTTGGATTTTATGATTTATCTCTAGGCATAAATAGCGTTCTAGGTGCATGAAGGGTGAGGTTACAAGATTACCCAACTCAACTGGTGCAACTATTACAAACTAATGGGTGGGAAGGCTAGGTAGAACCTATGTAAAGGTCATTCCCAAAGCAACATAAGCCACCTATGATATAAATGAGCATACCAAAAAATAGTAAGGCCAAAATGAACATTCCTAGATCTTCAAACCAAGTAAAGCATCAGAACATTATGAGCTAGAATCAGTCAAACCACATGGATAATTTCCTTATCATATACTTATTCCATTTGAACCATTCAACCCACTAATTAGATATAATCTTTTCATTCAAAATAAATAGCAAGAAAATTAGTGTGTCAAATAGGAGCAACAGATAGACCAGGTTAGGATAACATGATCTATACATATTGGGTACAAAATTCTACACATGACACAAAAAAGAGAAAGTTGGAACCTAATTCTGATGTATTAAAGCTCGTGAACTCAAAGTTCCAATTTAATCCTCAAGGTGATATACTCGGGGTGCCAAGGGATGTTGATCAACCTATGACAATGTGCTTATTATGGAATGAAAAATGGAATGGAATTGGAGTTGTCACGTGAAGGTTCAAGAAGACATTGTATTTTAAGCCTTCTTGTTGGTCTTGGCCGAGACCATGCATTTCTTTTAGCTTGTTGTTTTCCTTTAGTTCTTAGATTAGTTATTAGTTTTAATTAGGACGTTTAATGAGCCATGTAATAAGGTGACAAGGCCGAGGGTTCTTCCTACAAGTTGACAAGGCCGAGAAGAGTGTAAGAAGGACAAGGTGGCAAGGACAAGAATGATCTAGAATTTAAGGCTTTCAAGAAGACAATTCATGAACCAACTAGTTGATGAATTTGGCTACATTGAAGTCTTCAAAATCGTCCAAGGGGTGATGAAGACGTTGGCCGAAATGGTTCATCAAGCAAGTACAAAGAATGGATGCTTCCAAACATGTTCCCAGAAGATGACATTCATGAAGAGCCCAAGTTCATGTATTCTTCTTCATGGGAACCACAAAAGGGGTGTGAAAAGATTAGATTCATCTTTGTCCCCAAGTAAATCCAAACCCCTTCCCATTGTTCCCATTTATGCGAAAACACCCTTGTCCCCAAGTTAACCCAAATCTATTCCCATTTGTTCCCACTAGGCCAAAATTGTCATGTAGTATGTGTCCTTTAGTTTGTCTTCTAGAAAGGTCCATTTACTACTATAAATAGGACCCTTAGGACCTTGTAAATATTCATAGTTTGTTGATATATAAAAGTTGAGTTTTACTCATTGCTAAGTGTTTCAACCAGGGGTTGTGATCCTTAGTTGGTCCTTGAGTGGGCCTTTGGTTCTTGTGTGAGCCAAACCCCTTGGTGTAAGTTTAGCTAAGACTAGTGTGACTTAGTTGAACTTAAGCTAAGGTCCCTTCGGTGTAAGTCTTTATTAGAACTTGTGTGATCTAAATAAAACTCAAGCTTAAGGAACCCCCCCGGTGCAAGTGGACGTTGGAACTTGTGTGATCCAACCAAACCCAAGCCTAGGGTCTATCAGAAGGTTACCGGCCACCCTCACTTGGCTTGTTCATGGGCTTGTACTTAGCAACCCTGATCTAGACCTTGTCCAATTGGCCAAACTATACTTGGTGTAGACACGAGCATTAAAACCCTTGTGGCATTATCCTTCTTCATATCGACCATCCCAAACACTTGGTCTGTACTCGAGTTTGCACCTAGCATCTCGTTATAATTCCTTGCCCAAACCACTTCATTTTTCCAACCACCACATCCACAAGACTCCATAAACATTCCCACTAAAGGTCATTGACCGAAACCACCCATAACTTTCCATCCAAACACTACAACCACAAACAGTCCACTAAAACAATCCTTTTAATACCTTACTGTTTCAGCCAGTTTTAGTAGCCTTGCCACTGTCAAACCACCAACACCAACTAAAACACACCCGAAACCACCCCACAAAACTCCTAAGTCCGATTCCCTCTACACCCACTTACACACCTCCTTACATACATCAAATTCTGGGTAATAGACATCAATACAACATTTAGTCTTAGACTGCTATAGCATACTTTCTATCAAGTAGATAAGACATCATAGACAAGACCAATGTTTTTAGATAGGATCATCCTAACAGCAGCTATGTTTTACCAATTCGAAAGAAAACCACATGGCCTCAAGAGTATATGACAGGTTTCCGTTCCTTTAAAACAAATAACCTTTTATCATGTTAATGAGTCTAGTACATATAGAGATAAAAACAAAGTTCCACATATGAGATTAGACTACATTATTTATCATCCTAAATAAAGAACAAGATAAGAAAACATCATTAAAGAAATGAACTTCATTCATACACACAAACTAGATATATCACACTGGACTCGTCATGGTCAAGTCTACATACATGTTAAGCATAACCTAGCCATTTACTTATCATGTTATACCTCATTTTAAACATTCATAAGTAGATTTTAAATCAGACAGAAGGTACTAAACTATGTGATAGACCTGACAGTTCCAAATAGACACATAGGGGATAAGAGTATAACTTCAATGTGACATATTGGCACAGATGCGTATCATTTTGATCCTCTACAACTAGCATTCTTTTATCTTAAACTAGTGTAAGCAAAACATGGTATCATAACTTATACTCATAGATAACAGGTATATGTCATGATCACATGACACTAAAGTGAGCATACATGAGTTAAACATGAAAGCATAGCATATAGAGGCATGACAAGGCTAATCCACTAAGCTATTGGAAGTTTTTAACTACACTACCCACACATATCATCTCAGTTTATAAAAAATATAAAGAACAAATGCTAAATGTCCATGTGAAGCCTAAATCAGCTCCAAATCAACTCAAATGTTCAGGAATTAATCAACACATGAACACATAGTTCTTATAAGCCTCTTCTACACTTAAGTTAATCAGTTATGAGCTTATGACACCTACAGATGGATCACAATGGGTTCATTATCTTTGATTAGGAGCAAGTAAGCATTTTTAGTCTATTTTACCTAGGTTGGGCAGTTTACATACCAACGTACATGCCTAGGTTCAACAAAGAGGTTAACAACAAGCAACAAGGCATCATATGATCAAATTTTAAGGGCTAACAAACCATTGAAGACCATACCTAAGATATGCTATTACAAATCAGTAAACACAACATGAAAAGGGCATAGAACAAGTGCCAACATACCTATCAGTCTCGTACTACCCTATAATTAACTAAGGTAAGCATGTACAAGGCATAATATGAACTACACAAGTCATTTCATCATAACAAGCGAGTTACAAATTGTCCCATCCTCATATTGGACCTACATTAAGTCTGAATCAACGCTAATGGACACTAATCATTCATAAAATCAGTTTGAACAAAATTATCACTATCTAAACATGCATACATGATTGTTTTGTATCATTTTAGACATAATTAAGTAGCATATTAACCATAAGCAGACATGAAATCATCCAAATGAACTCATAAGCACATAAATATACAAGTTAATGGACTGAATTTAAAAGAAATGTAAATGTAAAGGCAAATACCTTTTTGTGAGGCAGCCTATTATCGAGGTTGGGGCTTGATGCTTCAGCTTCACGCTCAATCACACTTGCACACACACAATAAGAAAAGGTTTAAAACTAAAAGACTAATTTCAAGACTAGGATTCTGCCAAAGGGATTGAAATCCAAAAATACTCAAAACCAGTCAAGTTAGGATCGAAAAAACAACTCCTAAAAATATCAAAGCCTAGGATTTCAAAATTTAGACCTTGTAATAATGAGAGGGTAGGGTTCAATTTATAGAAATCCCTAAACCCTAGAATTCTAGGTTGAATCCGATGTTGGAGAATAAATTGAGGGACAAATTTCCATCCCAAAGGTTCTCAACCAATCGGAAGACAATGTTTGAAATCAAATAGGACAAGAACTAATAAAAATCATAGTAGAAAAAACAAAGAGAGGGACAACGTCACCTTTTCGATGTGGCGTGGAGGTGAGAAGAAAGGGGAAGAGAATTAATTGCTCTTGCCCAAATGAGACGAACATGCAAAGCAAAGAAATTGTACACTGGGTCTTTGCCGTTTCCGGCAGGATGACAAAAAGAAGAGAGAGAGAGAGAGAGAGAGAGAGAGAGAGAGAGACCCCAATGGCTAGGGTTATTCAATTGCAAAATGAAAAAGAGGAATTAGGTCTTCTGCATAATAATGCGTTCTTGGGCCGGGTCGCGGTCCAATTGGGCTGGACCAGACCATCTTCTTAAAAAACTAATTGGCCCAGATGTTGATTTAAAAATTAAGTAAACCAATGACCGCATATTTCAAAATGTGACCATTTTTTAAATTAACTAATGACTAAAGTAATTTCAATTATAACCGAATTAAATCATAAGCCTCAATTTGAGCCCAATTTTGACATTAATTGGAAATTGAAATAAAATGATTTAAAATTGAGATGTAACGTAATTATCCTATTTAATTAAATAATATTCCAATTTTGATGAAATAAAATATTGATTATTTTAAAATTTATAGTTTAAGAAATTAATTGTATAATTATCTTTACTTTAATTTTGAAAATTGCAATTAATGATAAAAAATCATGTAAAAATAATAAATGATATACCATATGTATACTAGATGGTATTTTGTCAAATGAATGATAAAATACATCCAGAATAATTTTGTAAAATTATTTTAGTCTAATAAAATGAAAATTTCCCTCTGTATGTGACTCAAAAATTTTGAATAACTAAATAAAATTATTGGAGGGTAAAAATTAGGTGTCAACAACTGCCCCTTCATTGTTCGGAGATGGTAGGACCATCATTGAGTAGCAAGATTTGACAAACCTGGTTTTTAGCCGACCAACTGAAAAGTACTTCTCGTTTTTATACAATTTTGAAACATTTTGGCCAGACCCTGGTCTCTGGATTTTCTACATATCTTAGGCTGTATGAGTGGATTTTCTACATATCTTAGGCTGTATGAGAATTCAGGCCACTTATAGTTCGACTCGATTAGACTGCTAAAAAGGTGAAAATAAAATAATTCCAAAACTAAAAAGTCTCGGAATAATTTTGTTCGAGTGTGATTGATCCTCGGGTATTGAGTTTGCCTACATATCCCCAGTTTTTGGAAATCAGGTCATTTATAGTTTGACTTAATAGGTTGAAACAGGTATCCCTTATGCGGGAAAGCCTTTATTGATTTTGAAAACCCTTCTGGTATATGTTTGGCCGATTGTAGAGTTTTAAAAATGAAAAACGTTTTCCTTATTATTTGTGATTGAGTGTGGTGTGGAGTGATATTCAAGCCTAAGTCTAGAGAGCTTGACTCTCGCTGGCACATTTATTGACCGGCTACCCAAGAAAAAGTTCTACGATTACTCCGAATGTGTCTGGATCCGGCCTTCTTGATTTTCTATTCCGGTAGCTTCCGACATGTATTCATTTTCTTGGATATTGACATGTATGATTATTTGTTCTACCAAACCTACACGACTTTATTTACTATGCTTTCTTGGATGAATATTTTGAGTGGGTGACACCTCTAGCACCGTCTGACTCGTAAGACTTCTTGGTTGAACTTGTTTGAGTGGATGCATCCTCCGACACCGTCTAGATCGTATGACTCTATTTGAGTGGGTGACTTTCATGGCACTATATGGCTCATATGGTTTCTTTGGTGAATTTTATATGAATGCATGGATGGTCCTTGTGACAGTTTGATATGACTAAATAGCTTTCACGACAGTGCTTATATTTGAATGAATGACCCTCTCGGCGTATCATTTGTGTGAATGACCCTCTCGACCTGCTTGTATGAATGACCTTCTCGGTAGTGTTTGAATGAATATTCCTCTTGGCATGTTGTTTGTATGAATGACCCTCTCGACAGTTTTTTAATTAATGGCTCTCTTGGCATGCAGTTTGTATGAATGACCCTCTCGACAGTGTTTTTATAAATGGCCATCTCGATAGTGTTTAAATGAATGGCCCTCTTGGCATATTTGTATGAATAGTCCTTTCGGCATTTGTTTATAAATTTCCCTCTTGGCATGTTTGTATAAATGACCATTTAGGCATGCAATTTGTATGAATGTCCCTTTCAACATGCAGTTTAAAGATAGATATGGCCCTTGAGGCTTGATTATTTTTTTTCATCCTTTTTTCGGTTGTGATCCTCCGGGTCAGATGATCGTTTTATCCTTTATATAGCTCTCAAGGCTAGATTATGCTGCCCTTGTGGAGTTTTGTCCTTTACGTGGCCCTCATGGCGGGATTTATGTCGCCCTTATGGCACTTTTGTCCTTTATATGGCCCTCATGGCTGAATTGTCTTTCTTTTTCCTTTGTCGGCTGTGACCTTTTCGATCATATGGTTGTTTTGTTATTTATATAACTCGCATGGCTAGATTGTGCCGCCCTTGTGGCTCTTTGTATTTTATTTGGCCATCATGGTTGGATTCTCTCATCTCCCGACGTCGGAGTTCCTCCTTTATGTTTCACCTATTTCATCATGTACAAATAAGTTGGTGGGATAAATTGTCGTCCTCCTGACTGCATTTTGGAAGCCTGCAATCATAGAAAAATTGTTAGTTTTCATGAGGCCGACCGATGTTGTCAACTCCTACTATGACGTTCCTCTACTTCTTGGTGTCGACCCTCTTGGGATTGGTAGTATGAGAGATGAGTTTATACTTATGATGAAAAATTATTTTTTTTAAATGTTGATCATAAATTAAAACAATATTTGACTAGGAAGATATTTTCATTTATTAAAAATTATTATCCCATTGTCATGACATATACGCATTGAGCGAGGCTCCTTGACCATCGTTGGCGGTCCAGGGAATGTGTCTGGTGAAATGTTTTAAACCCCCTCAAACGTTTTGCCCCAATTTAAGGTTGACTTGCAGCGAACTCTCGTGTTGAATTGCAGTGAAGGAATTTTTTAGACCCTAAAAAAAAATCTTCCCAGTTGAAAGTTTTAAAGTCGGCTGACTCTTGTGCCGAATTTATCAGTAAATTCTATGGGTGGCCAGTGGGCCGGGCTCGGGTCTGGCGGGCCGGGTCTGGCGGGGTCGGGGTCGGGGCGGGACGATCCGGGGGTCGGGATCGGGACTAGCGGGCCTAGCGGGGTCGGGTCCGGGCGGGACTGCTCCAGCCCCGTCCCGATCCCGATCCCGTCGGTATCGGGGCGGGCGGGGTCGGGTTTTCCTTTTTTTTTTTTTAAATAACATATGTATAAAAAAAACTCAATAAACAAAACAAGATAGTGTAATAAAAACACCCCAAGGCTGTTTTTGTGCCTCTTATATTATTTAATAGACATATGATTTTTTTGTAATACAAATACAATTGTCTAAAATCTAAATTGCAACTTTATGGTGTTGTCCAAAAGTTGCAAATTACATAATAAAATTGCAATTAAAAAAATTACATTTTCAAAAACATCTGTTCTAATTGCTTGATGATTTCATGTGGTTCTTCGGTTGGAATAGGTATTTGTTGGTCAAATTGATCCACGTCGCTTCCACTACCTTCGGTTAAGATTTCGTTGTAGTTTTCATCATCTTCTTCGTTGATCTCCGGTTGACCGCACCTTCTCCGCTCCGCTCGTATTCAATCTCTCGAATAATACGCAATTTCCAAGTTGTCTCCGGCCAATGAGTGTCTGTGGTCTCCTATTTGATATCCGCTGCGAGAAAAAGCGCTTTCCGACGCAAGTTGATGACGCTTGAATGTTCAAAACATCTCGAGCCATCAATGAAAGTGTCGGAAAGGTCTTCTCATTCCCCCTCCAAAGTATTTCAAAGCAAGTCTTCTTGTCCATCTTCATTGATAACTTCTTGATACGGTACGAACCCCGCAAAACAAAAATATCCAACTCGCTAATTTGGTTAGTAGAGGTACGGCCGCACATTCTATTTTCGAGGCTTTCAATACTAGCCGCAGAAACAAGCATGTCTTTTGTGAGGTTGTGTTGAAGATGAAGAAGATGGTATGGTAGCCGGTACGTTACTAGCATTTTCTTGTTGATAAAATCTATATATATTTTTGCGGTGGTGTTCTACGCTATTCAACACTTCTTCTTTAGTTTGTTTAATAGGTGGTGGGTGATTTAGATTTTTGGGACTTGGAGGTGGTAGTACTTCTATACAATCGTAAATAGTTTCAATTAGTGATTTAGTACCGTCTATTTTAATAGTAGGATTTAATACAGAACCAATAATATAAATAGAAGGAATAGGAATAAAATATTTTTTTATTTTGACAAACATTTTTTTAATAGCTGCCTTATAAGTTTGGTTTTTCCATATATTCACTAAGTAATAAAAATATTAGAGTTATATAAAATAACATAGTTGAAATAGTAGGATAATATATACCGGAAAATTCTTTTGTTGCTTGAAAAAATTTCTCTAAAAATACAATAAGTTCGGAAATTTTTTCCCAATCACTATCTAAAATCATATCACTGGCTTTTTATTATGAGAGTTAAAAAATAAAGTTATAGGTAATTTATAGTCATAAGCAACAAGTAGTTGCTCGTATAAAGAATTCCACCTAGTGGATACTTCTTGTGGAATTTTTCTAAAAGGTAGTCCACAATCATGACAAATTTTTTTATATTCTTTTCTACGTTGTACTTTATTACTTTTAAAAATAAAGTTTATAGCAAATTGTATTTTACTAAGAATGTCTTCAAAAAGTGATAGACCATCCTTTACAATTAAGTTATATATATGGCACGCGCATTTTATATGAAAATGGTCGAAAAAGATGGAGCTAAACTATTTTTTAACATTGTAATTGCGTAATTGTTATTAGAAGCGTTATCTAATGTAATAGTCATAATTTTATCGGTAATTCCGTAATAATCGCACACTTGATAAATATTTTCTGCAATAAAAGTACCAAAGTGTGCCTATCATCTATATATCTATACGCTAAAATACGTTTTTGCATAGACCATTTATAATCTATCCAATGACAAGTTACAAGTTAAATAATCATGGCCGTTAGTACTACGACCTATATCGACGTGATAGATACTTTGCCATTAAAATGATATAATGAAAAACGTAAATATTGTTGATATTCATGCGCAAATTTAAATACATCTCTCTTAATAGTTGACCTAGGAAAACCGTTAAAAGCAGGATTATATATATCTCTAATGTAATGAATAAAACCGGGAGATGAAGGAAATGAAAAAGGCAAACCCTCCACAAGCAACTAATTTTGATATTGCTTCCCTATCTCTATGTTTGTTGTATTTAGAGCCTACAATTCCCCCCGTCATAGGGTTAATTTGACCCCGTACTTGGTCCGGGACGATCGTATGTGAACCTTGTCCCGATGGAGCGGCCGTTTGCGCACCCGGTTTTGAAGCCTGGTATTGGGCATACCTAGCTGGATGAGCACTTACTACGTGTCTAATTAAACCCTCCGTCCCACCGTGACCTTTTCCAGTTTTAAATTTTAAAACATTTTTACAAATTTTACATATGGCTACTTGATTCTCTACGTCCCTATCAAAAAATGTCCATGCATCGATTTTAATGGTCGTTTTTTGGACCTCGTCTCATACTAGGGGGAATAGGAGGTATTTCGGTTGAAGGTGCACTAGTGGGCGTGTTGTCATCAATATTAGTGGGTGTATCGTCTAGATCATCGTCTAAATTAAAGTCTTCTTGAGTTCCAGAAAATAACTCCTCGTCTAAATCTAATGGTATTGTAGGAAAATGTTGAGTATCAACAAAATCATCCTGTGTAGGAATAAGATGACTAGAAGAAGTACCCTTGCCCCTGGTTGCCTCTACTAGAAGAAGCACCCTTACCCTTACCCTTAAACATACCTTTTAATCCTTACATTTTAATTATGATAATAAATAATTAAAGACAATAAAATTAAGTGCGCTAAATAAAATAAACAGACAATAATAATTTAATGAAGGAACGAATGTACCAAACGCCGACGTAACGTCGACGTGTAATCGAGAGGTTGAAAATTGAAACTTTGCTCGATGGAAGATCCTCAAGCTAGTTGCCAACTTCACTCCCAATTCCCAAATGAATTAATAAAATTGAATATTTAGCAAACAATGTAGAGAGATATATTGAGAAATTAGAGAGATTGTAGGAAGATTTGTGAGAAAGATGAAGAGAAAATGAGTTATTTATAGTTGAAAAATTGGGTTAAAGTGTAAATATAATAACTTATGGGTTAAAAATAAATATTAAGGGGTAGGGGGTTGGGGGAGGGGGGGCCTAAAATGGCCGTTGGCCAACGGCCATAATCTAAAATGGTCGTTGGTGCAACGGCCATTTTTGCAAAGGGGTTTAAGGGTCGGGGGTCGGGGTCGGGGTCGGGACGGGCTCGGGCGGGCTCGGGTCCGGCGGGCACGGGGCGGGCTCGGGTCGGCGGGACGAGACATCATCCCGTCCCGAGTTCGAGTCCCGCCCCGTTAAATTTTTTTTTTTTTTTTTTTTTTAGAGCGGGGTCGGGGCGGGACCGGGGCGGGGTCGGGCCGGGGTCGGGTCGTCCCGGCCCACTGGCCAGCCTTAGTAAATTCTCTCAAAAATTTCACCTCAGATGAAAGTTCGGGTTATGGGGACCTTTGTGAAGAGATTCTGCGATCTTTGTTTCTCAGTAGTTTCCTAGGGGTTTCTTTGGTTTTTTGTTTGGTACGACCGAGCTCAAAGAGGCCTACGTATCATGTCACAACAAGAATTAGGCCGACATAGTTCGGATCAAAATAGTTAATTTTATTGTAATGTGAACGAGTCCTAATTGGATTGCCTACGTATCCCACCTTGGGAAATTAGGTCATCGTGTAGTTCATATTACAAGGAATTTAGTTTTTCTATCATAAAAGAAGAAGACCAAATCCGATAAGTGTTTTTCTACGTATCTCTGCCATAATAGATAGGTCTTGTGTAGTGATTATAAGTAAAAAGTTCGACTACAAGTTTAAAAAGCATGCATTCACGTGTTGTATCTCTTGATTTAGTCTGAGTGGATTTTTCTAGGCCATCCATCTCTGCTAGGATTACAGCTCTCCCAGATAATACATTATGAACCATGTATGGCCCTTGCCTGTTGGGTGCGAATTTTCCTTTCTACTCATCTTGGTGTGGAAACACACGCTTGAGTACCAGTTAACCTATCTGAAAAAGTCGAGCTTTAACCCGCTTATTGAAAGCATGGGCCATTCTCTGCTGGTACTGTTGATCATGACATATGATGACCATATTTTCCTCATCGATCAGATCCAATTACTCATATCTTTTTTGGACCCACTCTGCATTGTCTAACTTTGCTTCTTATATGATTTTGAGTGATAATATCTCTACCTCAACTGGTATGACTACTTCAATAATGTAGACAAGTAAGTATGGAGTTGCTTTGATTTAGGCCCGGGTTGTTCGGTATCATAGGAATGCATAGGGCAATTGTTCATGCCAACACTTATAGTTGTTTGTTATTTTCCTCAGTATCCTTTTGATATTCTTGTTGGCTGCCTCTACGACTCTGTTCATTTGTGGCCTATAGGTGGTAGAATTTCGATGGGTTATGCAGAAATTTTCACAAATATCCTTCATCAGATGACTGTTTAGATTTGCTCCATTATCGGTTATAATCTACTCTAGAATGCCGAATCGGCATATGACGTTATTTCATACGAAGTCAGCTACCACCTTATTTATTACTGTCTTGTGAGAAGTAGCTTCAACCCACTTAGCCAAATAGTCTATGGTGACCAGGATGAAATGATGTCTGTTGGATGCGGCTGGCTCTATAGGCCCAATGACGTCCATGCCCCATGTAATGAACGTCCATGGTGATCTCATGACATTGAGTTCACTCGGCAAGACTCTAATTAGGTTTCCGTGAATCTGGCACTGATGACATCTCTGCACAAATCTACTATAGTCGGTTTCAATGGCCATCCAGTAATAGCCTGCCCTTAGGATATTCTTTTCTAAGATGAATCCATTCATAGTAGGACCACGAGTCCCAGCATGTACCTCTTCTAGAAATTTTGTGGCCTCTGTGGCATCAACACATATGAGTAGCCCTAAATTGAGCATTCTTATGTAGAGTATTCCTTTGTTAAAACAGAACCCAACCATTCTCCTGATGGTTTTCTTTTGGTTACTTGTGATATTCTCGGGGTACTCTTCGTTCTCCAGATATGTGTTTATGTCAGCATACCAAGGTTTGCTATTTCATTCTTTTTCCATAGGTGAACAGTAAGCATGCTCTTTCCTGATGTTGATTTCTATAGGATCAATTTGACTACTTTTGGGTTGCTGTATCATGGATGCTATGGTTGCAAGAGCATCGGTGAATTCATAATAGGCTCCCATTGTGTTCCTGAAGTTGATCTTTTTTAACCTTTTGCATAACTTTTATGCGAGGTTTACATACGGTAAGATCTTTTCATTCTTCGTAGCCCATTCTCCCTGGACTTCATGAATTAACAGATATGAGTCTCTTATTACCAATACCTCCTGAATATCTATGTTAAGGGCCATGCAGAGACCTAGAATATAGGCTTCATACTCTTTCATATTGTTGGTGCATCATAACTTGAGCTTTGCAGCCATTGGATAATGTTGACCCATTTATGAGACTAGACCACCCCAATTCCTGAACCTCTGTAATTGACTGCACCATCGAAAAACATTCTCCAACCTGAGTAGGTTTCTACTAGGTCTTCCTCTAACGTCAATACTTTCTCATTCGAAAAATATATCCTGAGTGGTTCGAAATCTTTGTCCACTGGACTCTCTACGAGCAAATCGGAAAGTGCTTGACCCTTGACAGCTTTTTAAACCACATACGTGATCTCGAATTTGGTCAAAAGCATTTGCCATTTGGCTAGTTTCCCTATAGGAATGGGCTGGAGAAAGATCTACTTTAAAGGCTCCATTTTAGAGATAAGGTGGGTAGTATAGGATGACAAGTAGTGTCTGAGCTTCTGGGCTGCCATTGTCAAAACACATCATGTTTTCTCCACCAAGGTGTACCTCAACTCGCAGGCGGTGAATTTCTTACTGAGATAGTAGATGGCTCAATCTTTCTTCCCAGTTTCATTTTGTCGTGCCAACATACATCCGAAAGCATTATCTGATACTGATAGATATAGAACAATGGACTTCCTCGTTTGGGAGGAACCAAGACTAGCGAATAGGAGAGATATTTATTGATAGTGTCAAAGGCTTTCTGACACTTATCTGTCCATTTAGTGGGTGTGTCTTTTTTTAGCAACTTGAGGATGGGTTCTACGATTATCGTGGACTACACTATAAAACATCTGATATTTTTTAAACTTCCCAGAAAACTCAAGATCTTGGATGGCTTTGATCTTTGAGGGATCTAGTTCTATGCCTCTGCGGCTGACTATGAACCCCAACAACTTTCCGGCGGGCACTCCAAGCACACATTTGATCGGGTTTAACTTCTAATTAAACTTTTGAAGCCTGTCGAAGAACTTTTGTAAGTGCGTGATATGATCTAAACTTTTTCTTGATTTGATTATGACGTCATTCACGTAGACCTCTATCTCTTTGTGCATCATGTCGTGGAAAATGGTGGTCAATGCTCTTATGTAAGTGGCGCATGCATTCTTGAGGCCGAACGATATTACACAGTAGTGGTACTCTCCATAGAGTGTTGAAGGTTGCCTTCTGCCCATCTTCTTCGCTTATCAGGATCTAATGGTAACTGACAAAGCAATCCATGAATGACTATAACTCGTGCTTCGCACAATTGTCGATGAGTATATAGATATTCGGAAGTAGGAAATTATATTTAGGACTAGCTCTATTGAGATCATGGTAGTCCACACAAATCCGAATCTTTCCATCTTTCTTTGGTACGGGCATAATGTTGGCTAACCATGTTATATATAGAGTCACTTCCAATACACCATACTTAATATGTTTTTCGACTTCATCTTTGATTCGGATGCTCAAGTCTGGCTTGAACTGTAGGATTTTCTACTTAACCGGGGTGAAACCTTCATTGATGGGTAACCTTTGGGCCTCTATATATGTGCTTAAACCGAGCATGTCTGCGTATGACCACGCAAAAAAGACGTCAACATATTCCCTAAGGAATTTTATCAATTCCTTTTTCTGGGTTCTTCCAATTGTGTGCTTATCCTAATTTCTTTGACTGTTTCTTCATTCCCATGGTTGATTACTTCGGTCTCATCCAGATTAGGTTTCTGCCTATTTTTATATTGCTCTACCTCCTCGATAAGATCCTCAAGCAACATGTTTTCTTAATCGTATTCCTTATATTCTCCTTCTTCCGTGTCACTCAACTCACTCATCTCACAATATTTCATGACATTATGAGTTGTTTTATTATTATTACTGAAAAACTAAGCAAAGTACAGTTAATGTATAAAAACATATAATTAAAAGAGAAAAATGTTTTCACATACACTGAGGTTTTCATTAATTTAATAAAATAAGTACAAATTGTGGTTCTAACTTGGATCAACATCTAGTCATTTTAAATTTTTTTCAAACATCACAAGGAAAATAAAAGTGCAAATGGTTAACATTCGGGCCTCAGAAGACTTTCACCGATTTTCTTTAAAGCAACCTAAATTCATCATCTACCGAGAAGCCAAGAGTGGGGTAGGGGCCAATTGGGCAGTTGCTCAGCCAGATCAACATCGCAGATGGTGGGTGCTTTATTGCACTCTTCCAGTATCAAAACGCAATCTTCCTCTTGGAATAACATCCCTAACCCTTCTTCTGCATCTCCGTCATTGTGCATCGACATTCGAACTGGAAATTACTGGTACAGGTTCGGAATTAGATTGCGTAAATCTGAAGGACCCCTCTTCTTATGATCTGCTTCGGAGACTTCTTCAAAGTTGGGAACATACCCGAGGCTAAAACGAAAACCATTTTACTTAATAAACACTGGTTCTGTTATACCTTGCAGATCTCTTCCCAAACCATTACCAGGTTTGAACCCGTTCTGTAGCATGGTAGAGGCTATTATTTGTAGACTGGTGGCATAGGAGTTTGCTCGTCATCTCCTTTGTTGGCATCTCCCACTAGTTCCATCACATGGAAATCTGTGTCCTTGAGGACTTCCTTGATCATCAGTACAAAATTGTTAGGGTAGTTATGGATGCTACCTTCCCCGTGAATTACTACCTCGTGATTCTCTCACACAAACTTCAAAGAATGGTGCAGGAAAGATGGCACTGCTCTGGCCATATAGATTCAAGGTCTACCTAATAATAAATTATAATTGGCGGTGATTGACATAACTTGAAATTCATTAGTGAATTCAGCGGCCCCATTTGTATGTTGAGGTCTACCTCTCCAACGAGATCACGTTGAGCCCCATCAAAAGCTCTCACATTTATATGACTCTGGCATATTTATCTGATGTCGTAACCTAATTGGCTGAGTGTAGACTCGGGACATATGTTGAGATCGGCTCTGTTGTCTACTAATACTCAGGCTAGAACCTTGTTTCTACACTTTTATATAGAGAGCTTTGTTATGCGTCGTTCCTTTTTTGGGAAACTCATCTAGAGTGAATGAGATTTAATGGGCCACGATGACGTGACCTACTATGTCTGCCATAGTTTTACTACATGTACTTATAGGGACGTGTACTTCGTCCAACACTCTCATCAAATCCTATCGGTGTTGTGAGGAACTCAATAGTAATCCCATCACCGATATCTAGGCTGGTGTTTTCTTTAGATGTTCGACAATGGGGTATTCTTTAGGCTACATTCTTCGCTAGAAATCTTTGGCCTCTCCTTGAATAATAGGCCTTCTTTGATTTCCTTCTTTTTGAGGTTCTCCCTACACCAGTTCTTTAAGAGTATAACATCTTCCTGACCATGTCATTCCGTGAGTTATTACTGCTTGGACAACAAATTACTTTCTCAGGGCTCAAACTATCTCTTACGATACTTAAGCCACGACCGGTTCTAGGATCAACACCTTAAATTGAGGACGTTCCTGAAGGGTGAGAGAGGCTATAGTTTGCTCTAATCTCTCAACAGATCCTTGGATAAGTGGCTTGCAGATGACCCAGTTTTCCTTTCGCTCAATCATATGGACATGATTAGTGCCATGATTTGGTAGAAAATTAGGGTTCATATTCGGTGCTGATGTCTGTAGCGTGATCTCTCTTTTGTCAATAAAATCATGTATCTTGTGTTTCAAGTTGTTACAGTCTTCTATACTGTGTCCATATTTGCCGGAGTGGTATGCAATGTCTAGTCAGCTCGGTAGAAGTGACTTCTGGGATTGGCGTATTTCAGTAGAATAGCATGGACGATTCCAACGGTGTTCATTCATTCGAACAACTTGGTTCGGGTTTCAAGTAGTGGGGTAAATACACGTAGAGGTTTCTTCCCAATGTTTGGATGTGGCAAATTGTTTATGGATGGAGGCAGCTAATTTTGGTAATTCTTAGGGGCTGGGTAGGTAGGTGCAGCATTTGATAATTTGGTTGTGGAGCTTCATAAGTGGGGACCGGTGTTTGGTAATTTGGTTGTGGAGCTTGGTAAGTAATGGTAGGCGTTCGGTAGTTAGGCTATCCATAGAAAACCGGCATAGGGCTGAATAGCGTGGGTATGTAACTACTTTGAGGCGCCGATTGATATATGTCAAAGGCAGATTGCGATCCCTCTTTCTTACAGGTTTTCGGGCTAGCTGTATGGGAGACGTTTGACACATCTTCTTTCTTCTTTCTTATAGCCTCGGCAGTGCTTTATTGACCGGTTTGTAGGCTAAGCTGGTAATTCTGTCAGACTTGAGGCCGTCTTTTATGGCGTCTCCCATATTAACCAAATCGGAAAAAGGCCTTCCAGCCATAGAGAGCATACGGTCATAAAAATATTACTCTTGTGTTCGGATGAATATGGAGAACAACTCTTCTTTGCTCATTGGCGGTTGCACTCAGGAGACTTCGGCCCTCCATCTACTTGCATACTCAGGATAATTCTCCATGGACTTTCATTTGACATTTTTAGGTAGTATTGGTCAAGCACAATTTCCATGTTAAATTGAGATCTTTCCATAAAGGCTTTCACATGTCTTCCCAGGTAGCCTAGCGGTATATGTCTTGCATGATGAACTATTTTGAAGCTTCTCCAGTTAGGCTTCGGCTGAACAACCTCATAATTAGAGCTTGGTTCCTTCTGACCGCAACCATCTAGTCGCAATATGCTCTTAGGTGAGCTTTGGGATTCCCTGTCCTATTAAATATCTCAAATTTAGGCACCTTGATACTTTCGGCTAGGTCTACGTCTGGATGCATGCAGAGATCATCATAACTTTATCTTGTTGCCTCTCGAGTGACCCTGTTAGAATTCTCGAGCAAGTATACCATTTTTGTTCTATTTGTTTGTCTCGCCAATCCTATTTTGCTCTTCATGCCTTTTCCATCTCCTCGTAGTGGTCAAGTTCTGGTGAGGAGTCAACTGGAGATAGAGGTATGGAAGGATACTGTAGGATATGTTCGGCGATTTCTGGAAGTGTTGGTAGTTCTGGGTGTAGGGTAAGTAGTGGCATTTGAATGTATGCTTGGGTTTGTAAGTAGGGTGGCGCCTGGTATGAAGGCACTAAAGGGGAAGTCCCGGGTATTTGGGTGGCGTTGGCCGGTGGTAGGGTTTGGTATGAAGTACCAATATGGGGAGTTTTGTTATGAGTTCTGGTACAGTTCCAGTCAAGTAAGATGGAAAGTTGTCAGGTAATGGAGAACTCATAGATGGAAACGGTGGTGGAGGCCTCCTTGCTTTAGTAGCCGCTTCTCTGGCGACATAGGCCATCTCATTTCTCGTGACATGTTCCTGGAGGTCCGCCATTCTTTGAAATAACATATTGATCACATCCTAGTGGTGTGATGCTTCTTAGGGATCTAAAGGTGCAGGGTTCTCTATGACGAGAGTGTCCTTATATTCGTTGTCCGAAGTACCAGTCATATTCTTTTGATTCATTTTAGAAAGGGATGTTGTTATAGTTTTTTATCTTGTGAAGTATGCCAGTGTGACACGACACGGATTCACCCCCTCTTTAAGATAAGAAAAACTCAAATGCAAATGACGTTAGTATGGTTAATGACAAAATAATGATATAAGATATTGCGGACAAGTTGTATGTAAAAGCACATAGACTCATGCATTTGATCCGAACACTTGATTAATATTTCATTCTGAGGGTATGTTGATCAATTTGGTTTTGAGGGCTTTGGTTTAGGGGTCGATGGTTAATTTGCTATCACGACGCAATTACTTTCTTCATAAGCTGAACCCTCTTTATAGGTGGATGGGGATTATAATTTATATAACATAGGGATCGAGTCTTACGTAGACTGCTTGTGTATGTCTCTGCGGGAAGTCAGGCCCTTCCATAGTTCAGTTTACACAGAAATTATCCCTAACTTCATTCTACCTGAATAAACTCTCAAACCATGCCCGATAAGGGCATCCTACGTATCCCTCTTGGGATATCAGGTCGGACATAGTTTCTTCTACAAAATAAAGGGGAAGGTATAACATATGATTGAAAGAAAAAGGGGATGCCTAAATTTATCCAAAAGATGGATTCTCCTTGAAGCCATGGCGGGTCATCATCCTTACAACGACACATTCTTCTGGCAGCTTTACTTAGTAACGGCAGGGTAGAACTACCCAGATCTGGCCAGTGTTGACCAAGTTCTCCAGCTCAAATTTGAAAGCTTCGCACTCCACAATGTCATGTCCAGGTGCTCCTGAATGGTACAAACAGATCTTTTTTATTTCTGGGTACCGGTGTCAATTTCTAGGCAGTCTTGACTGGATGGATATTTCTAGTGCTAGCCAATGTGGAGAAAATGCTCGCATACGAATCTTCAAAGACTGTGAAGTTATAGCGCCAGACTTACAAATCAATGGTGATTCATTCACTGAGCGTGAAGGGGTCATGAACCAGTAGGGAATGTGGTCCCCATAAGTTGAGGATAGTTTTTTCATCAATCAACCTTATGATCATTTTCTTGAGGGCCAAGCACTCGTCAGCGGTGTGGTCAGGTTGGTTCTTGTGGAAGGGGCACCTCTTATGAGCATAGAATGATGCATATGTCGGGAGGACATCATGGCTAAAACATGATGATCCAGTGGCTGTCAATCCTTTGATTATCTCGATACCCCACACCGGCCTTGGTGCGACTCTAAAGGGCGATGTGCGAGCTTTGAGACCAATTGCCACCAAGTTGGGGATGGTGATCGGGATGGTCCTTAAGGCATCGCGTAGTAGGTAGCAGCATCAGAAGCAATGAGAGTGGCTTTATCAGATGGTCCACTTGATTCCCCAGCATATGGTTTAGGATCTTCCACAGGCACCTCAGTCTTTCGCTTAGGTGTCTTAAATAGAAGTAAGTAATCTCTTACCATTCCCTTCACCTCATCTGAGAAGTTTTTACGGTAGTTCTCCTTTTTAGTGATCCGAGGGCTTCCAACAAGGTTTAGAATTTGGTCGGCTTCCTTCATCTTGACTTTGACCAAATCAATCTTCCTTTCCAATTTGTGAATCTTCGCCCAAAGTGAGTCTTCAATTTCCTATTCGCTGATAAAGTCAAAAAATGGTGTAGTGGCACTTTGGTTATCTTGAGCATCCATCGATAGCAAATCAACCTTTAAAGAGGTGCAATTTTAGTTAGGTTTTTGTATTTCTTGTGTTTATTTTAGTTGGTATTCGAAATTAGGGGACCAGTTAAGAGTTCAGATGAAACACATGAAAGAACATATGCAATGGTATCACATAATCACATCACTCTATAATTTGCAATTGAATTATTTATGTTCCTATACCTTTCTGCACCAAGGTTTTCTAATCATATTGAAACATAATTTGTGCCAAATGTTGATTCAAACCATTTCCCCCATAATCATAATTTCATTAATAATTTGATTTTTCCCGAAGGATTACAAAATATGATAAAACCAATAAGGGTTATAAAGAGATAAATGAAAATCAACAAAATTGGCCTCTAGTGGCCGATGATGAAGCCATGTCTGTCCGAGCTCTCTTGGCCATTTGAAGGGCGGTCTGAACCCGGAGGTGAGTCGACATTAACAACAAATCAACCCAGAACCCTTTCTCTAAGAAGGTCATGGGTGCAGTCTCGTCCATCGCTCTCCTTATTCGAGCATCAAGATCCTCCAAACACTCATGAGTGAACTCTAACTCCTTGGTCAAACTAGCTAGTCTGATCATGCTCTATATTTTCAAGTACTTGGCATCCCAGTCGTCAGCTCGCCTTTATGTAAGGAGTGTCTTGATCTCAACCTTTGAATCCTTATCTTGTACATACTGATAACGGCTGGATCCCAGAGTGAGGGTGCCTTGGAAATATGCCATCAACCAGTCGATGTAATCTTCTTCACATCCCGGAAGGAATCTATGATTGGCTAGTGTTTCTGGACCCCATCTTACTCGACCATTCCATTCTCGGATGATGTATGTGACCCCTTTGATCATATTTTTTTTCGTATTTGACCACATACTCCCTCATATTTCCTACTTGAGGTATCACTTGTATTCTACTGAACTATCTTAGCACCCTAATAGGTGCATATGGGTGAATTTCTCAGATTCCCATGAGTGGTAAAAAAGGTAATTTTCTACCTCTAACAACAATGTTCTCTGATATGGAGTCAGGAAACATCCATTGTATGTTGTCCTCTCAAAGTCTAGAAAATATGAAAGCCCACCCCTCTTTGGTTTGGTTCCCAAAATTTGGACAGTGGACTGGGAGGTTATTTTTATATTTCTCTATCTAGATACCCTTGGATTTGTTTAGGTGTTTGATAACATACCATTACAATAGTAGGTTGCATCCTTGGAAGTACCCATGAAGGTTTCGGCATTGACCTAAAGCTCGGTATATGTCAACTTAGATGACGGGGACCAGGCCAAAGTATTTGGTTTCTTCATTTTAGCTTATGCCACAAAAGATAGCGTGGGTGACATAAATGACAGGTATGTATGGCAAGGTTTCAGTCTTTGGGAAAAACCATGAGTCCTAGTAGGCATATGGCATAGGCTAGGGGTCGGGTGGCTTCCCAATCGGCATAAGTCCAAAACTCGACTGAGTGTTCTATATACCCCTCTTGGACCCAAAGCGGTTGTAAATCTCTCTAAAGTATATGGTTGGAATGAAGATCCAATTGGCAATATCTTGGGACAGTAGTTTCATTATCTTATCGGGAGTGGGCCTATGTAGGACCAAGAGATTATGGTCGATCATCTTTCTCCTTCTCATGCAAGTCCCGTTGCTATCTATGCAATCCCGAATCTCCTCTAAAGTTGGGGTTAACTCCAAATTCATGAACCTAAATACCATTCTATCACAATCCCAATATCCGGTGAGGACTTCTATTAGTTCCATATTACCTTGTATGGTCATTAACGAGGGTAGGTGTCCTAGACAATTTGTAATCTCTCTTTGTTGTGGGGCATCTAGCCATGACCACTAAAATATCAGCAACTCGAGTGCTTCCAGGACCATGTCGAACTTGAGGTTGGTATGGATCTACAAAATAGAGCATGGTTAATCCCCCCCCCCCCCAAAGACAATGGTTCATCACATAAGGCACAATCCTATTTCCACATAGCAAGTAGTTAGATGCAGTGTTGTTGAGTCATAGACTATCAATACATGAGGTTGTCGCCTAATGGGTCTAGATACGTCTAAAATATCTAAATCCGTCTAGGTAAGCATGTGCTAGTCTATTAAGGATTTGGCTTCGCTCTGTCCTAGGCAAACTAAAGTGGTTTTTTGAATGACTGGGACTCGAGCAGACTACTCGAGGTGAACCATTGTCAACTGTTGGATGACTGCGATCCAACTCCATCTTCAACGTGTTCTAAAGAAATAATTTGTTTTTTTACTGGAGGACGATTATCGAAATTGCATAATCGTCTTTGTGCACTGATGTGAGTGTGTATGCGTGCCATTTAGTAGAATTATGAAATGCATGAAAATGACAATTATATTTTTGGAAAGTAACCCATATGCAATTTGTAGCAATTTAAAACATGTTGTATTGGAACTCTTATGGTTAGAACCTAGGATTATCCCTGTAACGACCCGTTTGTTCATTTAGGTATTTTACCCTTTGACCCCTGTTGGCGTTTCCCTTATAATCGTTAGAGTTTTTTCAGCTTGCGAGGATGGGTGGAGTTGTTCCCAAGAAACTCGGGTGAGTCTTGGTTGTTTTTGAGGAAATTAGAAAATTTCAAGTTGAATAAGTGAAAAGTGTTGACCAATAGTTGACTTTTGGGTAAATGAGTCCCTTTTGAAGTTACGTAGATTCATTGAGGTTCGGATTGTGATTCATGACTTAGTAAAGTCGTTGGTTCAGGTTTTGAATAGTTTGGGGTTGCGTCGCGCTCGTGCTTGAAGTTTCAACGGTACTTCTTTGGCCATAAAGAGCACCTTATTGAGCAAATGACACTTGTTTTTTTATTTCAATTGAACCATTTGATGAGTATCGTAATTACGAAGCCATAGCAAAACCAATATCAAGTTTCAACATCATATGAGAGAGTTATGCACATTTTAATATCATAGAGGATTGATGTTTCTAGTGTGGCCGCCGAAGAGGAAAATTAGGTTGCCAGAGTGGAGCCGCCAGAGTGGAAGATTGGCCGCCAAAGCAAAAACGCTGGACCAGAATGTTATTTTTAAACCTATAATTTTCCAACTTTGAACCCTATTCTTCCTAATTCATTTCTTGGACCTAACAGCTCATTAGAAGGGAAAATTGGAGGGTTTCTCAAGATAGATATTTGGGGTAATTTCCCTAACTTCATTTTGTGATTCCATCTTGGATTATTCAATATTTTCATGGTGGGAAGCTTGTTTTGAAAGAGGGTTTTATGATTAAACACCCTAGGTTAGTAAATTGATTTCCTTAACAAATCTTTGGTGCTTGGAGGTATAAGTTCATCCCTTTAGTTATGATTGATCTATTAAATCTTCTATCCTAGTGTAGATTCAATTTAGGGAAGACGATAGCCTAAGTTGTTCATGTTAGAATAAGAGGCTATGAATCTTAAATTGGGGATTGTATATTGATTAGACGATTGTGATTTTGTAATCTAGTGTTGATTAATGTTAGATGATGATGTTTTAATGGTTAATTTGGTATTAGAAACCCTTTTGAAATTGGAGAAAATCTAGGGTTTGAAATTGGGGTTTCTTCCTAATGTTGAAATTGAGGGTCCAATTGGGTTTAGTTTTCAAATTAACTCATGGATTTAATTATTTAGTATGTTATTATACTTTTTGAGTATTAAATTTTAGATTTTGCTACCGTGGGCTTGGAATGGATTTTGGGTATCTTTGGATTGTTTGAAGGACTAAGTCCTTGTATTTGTATTATATTACTTTTAACATAAAATCTACATATGTTAAACTATGAGTATTTCAAAGAACTTCGAAAGGGAAAGGCCTGCATTGAGGGGTGGACGGTCCGTGTCTCCTACTCGGCTTTGAGGTAGGCTACGATTTCTCTTTTGTAGACTTCAATAGAAGTACATAGTTGAGGGGTATTGGGTGTGTTTGGGGGTCCCACCTTAGCTGTTTTGATGAATGCTTGGGTGGGTACCGATGTTGTACTATGATGATGGATGATTTGGAAAATCAACCTTAAGTTGATCTCGACTGTTGTTGTAGTTAAATGACTTGTATGTTGTACATGTGTAGATTCCCCTTCTTACTCAAAGGATGTACAGCGTAAACTTCTACTTAGAGTATAATGAGGATATGCAATGAAGGAATATGTGTCCTGTCCTTACTTGTATAAAACTGTAATTAAACCCAGGAGTTAGAGAGAATAAGAATCTAATATTGTTATGATCATACTAATCGTAATACCCCTTGGAAAAGATTGTGGTATTATGTTGTGTACAAGGGTCAACCTGTCTTAATTGATTATTAATAACTTGAGTAGGTGGTGAAAACATGAGTATGAATTAGACAGAGTTTACTAATCGGTGGGTAATGTGTAATATTCATGTGTGCAATATGAATTGAATTGTACTTGACTGTGATTGAACACTTATGTGAACAAGGTGATTTATGTGATTATGTGAACTGCCTAGAATAGGACCTACTTGAGATTCAACTTGATGTTTATGCCTATTATGTAACTTCAATCGTTGTCGGCCTATGACGTCTACGGACGTATGTTGTGTACTCTTGCTACGCTTGCTACATCTTTTGCGTGGATGCAGGTATACAGTTAGTTCAGGTTGCAGATGGTGCACATGGTGATTAGGGCATGCCACTCATCCTATCGACGACCTTGGTTTTTGTCTCAGTTAGACTATTCTTATTCATCCAAGACAGTGGTTGTCTAATTCTCTTTCTATTATACTTTTAGTAGTCATTGTACAAGAACAGACCATGTTTTGGGAGAGTTGTGTTGTAAGGGATTTCATAACTATAAGTTGAAGAAATAATTGTTATATCTTGATAATTCCTTTATTTATTCCTCAATATTTTATTCAATGTCAAAATGATTTTGGAATTGGTTCGCCTACCGGGGGGATAGTGTAGGTGCCATCATGACTCTCGTGATTTGGGTCTCGATAAAGTTGGTATCAGAACTCTAGATTCACCGATCTCACAAGTAAAAGGATAGTGTTTAGTAGAGTCTCGCGGATAGGTACATACATGTCTGTACCCATCCTCGAAAGGCTATAAGACATTTAGGAAATCTTCCCTTCTTTTGTTCATTCGTGCTACTTTATTCCAATTGGTATCTGAAACTTTTTCTTCCTATTCTATCACCGATAGTGGGAACAATCTCTTAAATTCGTGCGTGAATAGTTTGCTATGACGTCGCGTGGTAGGGTATAATATGTGATACCGTGATACAGATGCGTGACCAAGTTCAGTCTTCAGCTATAATTTGAAGGTTCAGTATAGTGGGGTTATGATTGGGACTCCTCAGTTCGGTGATATACTTAGGAAGTGGTAATGATAATACAGAGGTGCAAGAAAAAAGAAATTGGATAGATCAATCTCCGTTATATGAAGGGGAAAATTGGTATCTGACGTGCTCGTTAGGATGAGGTTGCAAGATGTACGAGGGTGGATGTCATATAAGTCATGAAAAGTTAACTTTGGTTTCGACTTGACAGAATTGTAGTAGCAGAGTAAGAACTAGTGGTTATGGGTTCTTCAGGGAATGACTATCTGTTCTAAGTTATGTGGAAAGGCTACTTGTGATGAGTGAAGCTTATGGAAATAGACAGTCACGTTTCTTTAGATAAAGAGTGTGTTCGCAGGGTCA
This sequence comes from Anisodus tanguticus, assembly GCA_034509755.1. Classification (NCBI taxonomy): domain Eukaryota; kingdom Viridiplantae; phylum Streptophyta; class Magnoliopsida; order Solanales; family Solanaceae; genus Anisodus; species Anisodus tanguticus. The sequence goes on from CM067559.1 coordinate 27,238,043, forward strand.
CTTGGAGTTTCGAAGTTAAATCATAAAAAAGTTGTTGAAACTATGAGATTGTTGATTTGTGAGTTATTTCGCAGTTGTTTGGGATAGAGTGAGTGTAAGATATCGTATACGAGTTGGTACGTTACACTACGTCATAGGCTATTGGGAGACAGTGATCGACTAATAGGAATGACTCTAGCGCTGGACAAGTGTAGAGTTCTATTTAAGGAATTACCAGTTGTTGCATATAGTTCTTGGATAAGATTTGTGGGCATGGTATATTAAAGTTAATATTTGAAGTTTTATAATTATTAGTAAAATGACTTTGGCGTTGACCGAAGGACAAGGAAAATTGCATGGTTAGTGAGATGTGTTCTGGTTCGGCAAAATAAGGTAAGAGGTCGTTCTTCACAGGCAAGCATCGAATAAGACTCTCGAATAAGGTGTTGGTCAATACGGATATTTACAGTAACAAATTGATGACGCTTTGAACTAATTCTAGTTGTGAAAAGTTTCGGGTATCGATGATCGAGTCAGTAACATGAACAAATACAGAAGAAAGATTATTTCGTAATTCGATGAAACTATATGAGAATTTTAGCAGGATTATATGTTCAATAATTAAGGATCAACCTTCAGATTATGGATCAGTTCAATGATGGTTTGGGTTATCGTTTGGGTACTAAATGATTTTTTGTCAGAGTAACCAGAGTGGGTCAGCACCTTTTTAGTGGAGGAATTTTATAAAGGATGGTACATGGGATGTGCCGGATAGGGAGGAGCTTCCAGGTTAAAGGTTAGAGTGAGGCGAGGAAACCTCTTTGTTGTTGGGTATGCAGTGTCCTACTATTTCCAGTTTCGATTAAGTTATTATGCGAGGCCTATGGTATTTCAGTACACTCTGGAGCAGGTTTGAGTAACGATCGGTCGTTAGTGACGAATGTGATTGAAATGTAAGGTGGAAATTAAGAATTTTAATAAATATATGATTGATCTAATTTGGAATGAGTAAGGTTCCTCTTCGAGATAGGAGAGGATGTCATGACCCCTTTTAGGGCTCGTGGTGGCACCTACACTTTTTCCATCGGTAGGAGAACCACTCCCAATTAGCAAAATGATTAAAATAAAAAATGCGGAAATAACATTAGAATTAATAAGATTGTCTAATCATAATATAAATGCGGAATAAATCTGAGAATAAGTTATACAACCCCCAAAATCTGGTCAATAATACAAGAGCACTAAATATGAATAAAAGAATCCAACAGAAGAGTTACATAGTCTAGAAGTCTAGAAATGTCTCTCGAATAAGTAAAAGATAATAGTAAAGATAGGAGCATTGGGGGCACACTGAAAGGAAGCATCCTCACCTTGAATGTTGGAAGTCTGCCGGTTCAGACTCAGCCACGATGTTCTAAACTAGTGGAAGACACTATATTTGCATCCAAAAAGAATGCAACAAGTGTAGCATGGGTACACAACGTACGCCGTAGGCATCATAGGCCGATAACGATGGAAGATACGTAATAGAGATAAATATCAAGTGGACACTCAAATAATCATATACTAAGTGGTTTAATTAATCACATAAGTCACCTTGAACAGATAAGATTATGATGAATCAATCAAATCACCTTATTCACATATGAGTTCAATAACCACATAAGTCACCTCACATACAAAAGAGTTCATAATCAAGAATTTGAGTATTATAAGATCAATATCAATGTCCTTATCAAGAAGTCATTCAAGTTCCATTAACCATTCCAAGAACTTTACCAATTAACATGTAATCAGTAATAATGTATGTATGATATGAATGCAATGCAAATGACATGTACATTTCATCTCCAGTATACAAACATTCAAATTCAATGAACTGCACACCCATGGGGGACCTGCAAATTCCATATACTCATCTGGAATTTCTCAACGGATCCCAACTCTTGGCTGTAATAACATCAGTTGCAAGCGTGTAACCCGACCCTTCGCGTATGATAATCATCTCAGCATTTCCAACCATCTTATAGAACAACTTACCATTCCAGTCATATTAGACCCACATCATTTCCATACCATTAGCATTTCAATATCATCAGAACCATGAGTGTATGAATGCAAACAACATTCCAAGGCAAGTAATAAGAATGTATAAAATGCAATCAAATATAGAGATGAATATCACATGTTTTCATAAAGTCATTAACACATAATTCATGTAATTTAGGATATCATATCGAAAGCTATGTTATGAATAAACACACAATATCAAGTATGGAAATGATCCCACATAATGACGACAAGACCAAGCAACAGCAGTCTGAATTAACTTAAGGTTGATTCACCAAATCATCCATCATCACAGTTCAACACCAGTACCCACCCAATCGTTCATCAAAACCGCTAAGGTAGGACCCTCAAACACGCCCAATACCCTTCAACGTTTATAACTACTACATACTTCTATTGAAGTCTATAAAAGAGGAATTGTAGTCTAACTCAAAACCAAGCAGGAGCCACGAACGGTCAACCCTCTACGCACACATTTACCCTTTCGAAGCGCCTCATAGTAATCGTGGTCTAACATACATAGACTCTATGTTAATATTTAAGCTAACACGCATACAAGGACTTAGTCCTTAATCATACACCTAAAACCAACCCTGGGCCCACAATGTCAAAATCCAAACTTTATTACTCAAATAGCATAATTACATACTAGGTAGTCATATTCTTAAGTTAATTGGAAAACTAACCCTCAATTGCAAGATTTACCAAAAGCGCCAATTCTAAAGCCTAGAATTTCCTCCATATTGAAAAGGATTTCCATGATCAAATTAAACATTACAACATGATCATCTAACACTAGGCAATACAAATTCACAATATCAAGATCATCTAACTCATATTCCACCCACAAATTAAGATTTTATTCCCTCTTATTCTATCATGAACTCAAGAACTCATCTTTCCCAAGTAAAGACCAAACTAGGATTAAAAACCTTAAAATATGAAACATGAATAATAAAGGTGAAGAATTTAGCTCCAAGAAGGACTCAAGCTCACACTTCAAGAAATCCCCATCTCAAACAGCTCTAATCCCAAAATGAAGTTTTTTGTGAAATGGGATCATTTTAGAGCTTTTAAAAGACTGACTTAACAGTGATTCCACTCCTTCAGAATTGACTCCGCAGGCGCGGTCTCGCTTTGGCAGAAAAATGGTATGTTAGGGCAGAATCACTTAATATCCCGCCTTAGCGCTAGAGTGAAGTAAATTCCATAGAGGCGTCTTCGCCTCTGCAAGGAAACTACTACAAGGGAAAAAATCTCACATCTGCGAGCTGACCTCCGCAGAGGCAGACAACCAACAGCTGGTGCAAACACCAGACACCAGCAATATGAGATCTACACCAAACTTCTACCAAACACCCAAAACACTTTTGAGACCCTCTAGATACAAACCAAATATGCTATAACAAGGTAAAAAATGCTACAAATTCGCTCGCACACTCAAATTTCTCACATAACCGAGCTAAGATATACTTTTCTAAAAAATCACCAAAAACATCCAAAAATCACAATTTCATAAATAATGCAACAAAGTATGTCTGATCGCCTCAGGAAGCATATCAATGACTCAACTAAGTCATAAATAACCCTCCGGAATTACATAAAGTGATGAAACTCAGAAACTAACCCATATACTTAAAAGTCAATATTGAATCAAACTAATCAACTCTAAGATTCCTACTTTAGGTGTTTCATCCAAAAATCATATAAATGAACCTTGGGATACATTCCACCCATCCCCGCACATTATAAACCTAACACAGATTCTATAGGAAGGGTAATATAGTTAAATATAAGTGTTTGGCTAAAAACGACCGAACATATTATTACGGATGATTTGGGTTTGAACAATAGAATTTCTAGGGTTAGGTGTGGATCATTGACATTATTTTCACATCTTTCAGAGTGGGTGAAATTATTTAGTACGCTCAGGCCAGTAGGTCTATGGTAATTGACTAAGTGTTATGCTGAATGTTCTATCGGGTTTAGGATTGGCGACTGGTGGTAGACTGTGTTTGAACATTATAGATTAATGGCAATGATGAGTATTTCATGTATTAAAGACTTGGAAGTAATTGTGAAGGTAAGGTGCATGGATCGTAAGGTTGATATGTTAGGATTTATTAAGATGCAAGGGTTATGGGATTTAATACCATCTAGATTGATAAAGGATAGTGAGGTATTAATATTAGAGACTCGAATGGTCGAGTGTAGTGAATGAGGCTGCATGCTTTACGTCAAAATGATTGGAGTTGTGGGCGAGTAAGGAAAAGTACCAGGAGGACTTGATGTACTTAAAGTTCATGGGGTTCTATCAGATTTGCATATCGAGTGGAAGTTGAGAAACTTGAAGATTACAATCATAAGGTATAGTTCTTTAGTACGAAGTTGATGACATGGATAGAATTCAGGTTTTGGAGTCAGTTCGGGTGACTATTGATGATTTAGAAATTAAGCATTTATTTTTGAGTTAGAAATGTTCAATTAGGGTCGGTGGCCTATGTTTATATTGCCTGATTGACTTATGGTGTTATAGTAAATCACCAACAAGGGTTCAATAGATTTTGATTCGGAATTGAGGTATGACAGTGCTATCAATTCTCATTGAAGTTTGCAAGTAAGATTGATGATATTTCTCGAATGACAACAGTTCAGATAGTTCTAATGGTTTACACGTGTACTTGGCAATGTATTAAGAAGGCATAAATGGTTATGAGGAGTCTTTAGGGTGATCAATTAATTTTCTATGGATTTGGCACAACAAGGTAATCAGCAGTAGGTATGCTTACAGTATGGTGATTTAGAGATTGAGAATGATTGAGAAATGAGTTTTAACTAAGTGATTCCGACTACGGGATACAAAACTAATGAGATTGGGATTAGCATAATCGGCATTGGCTAAGATCAGTTATTGGATAGAATTACTTAGAATTTTCTCAGATTAAGCAAGGATTTTTTGCTGGTGAAAGGAAGTCATGATTTGGGCTGGTGGTGTGTGTCTATATGTTTCTAAGGAAACTTGGTGGGAGAAGGATTGGTAGAATAAGAATATTTAATCATCACAGGTTGGACAATGGTTTGTGGCTACAACTAAAGAATGGTGGTGATTAATGTGATATTTGTGGATTCAATCGAACACGTATAGCTGCATGGTTATAATCAAATCATAGAATTTTAGCAGAGTCAGTGCATACATTTGAGGATCAGTTTTGACTGATACAGTGAACAAACGGTACTACATGTACAATTCTTGCATGTTGAGGCTTTCATAAGGCTATAATTTACTCGTTGGCTTTTGTATTTCCCTTTTTCGTTCGAGGATGAATATTTGTTTAATTGGTATTTGATGTAACAACCCGTTTGGTCATTTACATATTTTATCCTTCGACTCCTATTGACCTTTTCCCTAGCATTGTTAGAGTGTTTTCAGCTTGCGGAGATAGATGGAGCGGTACTCTAGAATGTCAGGTGAGTCTTGGTTGTTTTTGAGGAAATTAGAAGCTTTCTAATTGAATAAGTGAAAAAGTGTTGACCGATAGTTGACTTTTGGGTAAATGAGTTATTTTCAAAGTTTTGTTGATTCATTTAGGTCCATATTGTGATTCATGACTTAGTAGAGTCATTGCTTCGGGTTTTGAATAATTTAGGGTTGCGTCGCACTCATGTTTGATGTTTTGGCGTCACTGATTTGGCCATAAAGAGCACCTTATTGAGCAAACGACCTTTCTTTTGTGTTTTAATTGAACCATTTGATGCGTATCATTCTTATAAAGACATAGTATCAGAGAGGATTAATATTTGTGGTGTGGCCGTCAAAGTGAAAATTAGGCCGCCAGAGTGGAAGATTGGCCGCCAAAGCGGAAGATTAGCCGCTAGAGCAGATAATTGGCCGCCAAAGCGAAAACGCTGGACCAGAATGTTATTTTTAAACCTATCCTTTTTAAACTTCGAACCCCATTCTTCCTAATTTATTTTTTGGACTTAGCAGCTCTATAGAAGGGGAAATTGAAGGGTTTCTCAAGATAGATCATTAGGGTAAGTTCCCTAACTTATTTTATGATTCTATCTTAGATTATTCAATGTTTTCATGGTGTGAAGCTAGTTTTAAAAGAGGGTTTTATGATTAAAAACTCTAGGTTAGTAAATTGATTTCCTTAAAAAAAATTGGTGCTTGGAGGTATAATTTCACCCCTTTAGTTATGATTTATCAATTAAGTCTTATATGCTAGTGTACATTCTGTTTGGGGAAGACGATAGACTAAGTTTTCCATGTTAGAATAAGAGGCTAAGAATCTTAAATTGGGGATTGTATATTGATTAGATGATTGTGATTTTGTAATCTAGTATTGATTAATGTTAGATGATGATATTTTAATGGTTAATTTGGTATTAGAAACTCTTTTGAAATTAGGAAAAATCTATGGTTTGGAATTGGGGCTTTTGCCTAATCTTGAAATTGAGTGTCCAATCGATTGTAGTTACTTAAGGATTTGATTATTTAGTATGTTATTATACTTTTTGAGTAATAAAGTTTGGAGTTTTCTACCGTGGTTCTGGTGTCGATTTTAGGGTGAATCTTTGGATTGTTTGAAGGACTAAGTCCTTGTATTTATATTAGATTACTTTTAACGTAGAATATATATATGTTATACTACGAGTATTTTGAGGCGCTTTGAAAGGGAAAGGCCTACATTGAGGGTGGATAGTTCGTGGCTCTTTCTCGGCTTTGAGGTAGGCTATTGTTTCTTTTTTATAGACTTCGATAGAAGTATATAGTAGTTATAAATGTTGAGGGGTATCGGGCGTGTTTGGGGGTTCCACTTTAGTAGTTGTGATGAATGCTTGGGTGGGTACCGGTGTTGAACTGTGATGATGGATGATTTAGGGAATTAGCCTTAAGCTGATTTTGATTGTTGTTGATTGGGCTTGTCGCCATTATGTGGGCTTGTCTCCGTAATTACTATTATTGTGTTTATTCATAACATTTATTTCGATATAATATCCTTATTTTACATGGATTATGCGTTATTGACTTCCTTAAAGCATGTGATATTCATTTCTTATACTTAGTTGCATCTCGTACATTCTGATTACTTGCCTTGTATTGTTATTTGCATTCATACACTCATGGTTCTGACGATGTTAAAAAGAAAGTGGTATGAAAATATTGTGGTCCAAGAGACTGGAAAGGTAAGAATACTATGAGATGGTTGAAAATATTGAGATGATTGATATGACTCCAAAGGGGTCTTGATTTGATGATAATGAGGATACGTAGAGGGTCGGGTTGCACGCCTCTAATAGATGTTATTACAGCAAAGAGTTGGGATCCGTTGAGAAATTTGGATGAGTATATGGACTTCACGGGTCCCCTATAGGTGAGTAATTCAAAGAATTTGAATGTCTGTATACTGGAGATAAAAGGTATCTGGCATATGCATTACATTCATATCATACATTCATCATGCATTGATTAGTTGTGGATTGGTAATGTCATATGGATTGGTTATTGGAACTTGGGTGAATTCTTGATTAAATAGATTTGGCTGATTGGACTGATTATATTCGACCGGATTGGTTATCATGAATGGCTTGTACTCTATGAATTGCATTGTGTGGTTACCCCTTTATGAGTCTGAGTACACGTTGTTGAACTATATTGTGGTCAGTGAATTCTATTTACAGAACTATGTTGTTGATTATAGAGAACTGTGTATGTTTGGTATTGCTTGATGAATGATAACGTTATTTGATAGAAAGTCTAGTATATAATTGGTCAAGGTGTTGTTGTTGTAGTTAAATGACTTGTATGTTGTGCATGTGTAGATTCCCCTTCTTACTCAAAGTATGTATGACGTAGACTTCTACTTAGAGTATAATTAGGACGCTAAATGAACGAATATGTGTTTTTCCCTTACTTGTTTAAAACTACAATTAAACCCAGGAGTTAGAGAAAATAAGAAGCTAATATTGTTATGATCAGACTAATCGTGATACCCCTTGGAAAGAATTGTGGTATGATGTTGTGTACTAGCGTCAACCTGTCTTAATTGATTATTGATAACTTGGGTAGGTGGTGACAACATGAATATACTGATCGGTGAGTAATAAGTGTAAGATTCATGTGTGCAATATGAATTGAATTGTACTTGACTGTGATTGAACTGTTACGTGAACAACATGATTTATGTGACTATGTGAACTTCCTAGAATATGACCTACTTGAGAGTCATCACCATGTTTATTATTGTTGTGTAACTTCCGTCGTTGTCAATCTATGATGCCTACAAGGGTACGTTGTGTACTTTTGCTACGCTTGCTGCGTATTTTACGTGGATGCAGGTATACAGTTGGTTGAGGTTGCAGATGGAGCACATGCAAATTAGGGCATGCCGCCTTAGTATTTATCTCAGTTAGATTTTTCTTATTCATCCAAGATAGTTGTTGTTTAATTCTCTTTCTATTGTACTCTTACTAGTCCTTGTACAAGTCAGACTAGATTTTGGGAGAGTTGTGTTGTAAGGGATTTCATAATTATAAGTTGAATGAAGAATTGCTATATCTTGATAATTCCTTTAATTATTCTTCAAGGTTTTATTACATGTTAAAAAGATTTTGGAATTGGTTGGCCTACCAAGGGATAGTGTAGGTGCCACCACCACGCCCGTAATTTGGGTTGTGACAATTCCTATCGGAGTCGTCTTCTGTTACGGTTCTCTTTAATGTGGAGACATAAAATATATTAGGAGGTTGTGAGAACTCTATTTCGGATATTGATTTTTAGAGTCACCGCCTAATTTATAGGAAAATCAGGAAAACCAGGTAAAAGGGTTTATTAAGAAAATCCGTGAAATACTTTTTAGACTAGAGTTCAAGGTAAGGGTTCTGGTAATTCCACGTGGAAGGTATTAGGCACCCCGATATTAAGAATCCGTATAATACGGTTGAGCTTCGAATTCTATGGCATGTTTAATTACTAAAATTGCCTTAAGAATGTTTATTTGCAGCAAGTAGAATGCCATTCCATTTTTTCATTCCAAGTTTAAAAAAAATTGAAAATCAAAGAGTTGAGTTCTGTTTTGAAAAGATTCATATGAGAGTTTTTAGCCAATCCATCTCCGGACTAAGATGCACTCAACTTTAAAATTGAGTAAAATCCTACTAGTATTAGTCCGATGGGTTGTTCAATATATTGTACGTTTTGAAAATGCTTTGAAAAAAGCTTAATCCCATTAAAATAACATTCTAAGGCTTTTAAAATTGGAATATAAGTTCTCCTTTTTATTATTTTCTTTGAAGGTCAACCATATTCTATTTTTAAATCAATACTTTAAACTTAGGTCCTTAATTTATTATCTTTTTGAGAAATCACTTTGGTTGGGCTTTGCTCAAAATAGTCCTTAAATAGGTTTCACAAACTTAATCATTTTTTCATTTCAAATCAGTTTGAGATCCATGTTTTTACCAAGTTTTTTACAAAAAACGTGTACCAAAATAGTCCGGATTCTTTCCTTTAAAAACAGTCCGCTCTTTTATCAAAACAGTTCCGTTTTCATCAAAAGAAATCTCATTTTTATGTCACATTCATCCAAGTCCAAAAAACTTTCAAATACTTCAGGAAAATCAATTTATTTAGTTAAGTAAAATACATTTTTTTTTATATTTGGGCTGATTCTAAAAAATTATTTTTGGGGACTCTATCTGTTCCAAATGATTTATCTAACGTTTTACCTAAATCCTAAGTCATAATCATACGGGTTCCAATTATTATCAAGTGTTTTAAAAATGCAATTAAAACAAAATACAATGCGAGAATTAAAAGAGGAAGAGTTAGGCGGGTGGGCCTACCGAGCCACTGGTTAACTATTTTCACTCATAGTTTGGCCTTCATGTGCAGAAACTCATCGGACTCGATGAAATAAGAGTGATTGGGCCATTATTCCAACTGGACTGGTAATGCATTGGCCCAAATGGCATGTATCCCATGTGTGTGGAGAGGAAGGGGAAAAGAGAGAAGTTAGAAGGCATATATGCTTATCTAATTTAAACACAATTATTTTTTTACAAGTAATTCGTATATGTATCACACACTAATTAAAAGAAACACATACTAACTCAAAGAAGCAACATGAAGCCCTAACAAAAATCAGAGAAGTAATAGCCCATAATTGAATCGAGACAACTAGAATACAATAATTGGGTTTGGCCATCTAGGATAATAGTAGCAATGTATAAAGAGAAGGAAAATAGCACGGACAGGCCTAGCCCAACTGAGGTTATTGAACAGAGGCACTGAAGAAAAACATGAAAATAGGATGACCCCAAAAACTCTTCACAACATGGATTTCCAAGTGATATACACAAGCATATACTGGCCTTGTATACATGATATACTGTGTATACATGACATGTGTATATTGACTATAAACCCTTTATCCTCACATAGAAGATCAGAAGAAGATGATCAAAAAGCAAATGTCAATACACATATTTATTTCTAATCCCTACATCCTCTGAACTATATCATTCAGCACTTCAAGTCAGATAACAGATTTGTAGTATGTATTCTTGGATTTTATGATTTATCTAGGCATAAATAGAGTTCTAGGTGCATGAAGGGTGAGGTTACAATATTACCTAACTCAACTGGTGCAACTAATACAAACAAAGGGGAGGGAAGGCTAGGCAGAACCTATGTAAAGGTCATTCCAAAAGCAACACAAGCCAAGCCACCTATGATATAATTGTGTTAACAGAATAGGCATCTGAGCATACTAGAAAACAATAAGGCCAAAATGAACTTTCTCAGATCTTCAAATCAAGTAAAGCATCAGAACATTAAGATCTAGCATCAGTCAAACCACATGGATAATTTCCGTATCATATACTTATTCCATCTGAACCATTCAACCCCCTAATTAGACCTAATATTCTCATTCAAAACAAATAGCAAGCAAACAGATTAGGATAACATGATCAATACAGATTTAGTATTTTGCTAAACACATATTGGGTACAAAATGCTACATATGACACAGAAAAGATAAAGTTGGATTCTATATAGTGGACATCAATACAACATTTAGCCTTAAGACTGCTATATCATTCTTCTCTATCAATAACAAGAGCATTAATTGCAATTGCCCAAAATGGACGAACATGCAAAGAAAAGCAATCGTACACTAGGTCTTTGTCGTTTCTGGCAAGATAACGAAGAGAAGAGAAGAGAGAGAGAGGGGAACCCTAATGGCTAGTCTTCCTCAATTGTGAAATGAAAAAGAGGAATTGGATCTTCAGCGTAATAACGCATTCTTGGGCCGGATCACGGTCCGATTAGGCCGGACCCGACCATTTTCAAAAACAAAATAATCGGCCTACATGCTATTTAAAAATTAAATAAAGAAATGGCCATTTTAAAATTAACTAATGACCAAAGTAATTTCAATTATAACTGAATTAAATCACAAGCTTCAATTTGAGCCTAAATTTGACATTAATTGGCAATTGAAATCTTTAAATCATGAAAAATATTTTAATTTAAAAATAAAATGATTTGAAATTGAGATGTAACTCAATTATCCTATTTAGTTAAAAAATTCTCCCAAATTTGACGGAAGAAAATACTGATCATTTTAAAATTGCATGTTTAAGCAATTAATTGCATAATTATATTTATTTTAATTTTGAAAATTATAATTAATGATAAAAAATAATGTAAAAATAAGATATAATATACAATAATTATATTAGATGGTATTTTGTCAAATGAACTGATAAACTACTTCCCGAATAATTTTGTAAGATAATTTTTGTCTTGTAAAATATAATTTTACTCTATCTGTGACTCGGTTATTTGGCATAACTAAATAAAATTATCAAATGGTAAAAATTATGTGTCAACGGTGAGCGGGTTCTATTGAAGTTTAACCCATGAAAGGTGTGATGAGATTTAGGAAGAAAGTCAAGTTGAGCCCTAGGTATATTGGCCCATTTGAGATTATTCAGCATGTTGGTGAGGTAGCTATGAGTTGGCTTTGCCTACTGGTTTGTTAGGCGTTCACTCTGTATTTCACTTTTCCATACTCAAGCAATACCGTTCAAATGGTTCTCATGTAATTCAATGAGATTCAGTGTTGCTTGATCAGAACTTCATTTTTGGGGAAGAGCCAATTGATATTCTTGATAGACAAATTCAGAAGTTAAGGTCCAAGGAGATTGCTTCGGTAAAGGTCCAATGGAAGCATCATCCGGTTGAGAAGGATACTTAGGACACTAAGTTAGACCTGCGGAGTAGATATCCCCAGTTTTTAGAGATTTAGGAACTTTGTTCCTCTTTTTTGTTAGAGGACGAACATACTTCCTTTCTCTTTTATGTTCGAGGACGAACACATATTTAAGTAGTGTATGATGTAATAACATGTTAGGTCGTTTTGGATATTTTGCGTATTTTCTCTTAAACAACCTTTCCCCTAGCTTTGTTATGGTATATTTGATTTGCGGGGATGAGTGGCGCGGTTTTTGAGGCAATCGGGTGGAAATCACGAAAGAAAATTTAAATTTTAAAATTTGGAAGTTCTATGGAAAGTTTGACTAAGAGTTGACTTTTTGGGAAATGCATCCGAAATTGAATTCTAATGGTACCGATAGATTCGGAACATGATTTTTGATTAAGAAGGATGGTTGAAACGAGTCTCGAGTGATTTGCGTGAGTTTCGAACAAGAAAGTAGATTTTTGAAAGTTCTTAAGTGAAGAAGAATTTGGATTGATTTAAGTTAACATTGAGGGTAGACGAGTTGTTTTTGAAGTTTCAACAATTTCATTAGGTTCGAAATGTCGTTTATGACTTAGTCTAGTCATTGGTTCAGTTTTTTAGGGACTCGGGGGTATTTTCGATGTTTGGTTAGAAATCTAGTTTTTAAAGAATTGAAGTTGACCTTGGTGATCATCGGGTCAAGATGACCTTGAATGATTGTTTTGAGTGTGAGAGCAGGTTTGTTACATATTTTGGGATTTGTTTGCATATTTGGTTTGTGTACGGAGAGTCTCGGATGAGTTTCAGGTGTCAATTCCAAGTTCGGATCTAGTTTCCTAAATCGCGACCGCGAGGACACGTGTCTCAATTGTGATGTGTCTTACTATCAAGTTGCGCGATTGTGTGGACCACGGGCGCGATCATGATGGACAATCTTGGGTTGCGTCGGGGCAAAGCTCCACAATCGCGAGGCTAGGGCTCGCGATCGTAATGAAGGTTCTATTCAGCAATTTTAAATGCCCAAAAAATGACCTCATTCATTTAATTCTCATATTTGGAATTTGCGATCTCGGTTTTGAGAGCTTTTGGAAGAGTTATTCAATATTCTTCAAGGGGGTAAGGTACTAATCACTCTCTGATGATTATATCATTGATTATTAAGGAATTTCATGCTAGAAATCATGATTTAAATTGGAAAAATTGGACTTATGATTGAAAATGAGGGATTCTTCAATTAGTCGTGAAATATATGTTGGATTTGGTTTATACTGGATATGTAGACTCCCTAGACCATGGGGAGACTATTTTTTGAGTGATTTCTCATTTTGCCCTTCGAGCCTCGGGATGCTATTTTGGATGACTTTCTAGGTCTGAAATTATCATATAGTGATATGGACATCTATGGAATCGTGTGTTAATATATCTTTTATATTTGAATAGATTTGGACCATTCAGAGGCTCTACGGAAGGGCAAGGCTTTGTTGCCACCGTCAGACTTCTAAATTAGGCAAGTTAAGACTTATGACTTTAAAGTGTTGTGACGGACAGACTTCTAAATCAGGCAAGTTGAGACTTATGACCTTATTTAAAGCATCATGATTAGTGTAATGAACTAATTAAATAGGATGTAATGGTGATATCAAAGGGGTCCCGATACTTGTGAGGTGATGAACACTTGTGTCGGGTACCGGTGCGATGTTATGGGAATTTTTGCTATTTAAATTGTATAATCATGTCTGAATGTCATGCTTTTAGCACTAGCTAATATATAGTATGATTCTATGAATCTGTGATTGGGGTATGAAGCCCATACTTTCTGTCTCCATGATTATATGCATGTCTTATATGTGATTTTGTGTTTCTCATCACTCCTAAATACTTATTTAAAAGTGGAAAGGAAGATAAAGATCGATTATTTATTGTTTAGTTGGCTAAAGGTTGAACTTTTATGGCCTACCTTGATTAAAAGATTGAATCTTCATTGCCTATCTTGACTTCTTATTATTGTGCATGACATGTTCATGCTTCATATGGTGTCTCATGCATGTTTTGCGGATACGTATGCAGGGTCTGAGGGGAAATGTTTCCGGATGGAGTGATGAGTTTCATATAAGCCCGATTGGCTATAGACAGGTAATGTGAGTCTATTACTGGCTAAGTGATGTCATTGGAAGCCTAATATTGACTAAGGAACCCGAAGGGAAATAATTCTGAATGGTATATGAACCTCGCGAGTCCCCATGGGTCATGATTCATAGTATTTGAATGTGTGTGTATCTATGATGAGAAAAAGGCCTTGAATTTACTTACATTTGCATTTCATAAGATATCATTGATTCCTTCTTTGGTTGACTTGTCTAATTTCTTATTGAATCACATTATCATGCCTATTTGATTACTTAAATGAATTCATAAATTTAGAGGTTTCTTATATCGAATCTTGAAGTTATGATTATTGGTTGTATCAGTGTATCGAACTAATATTGATCAAGTGTGGAAGTGGTATTCTGATATTCTGCACACGTGGACTTCTATCCTATGCAATATCTAATTTTCACCTAAATGATAAAAAAAACATTACTCTACCTGTTATATGCATAGTGGTTGCATAATATTAAGAGTAGTAATGTAAAATATACAACAGTTTTATGTTAAAAGCACCCGGCTCACAAGGGCGATAAAGACCATGACTTACACCTCTGTAGGATTTATCCCTAACTCCACTACAATGGTGAGCCTCTACAAATTCAAGTTACAAACTTTATAATCTAGAAACTACACTCTAATTCATGTCTTACTAATCTACCTAGAACAGTAAACAACATTTAGGTTAAACTCTAATTGGAATTTGATTTGACAAAGTTTTTATACTTATGTCAATGCTTCTATGAAAGCGAATAAGGTAGAACTCGATAAACAACCTAATACAAGATTCTAGACTTAAGAACTAAAAAAATATTTTTCAGTAGAACAACTACTTCAATATTCTTCATTGTATCAGGGTCCACGCCACCGCAAGTCCACCCAAAGGTGAGGTTGTCCCTCTCTTTGCTTTTTTTGTTGAGATTTTTATTAGTTCTTGTCCTATTTGATTTCAAACATTGTCTTTCGATTGGTTGAGAACCTTTGGGAGGGAAATTTCCCCTCTCCCCAATTTGTTCTCCCACATCGGATTCAACCTAGAATTCTAGTTTAGGGGTTTCTATAAATTGAACTCCACCCTATCATTGTTACAAGGTCCATATCTTGAAATCCTAGGATTTTACATTTTTAAGAGCTGTTTTCCGATCCAAATGTGACTGATTTTGAGTATTTTTGGATTCCAAGCTCTTTGGTGGAATCCTAATCTCTAAAATAGCCTTTTAGTTTTAAACTTTTTTCTTATTGTGTGCGTGTGAGTGTGGAGTTGAAGCATCAAGCCCCAACCTCGATCCTAGGCTACCTCACAAGAAGGTATTTGCCTCTTCATTTGCTTTTCTTTTAAGTTAAGTCCATTTACTTGTATATTTATGTGCTTATGAGTTCATTTGGATGATTTCATGTCTGCTTATGGTTAATATGCTACTTAACTAAGTCTAAAATGGTATGAAACAATCCCGTATGCATGTTCAAATAGTGATAGTTCTGTTCAAACTGATTTTATGAATGATTAGTGTCAATTAGGATTGATTCAGACTTAATGTAGGTCCAATATGAGGCTGAGACTATCTGTGACTTGCTTGTTATGATGAACAGACGTGTGTAATTCATACTATGCCTTTTACATGCTTACCTTAGTTAATTTTAGGTTGGTACGAGACTGATAAGTATGTTGGCACCTGTTGTATGCCCTTTTCATGTTGTGTTTACTGATTTGGAATAGTATAGCTTACGTATGGTCTTCAATGGTTTGTTTTTGGTTGTTGTTAGCCTCTTAGTTGCACCTAGTCATGTACGTTGATATGTAAACTGCCTAACTTAGCTAAAAATGGACTCAAAATGCTTACTTGTTCCCAATCAAAGATAATGAACCCATTGTGATCCATCAGGTATCATAAGCTCATAACTGATTAACGTAAGTGTAGAAGAGGCTTATAAGAACTATGTGTTCATGTGTTGGTTAATTTCTCAACATTTGAGTTGATTTGTACACACTAATATACAAAAACTTTAACTCAATCACTGTTCATTATCCCTTGTTATTAGTAGTTGTTATCGATCAACCCACATCAATCAATAAGAATCACTCTCTCTTTCTCTTTTTGTTATTCCTATTTAATTATCTACCTTGTTATCACTATTACGTTATTTTCAGCATTTTTGCACTATCAAAGGATTAACTAAATTTCACTTAGTCATATGGCTTGTGGCCTTAATCTCTAAAATCTGATTGTTTGACCTAATAATCAAATATTAGGTTAAACAACGTGATAACAAAAGTTATATTAATTTTGTTGTGAAAAAATATAGAACACAATCGACTTCTAAGTTCTTACTACCAACAAAATGATCCAACTGAACCGCTACAAAATCGTGGCACATTGTTATGCAACAAAACATTTAAACCCGTAGAAGGAATTATTTAAGCAAACTTAAAACCCTAAGTTCGAAAAAAACTATAGTTATGTGCTTGAATTTTTTTTTAAAAAATATATCATCACAATTAGTTATCAATTTATTCACTTATGTACATGCAGACAATAACTGGTAAAGATTCTCTATATTCGGAAAATCTTCCACTCTTCCAAATCATTTTCCTAAATTTCTCAGATCATATACGTAAATTTCTCAAACCATCAAAGTGTACCATTAAAGTACCTTCCAAATTTCGAGCTTATTCTCTCTCTTACGATAATCTTCCACTCTACCAAATCATCTCCCAAATTTCTCAAAAAAAAATAATCTCTCAAACCATCACCGCAATAATCTGTAACAGTATGTCATTATCCCTACGTTCCACTTGCAATATTTCTTTTTTGAGTTTTCCACGGTTTTAATATAAGGTTATTCATGATAATATACAAAAATAACTGAAAAAATATTATGGGCACCAATCTATTCATTTTGATATACATATTTTTTTATTATCTGATGTACATACTGTGATACAAGATTCTTCCCAATGATATACAACAACACAAATGTAAATAAAATAATTTAATTGATGCCAACAATTATGAAAAACAAATATGGGTGTCAGTTTATTCATTTTGATATACATATTTTTTCTTATATCATATATGTACGGGGAAATAATTGCCCACTATAATGTAGGGATTTTGTTGGGTTCAAAGCATATAAGTAAGGCACAACGGAAGTTTAAAATTTTGTTTCTTACTTACCCCAACAACATTTCTGGTATGGTTATACAACAATCAAATATGTAACATTAAGCATAAACTTACAGGTTAGAATATCTAGAGTCTTTATCTACTATAAGGTGGACACGCGGTTGCCCTTCTGATTGCAAGCTCCAAGCTTCAATGTATTTCTCTTTCGGAAAACTAGGAAATCCGGCAGAGATTCGAGAGAGTTTTAATTCTAAGTCTCTAAGGCTTAGAATGATAATCTGAAATTGGTGTGTGAATAATGAAGAGAATGTTTCTATTTATAGTTGAAAAATAGGTCAAAACCGGATTAGAGTTTGACCTTGGGCCTGACCCAAAATTTGAGGCAGAGGCACCGTGACCCTAGGGTATGGCGACGCGGCACTCGACGTGCTCCTGCACTGTCTCGATTTATTTTCTATGCATTCTTAATTAAATCCAAAATCTAATTTTGACTTAATTAAAATAATCATTATTCATTTGAATATCTCGATTCTAAATCGAACATTTAATTACTCTTTCAATACATCCTTAGATCGAACGGACAATAGACATAGTGTGACCCTACAAGCCTTCTCATATCGACATTAATCAAATTAAGGTCTATGCGGAACTCCTAGACGGCACCGCAAGACGAACTCAATATGTGAAGTACGTTTACGCGAATCCAGTAAACTTAACCTTTATGTGGTAAGATAAAATCCTTTCATTCACAACACACCTGATCAAGTTTAGGATTTGTCAAGTGTTTATCCAAATGACTTAATCATTGTATCTCATCTATATTAATTGACAACTAGACCATATTCTAAATATGTCTATTGCGTTGGCCAACGACTTAGTCAACCTAATATCACTGAGAATCTGAGTGTTCTCTCGAATATACATTCGAGGAATGAATCCTAATCTTGGCTCAACTACCACCTTTAATTCACATCGTAATATACCCAATACAAGTCGTATCTCAACCTATAAAGCATTTGAGCTTAGGACGGGATCAAAGTACATTACTTTGTAGACAAGGCGTGTATTGACCTCAAGTCTAAAGACTTCTATCTCCCACACGCTGATCATACTTTAGACAAGTATAACAAACAATATATCAACAGGGTATACCAATACTTCCAAAGTATCTATGTGTCCATCACGAGTAGCCATTACTCGTAGCAGGTGAGACATACTACATCCTCTAAGGATGTGATGCAGACCACATGTCGACTTATCACATATAATCGATATCCCATTCTCGATGATCATTAGTCGAGGATATTTTAAGAGTTACATTATAATATTAATAACTCACACTATTAATAACAGCGTAACCTCCAGGGATGCATATTATAGAATATTACAAACAATCAATTAATAATTCAATAATTTGCAAATGCCAAAGTATTAATCTCCATTAATAATAATACGAATGTGTATAAAGTACATTTTTCCTAATACAGATTGTCTCTAGGACATAAATATACTTTCATAAAATACACAAAAATACACATGTAATTAAATAAACATAACGAATACAGTTTCTTCATGTAGATATACACATGTATTCACTCTATGATATACACACTTGTATACAATATCTTTTGATAGCAATATATAACAACGTATATACAAAGTTACTTACCCACATATATGCATATTCCTAACAGGATTATATATAATGATATACATCAACACATATTTCATTTTTTTTAAAAACACGTGATTTCAATACCCCTTCTTCTTCATCGTCATCATGATAGACAATCAACAGGATTGTATCAATACCATGTATATCATATGTATCAGCAATCTGAATACATTCAGATGAATGTTCATCGTTCAATGTTAAACTAATGCCATGTGTATCATTCTCATTGACTGATTTATACACGGAATACACCTTAAAATACGATTATTTTTTTCTTCAACTCAATATATACAAGCAAACTCATATTGTTATCAATCAAAAATGGTGGAGAATTATCATCAACCTTGTAACAACTATCTAGCGAATTAATCTCGACGTCCACCATCAATTGTCTTGCAATCCTATTAATAAAATGTTCAAACTTTATATTCGTACAAATAACTATTCCTTCAACTCTGTAATCTACAAATAAGTGCATTATCCCATTGACCTAGATAAGTATTAAAAAATTGGACATCGAATTTGGTGTAACTTGCAAATGGAAGCTGACTTTTTTTTTGGAATAATGTGATTGAAGAGGAACTTTGTTGAGAGTCGCAAAATGAATGTTGAATTTTTCTCTGGAAGCAGATAACTATGAATGTTGCATATGTTAGAAATTTTATTAATAGATACACATTATGGAGCATGAAATAAGGAAGAGAATATTTACGTTCCTAGTAAAATATCCGGTTACATTTAATTTTGTATACAATGTCAATATTTTTACTTAAATTGCTAAACCTAATTCTTTGCAAACAAATATGCCAATAAATACTTGGTATTGTATAAAGGTGTCAAGGTCCCTCAACTTAAATACAAATATTGTACTTTCTCGCCCATCTTATGTAGCTCCAATAGTATGTGCTGAAATTCAGCTCTTACCAAGATTCATTCCTTTTGAAGCTATCAATTTGAAGAATTTGTGGGGAAGTAATCAGCTTCAGTGAATAAGCAGAGGGGTAGTACAGTCTTTTCCTCTGTTCCTAAATGTAGTTAGTTAGTTACTAATCTATTTCTAGCGGCTAGTTTCTAAGCTAGAATTAGTTTGAGCTAATCATGATAATTAGTGAGAGTATATAACATACATTGTACATGTATTGAAATCAGTTGAATAAATATGATATGAAAATATTCTCTCTACAATTTTATCTTTTTCATCTTCTTTCTCTCGTGAACACCCGTTCTAGGGTTCTTAAATTGCTTAATCGATTCTTCAATTAATCACATGGTATCAGAGCACAACTAGTTAATCTAGTGTGCGATTCGATTCTGGAATAATTCTGCACATATTGAATCTAAAACTGATCGATATCATCAATGGCGATCGAAGAAAATGCGATTAATAATGGCTAACATTGAACACTTGTCTAAATGCTCCACAGGGTGTTGGATCAAGCCAAGGCTCAGTAATTGATTACAATCATCCGTTGTTTCTTTCACCGGCAGATCAAATCGGCATACAAATCATATCATTTCAATTAACATGTATCTATAACTTTCCAATTTGGTATCGATCTATGAGAATTGCTCTCTTAAGAAGGAATAAAATGGTTCTAATAGATGGAACATGCACTAAAGATCAATTTTCCGAATCCATGAAAATCATTGGGAGAGATTTAATGCAATTGTGCTTTCATGGATTATGAACTCAGTAGTAAAAGATATGTTAGGAGGTATTATGTATGCATCGAGCGCACAGGCTGTGTGGGAGGATCTTTATGAGAGATTTAACAAGGGAGATGGCTCAAGAACATTTAATAATCATAAAGAAATAGCAACACCTACTCAATGTACCTCTTCTGTCTCGACCTATTTCTCTAAGTTGAACGATCTATAGGAAGAATTCGAGGTTTTGATTCCAACTCCTAGTTGTAACTGTGAGAAATCAAAAGATTTTGTGATACATCTATAAAATTTAAGGTTATTTCAGTTTTTAATAGGACTGAATGAGTCGTACAATCAAGCAAGAAGCCAACTATTACTAATGTATCATATGCCTATCATTAATCAAGTCTATGCTATGATTTTAAGTGATTAAGGATAGAGGTCAATTATGGCTAATGATGGAGTTCTAGGTTCAAATCTAGGAAATGTGGATGTTGCTATATACACCAAAAATGCTGGTAATACATCTAAAAAATTCAAGAAGAAATAGGAGAAATCTTTATTGTGAGGTGTGTAAGATGAGGAATCATGTCATCAATGACTGTTACAGAATTAATGGTTATCCTCAATCTTCATATCAAAGAACTAAGAAGAGTCCTTACAATCATGGAGATAACTAAAATAATAGGTTTGAAAGTAACAGTAGGTACAAACAACAATATAGTTAGTCTGGGAATTCTTTTGCAAACAGTGTAGTGTATGGTGGAAATGAGATGATTCAAGGAACACAATCTGCTAATGCAAGTGGTGTACCAACTCAGAGTTAAAATCAAATGATAAGATAAGAGTATCAAGGTGCTGCTAATAACTCAAATGTGATGGTGGATAATGCAAGCTACAAGCTAAACTCTCAGATGGGGCCATATGCCTTCCTACAAAATCAATATCAATAAATTGTGGATATGCTGAAGAATAACTCCAATAATACCAGCAGTGCTTTCTCTGCAACATGAGGTACTAATGATTTTATATTAGTTCCTATCGCTTTTGCAAATGCAGATGACACTAATGTTGCATTGTTAGCTTCTAAAAAAAGTCAGGAATGGATCATTGACACTGGTCCTACTAATCATATGGTATTTAATAAGAATCTATTGGATAAACAAACAATGTCCCAACCTAGTAATCCTAAGAAGGTATACCTACCAAATGAAGGTGTAACACGAAACACATGTTGCATCAGATAGAAGTACCATCTAAAGTGTATTCTTCATAGCATAGTTTCAATATAATATCATGTTAGTGTCTAAAATCACTAGAGAACTCAAATGTTCTGTAAACTTCTTCCCTAATTTTTATTTGTTTCATGATCTTTTCACTGGGAGGGTGAAGGACATTGGTAAGGAAGTAAGAGGTTTGTATATTCTAGTGAATCAAGCTTACAACAAGAATATGAGAATTGCTTTGACTACAGTAGAAGTTGATAAAGAAACAAAAGTCTGCATCATTACTGAAGAAGAGATACAACTATGACATATGAGGTTTGGACATGCTTCAATAACAACTCTTAATAAGGTCCTGCCAGCTAGTATGAATAGTATAGCTAATGCTCAATAATGTACAGTATGTCCATGTGCAAAACAGATTAGAAATTCATTTCCTATTAGCAATATTAAATCTACTTCTGCTCTTGATCTTGTGCATAAGGTCATATGGGGTCCTATAAGAATACTACTTTTTATGGCAAGAAGTATTTCTTAATTGTGGTAGATGATTTCACTAGGATGACATGGATATTTTTGCTTAAATTGAAGTCTGATGTCTGTGTAATCATAAAACAGTTTATAGCACACATTATGACTCACTTTGAAAAGACTATTCAAATAATTAGATCTGATAATGGAACTGAGTTTGTAAACTCAGTATGTGACAATTTGTTTAAGACTATAGGCATTATACATCAAGCAAGTTATTCCTATACACCTCAGCAAATTAGAGTAGCTGAGAGAAAACATAGGCATATTTTTTAAAGTAACCAGGACTATAAAGTTTCAAGGGAAAATACCTATTAGATTTTGGGGTATATGTGTACAAACAACTGTGTACTTGATAAATAGGATGCCAAGTACCATTCTCAACAATAAGTCTGCCTATGAAATACTATACAACAAATAACATCTACTTACTCATTTGAGAGTTGTTGGCTGCCTATGCTATGTTAAAAGTCTTCAGGAGAGTGAAAATGAAGCCCAGGTCTAGGATGCATGTTCACATGGGATATTCAGCCATACAAAGGGGCTATATATTCTATGATCTACATAATAAAGTGTTATTTGTGAGAAGAGATATCCAATTTAAGGAAGATGTTTTTCCTTTCCAAGATGTGGGAATGAGCACAAATCAATGGTTATTTCCAAATGTGAGCTTAGAAGCATGCCTTAACAATTGGTACTCAGATCCTACCTCTACTTCTATGATCAGTTCACATATCACAAATGAGGGTACAAGTGATCCAAGCTCTATTTCCAACAACATACCAGAACCACAGATGGACACACTTCCCATTTCTGCTCAAATTCCTGAACATGTTGCAGCTCCACCTTCTCCACCTTCTCAACTTGCTAATGAAACAAGACATGGTCACAAACAAGGAACATAAACACTGCCTAAAAAAGATCAGAAAAAGGTAAACAACCTTCTATTTGGATGAAAGATTTTATATCATGCACTGCACATGTTAAGAAGCCTTATGACATATCACACTACATTAATTATGGAAAGTTGTCTTCAAGTTATCAAGGGTATGTTGCAGCTTCTTCTACTTCTATAGAACCTAAAAACTATGTAGAAGCAATCAAGGATCCAAGATGGATAGAAGCCATGAAGGTAGAGATAGAAGCATTGGAACAAAATCATACCTAGGAAACAGTTACTTTACCTCAAGGGAAGGTACCAATAGGATACAAATGGATTTTCAAAATAAAATACAAGGCATCAGGTGAGATTGAGAGATGTAAAGCCAGATTAGTGGCAAAAGGCTATAACCAAAAAGAGGGTATTGATTATCAAGAAACCTTTTCTCCTATTGTGAAAATGAAAACATTAAGGATTGTTTTAAGTCTAGCTGTTGTAAACATATGCATGTACACCAAATGACTGTGTACAATACTTTCTTACAAGGTGATCTAAATGATGAAATATATATATATATGGAAATGCCACAAGGATTCAAGAGTCAGGGGGAGAACAATGTGTATAAACTCATTAAATCCTTGTATGGGTAAAACAAGTCCCAAGACAATGGAATGCTAAGCTTATTGAGACACTAACAAGAGCTCAGTTCAATCAGAGTCAATATGACCAGTCCTTGTTTATTAAAACATCAACAAAGGGTGTGACTATTGTATTAGTATATGTTGATGAAATGCTGATAACATGAAGCAGTATGCAATTGATCAAAAACACCAAAGAACTCTACAACAAGCATTTAAAATGAAAGACTTGGGGGAGCTTAAATATTTTTTTGTATTGAATTTGCTAGATCAAAGAAAGGATTTCTAATGCACCAAAAAAAGTACACTCTAGAGCTCATCTCAGAAATTGGATTATCAACATCTAAACCTGCTCCCACTTCTATATATACAAATGTGAACTTAACAACAGGAGAGTGTGATGAACATATTGAAAAACAACCAAATGCAGTATATGATCCACCTGCAGACCAGGGAGCTGATCAGAGATTAATTGGAAAATTGGTATATGTGACTATGACAAGACCAAATGTGGCTTACAGTGTTCAAACACTAAGTCAGTTTTTGCAACAATCCAAGCAGACTCATATTGATGCAGCTTTAAGAATAGTAAGGTATTTGAAGAGAAATCTGATTAAGGAATTCTACTTTCAAGCAAGGAAAATAATGTGATGACAATATATTGTGATGCTTATTGAGCATCTTGTCCTATTTCTAGAAAATATGTAACAGGTTACCTAATCAAACTAGGTGATTCTTTGATTACTTAGAAGTAAAAAAAAATACAACTGTGTCTAGGAGTTCTGTAGAATCAGAGTACAGAAGCATAGCAACAGCTCTCTCAGAAGTTATTTGGTTGCTTGGTTTATTGAAAGAATTGGGAACCAAATTAGACAGTCATGTAAGCATCTTCAGTGATACCAAAGCAGCTATACAGGTTGCTGTCAATCATGTGTATCGTGAAAGGACTACGCATATAGAAATCGATTGTCATTTTATAAGGGAAAAAATTATGCAAGGCATGGTGACTATAAATTATATATCTACACATGAACAACCAGTTGATGTTCTTACAAAAGGACTAACAAAAATGCAGCATGCCTATCTATGTTCCAAGCTAGATATGTTGGACATTTTCTCAATACCCTATACCTAGCTTGAGGGGAGTGTAGAAGTAATCAGCTTCAGTGAATAAGCAGAGGGGTAGTACAATATTTTTCTCTATTCCTAAATGTAGTTAGTTAGTTACTAATCTACCTCTAGCGGCTAATTTTTAAGCTAGAATTAGTTTGAGCTAATCATGATGATTAGTAATCAGTTGAAATGAATATCATATGAAAATATTCTCTCTACAATTCTATCTTCTTCATATTCTTCCTCTCATGAACACCCATTCTAGGGTTATTAAATTGCTTTATCGATTCTTCAATTAATCAAATTTGATTATATATTACTAGGTCCCTTAAAGTGTCATCCATCAAGGACTATTAATTGGTGGTTCTGTTCCATGAAAAGTTGAGCTCGAGGAGTCATTGGCCCGATAAAATATAACCGATAAAGATTCTATCTCCTCTAAAAATCTTCCACCCTCCCAGATCATCTCCCCAAAAAGTGAAAGGTGTAAAGATGCATTTGATTACTGTTATTAACAAGACAGACCAATATAAAGGACTTGGGCTTGGAAAGGGGTTAAGGGGTTACAGAGGATTAAACAGCCCAACAAGAGGTTATTGGACTACAATTAGGAGGGGGGGGGGGGGAGCAGTGTTTCTTAAAAGTGTGTAGAGGTTAAGTATTTGTTTCCTCTCATCACCATTCCAAGTCTCTATCTACTTATCTTCCTTTTTTTCCTCTCCTTAACTTCTACATTTTATATTTCCATTATTGTTGTTCTGCTTCTTGTGAGTTGTAATTGTTAGTAGTTAGTACTATCAATAATATGATCTATATTTTGAAGTTGTTACATTGGTGTTTTTATTGTTTGTACTCCATTACTTAATATCGTCCCCAAGCTTCTACCATGCTCACTTCTAACCTCAACACCAACATTGCTTTTGTCACCATCCAATTTTCACTAGCCATGAAGGCACCTACCTCCATCATCTTTCTTAAATTTTGTGTCAAATCAAACAGTGTCACATAAATTGGAAAGGATGAAGTATTAAGATTCCTACATAATTCAAGTAATGAATTATTTAATAAGAAAACTTTAGTTAATTAAAAGTTCTAAATATTTGAAAAAATATTAAATTACAATTCTATCCAATAAGAAATTTATTTTTAAGGGATAAAATCCAATTACATGTTGCTAAGAGGCTTCGTCCTTATATTGATTATGCCTATCTTGCTTCCTTTTAGTAGTCCATAATGCAAGACCAAGGAATTTATAGTTCATATTGTGATTCATGTCACGATAATTGTATCAAAAGATTAAGTCCACAACTAAGATCATTAGTGTGTTCGGAAAATTGCTGCAAGAAAATACTCATATATAAAGCTCAGCATAAGCCAACCACAGCAGCTACAGAGTAATCAGCTTTCAATATGAATTGGTACACTAAAGCATAAAATGATTGAGTGCAGTAGACTAGTGGTTCCAGTAAAGATCAGGATCCGTAAAAGATAAAATGATCACACAGCAAAATGTGTAAAAAGGGTAAAGGCAGCCTGGTGCATTAAGCTACCGCTATGCGCAAGGTCCAGGAAAGGACTGGACCACAATAATCTATTGTACGCAGTCTTACCTTGCATTTTTACAAGAGACTATTTTCACGGCTTGAACCCGTGACCTCCTGTTCAAATGACACAAAATGTGTAGAACAAGAATAATCACAGCTCGTATGGAAATTATATCAATTAAGGTTGAAATTATAGTTGCTCTATTTTTTTGAACTTAGGAAAAGGTATGAACAATTGTACAATTCACAAAGGACATAGACTCAAATGCTACAGTTTGTTGTTCAGGATTTCTGTAACCAAATAAACAAAAGAACCAACTTTTTCCATATTTGAACAAAAATAAAAGAAAAAATTAACCTGGCAATACTATTCTGGTTGAAGTATTCATATTCACATCTGAATAAGCCCCTGATGCCACTTCTGCATCCAATCCAGCAGCCCATCTCCTTAGAACCCTCAACAACGTTGCTGCTTTTCTTCGAGCTCTCCCTGTTCCGATTCCCATTATTTCCCAAATTACCCTCTCAATCCCTTGAACTGCCGCCAGTTCGGCCACCATCTCCGATCCCCCTTTGCGGCACATGTTCACTAGCGTTGCTGCAACGCTCTCACGTGCTCTATCTGTGCCATCCCTTAATACTACGGCCAGTTTTTTCATCAATGGATACGCGGCTGCAATGGCCACCAATCCACCCTTCTTCACCACCACTTCGAGAACTGTCACCGCCTCTTCCGTCAGTCCATCCATAATCTCCGCCACCATTTCCACCACTCCACCTTCAATTAACTTCCCAACTGCCTCCCTATCTCCCGCCAAATTCAAAATTGCCACCAAGGCATCCCTCTTCGAATTCAATGGCCCCTCTCGCGCCAAATCTATCAATCCCATCACGACACGTGTCTTCCGAGCCAACCTCTTCTTGTAAGCATGTACACCTGACAAGCTAAAAATGGTTGCTGCCGCGTTTCCCTTTGCCTCCCATGTGGCACCCGACCGTAACACCTCGATTACTCCGTTTAAAACTCCTTCTGTTTCCATTATCCTCGTTTTGTTTGCTTCAAGAATTGACAGATTGAGAATTGTTGTAACGGCGTTAACTTGTAGGCTCGGATGCTCCGAGCCTAAGAGCTTAACCAATAATGGCAAAGCTACAGCTTCAGCAATGCAGGCTCGGCTATCCGAGTCCGTCTTGGCTAAGACTCGAAGCTCATGAACAAGCCGGTTAACGGAATCAACTGATTGGGACGCCTTCAACTTATTTATCAAGAACGACACCGTCATTCTCGTGGCTTCTAATGCCGTTTTGTTGGTAACAGCACCGTT
This sequence comes from Anisodus tanguticus, assembly GCA_034509755.1. Taxonomy (NCBI): domain Eukaryota; kingdom Viridiplantae; phylum Streptophyta; class Magnoliopsida; order Solanales; family Solanaceae; genus Anisodus; species Anisodus tanguticus. Next base: position 27,266,191 of record CM067559.1, read on the forward strand.
AGTTTTTACGTTGAACTCCGTTGACTCGAATGGTATTTTCTGCTCTCTGCACCACATAGCTATCAAATTCTTCAACGCTGAATTTGGTATGAGGTCCGTGTGGGTCAGGGTTTGACCCGTTTTGGGACACGTGGTATGACCCGATTCGAACCAAGGGGTTATCGAACTGCGGTCGTATGTTTGTCCCGTGGAAACCACCACAGGGTCTCTCATCAAGTCAAGTGAAATCGGACACCGGAAATCAGCCGGAACACTAACATCCGCCGCTGCCGCCGCCCGTCGTCGCCGGGAATTTGTTCTCGGCGTTGAACCACCGTACAACACACATTTAGCATATCGAACAAATCCGATCAACGCGATGATATCTGATTTGGCTTTCTCATCTGTTTGACTTTGAATTTCCTCTTCCAATAACTCAATTTCATCCCTGCAACTTGTAGAATCACGCAAAGTTAATTTATCAAAAATCTCTGCCAATTTAGGCTGATCAGGGACGATTTCTCTTTCAATTCTATCCAGCATTTCAACAACTTGAGATCGTAAATCTCGATCCTTGACATCGACATAAGCGAATTGCTCCGAGCACTGCTTCGTGATGAGAATCAGCAATTCGTGGACGTCGTCGTTTAATCTGAGCTTTTTAGCAGGAAGAATATCCAATAAAGTGGATAACTCAAGGGTGAGTTCATGGAAAATATTGGAGAACACGTCAATTTGCATAAGTAACCACATCTTACTACAACTACGGCAATCTTCAAGCAAAGTTTTCATTCGCTGTAAAACTATGTATAATTCGTCAAAACATAAGAAGGCGGAAGGTGGGAAGCCAGTTATCGGTCTTGATGATGTAGTGGGTTCATTTGAACTGATGTTAGAATCTCTGTGGAGAATTTCGCCGAATAAGATTGATAAAAGCTTGGATTTCCTGATAATGGAGGATGTATTTCTCTTGAGCAGAAATAAGAAAGGTTGTAGAGTTGAGATTTCTGATGATAAGATAAATAGGGATTGAAGGAGATTGCGATCGGAGAGATTCGGAGCAACGAAGGAGCTCGCCGACGGCCGCCCTTTTCTCGGCGGAAAAGATTCAGGTGAAATTGCCATATTCTAGTGATTGATTGATGCAAATAAAATATGTTGAATTTGAATTACTGGAACAAGGAAATATATGTTGAATTTGAATGCTGTATTTAGACGAAATCAAAAGAGGTGTGAAAAAATTGAACAAATCAAAGAATGAGAAGACTTTTGTTGCAAGTGATAGGGGGAGGGGAGTTTAGGAAAATGGAAAGTATTGGATGAGTTGTAATGGGGACGCGACTGTTTCATCCAACTTGATCGCCTTTTTCAGCCACTTTAATTCTTAATTTCTAACATAATTTATATATTATGTTAATACTATTTGGTTGATACTTATAAATTATAATTAGAGAATTAGGTTTTCTTAAAAGTTAAACAAACATTAACAGTTTAAACTATACGACTGGTTGTAATACATTAATTACTACTCCCTCGTCCCGTCCCATTTCGATAGATGCTTTACCTCTTTTCATTAATGTTAAGGGTATAATTGAAAATAATTATTAATTTTAGTTTTAAATCTTAAAGTGATAATATTTGAGATAATTTTTGGAGCTAAAGTGATAGATAAAATGAGTCCGAAGGAATAAATAGTATCGTCTTTTCTATGTTATCAACTCCTGTGCTTTATTTTGTTCAATTATCAACCCGCGTTTAATGTATACCAAGTTAAATCCATAAGCTAAGTTTACTAAGCAATGATTAATAGTCTAGGAATGATGAGAGTTTTTAATTATGCAAATCTTGTTGTAACAACTTAATTATTATCCTCTTTTTTAGGTTATCAATTCAGTTTAGTGCAGTAAAGTTAAATTCATATATAAGCAAGTACGTTAATTACAAATGGTTAATAATCTCAGGATGATGGAAGGCTGGCAGGTTGAAATTTAGTACTCATTAAATCATAACAAGTTTTTTATATTGTTAGTACGTTAATTTAATTCTATATTACTAATATAAACAAGCAAGAAATTCAACCAGACTAATTTCAGAATTTTGGTTGGTTAGGTGATAAACATCAACTTGTATGTAATTATTTCGAAAGTTCAATGAATATTTATATTTAAATTAAAATCAAATGCTCCTCGTGAATCTTCAAGCTTGGTATGTGCAACTTGACTTTGCTTGGATTGACCAGGGAATTTAGTGTCACTGCTTTAAAAAGTTATGTTAAAAACTTTGACAGGAGAATTTTCAGTTTTTACTTTTTACATTTCACTTCTCTTTTAATTCTCTCTTTTTCCTTTTTCCTTTTTCTTTTTAGGAGTTAGTGGCTTTTTAATCTTCAAAAATTCATTTCTTATTCAACTTCCTATCTCTTGAGAAGACTTTCAGCTTAGTGAAATTATTTTACGTCATAAATGCTCTTTTTATTTGAAAAGTTATTTTCATCCCCAGGAACTCCACATTTTGCTTCCTTGGTAACTTGAATCTAAGTTTGAAGGCGGAGGTTGCTTACCACCTGAGCAATTCTGTCTTGAAAAGCTTTGTTATAACTCAAGTTAGAAATATTAGACAATTTATTATGTTCTTCTCTTATTTTATTTTTTCCTAACTATCCCCTGCTTTTGACTTATTAAAAGTGAAAATGTAATTACATATCTATCTATATTTTGACTAAAACATTTTTTAAATATTGAATGACTTTTATGTCCTTAAATAGTTAAAATATTTTTAATGAAAGAATTAAACATGGTTGTAATGGTAATATTTAACCTTCCGTGTCTACGATTGAATCGAACTAGAAACTATAATTTAACTAAAGTTAGAGTTGCTGACAAACCCCCACTTTGGTACACTTCTAATATTAACTCAACTTAATTCACCGCTAATAACGGTAGAGGATACAATCATAATTAGTAGTGGGGATCAATATATTCTAATTTGTTTTGGACACCAACTACTAAATTAGAGTCCCTCATATCTGGATAGCTCTTTAGCACTAAATTTCTATAAATATGATACCTGGTGTTTTGATTTTTTTTTTGTGATAAATTATTAGGGAATAATGTGCGACGCACGTTCATAGAGATTAGTATCTATTAAAAGTGAAAATGTAATTACATATATTAATTTTCTCGTGGTATTATTTCAATACTAAAAGTAAGAAATTATTTCAATTTTGAGCAAAATTGGAATTGTACCGAGTGCGTTGTTGTTGTAGAAAAAATTGGACTTAAGTCATGAGTGTATTTTGCTCCATACCCCCCCCCCCCCACCCTGAAAGAAAAAGAGAGGAAATTAAGGAGGAGAGTGAGAGAATCAAATTGATAAAATGAATTTATAGGTTAAAAATTCGTCATTGACATATTACTGAATCACAATTTAAATATTTAATATATTAAAAATTAAGATGATGGTACAAAATAAATAGATGATGAGCTGGTAGGCATCAGTGGCTAACGAGTTTTTTTTCCCTCTGTGGCAACTTTAATGCAAAAATATATTAAAGTTTGGTGACGATAGGAGATGAATTATTAGGATATAAAATAAAGGTAAAAGACAACCTGGTCCTCTTGTACATATTTGCGTGTTTTTTCCTTTGTTTAAGCTTCCCTTTTTGTTCTTTTTTAGCATTGGACCATTTCGTGGCAGGAGCAAATGTAATCTCCACACTTTCTGACGGTGCCATTACTTCATAAAACACAACTACCAAACTCCTACGGCCTACTCTATCATTAATCTTCATTCATTTCCCTTTTGAAATAATATAAAACGGTGGTTTAGGACTAAAACCATTTCACGAACCAATTAGGTGTGAAGGAATATAAGCATCTAATAGCTTAAAATATAATGCGTAATGTGAAGTAGGCAAAACCTTTGTTAATCCATTAATCCAATATTCTCCCACCAAGAGATAATTAATCGAAACCCTAATTAATTCGAATTCTCATTTTGTTTCACCTGGTGGAAGAAAATTTATCTTCTTTTTGCTCTCTTTCAGTGAGAAAGAAAAAAAATCTTCCAAGTGGATAAAGATTTAACTTTTCATTTCTTTCATTTCTAAACTTGTTTTATTGCAACAAGATGATTTTAATGATGAGTGGTTTAAAGTAAGGCTGGCCAGTGGGCCGGGACGACCCGACCCCGGCCCGACCCCGTCCCGACCCCGCCCCGACCCCGCTCTAAAAAAAAAATAAAAATTTAACGGGGGCGGGACTCGAACTCGGGACGGGACGATGTCTCGTCCCGCCAGACCCGAGCCCGCCCCAGGCCCGCCGGACCCGAGCCCGTCCCGACCCCGACCCCGACCCCGACCCTTAAACCCCCTTTGCAAAAATGGCCGTTGCACCAACGGCCATTTTAGATTATGGTCGTTGGCCAACGGCCATTTTAGATTATGGTCGTTGGCCAACGGCCATTTTAGGCCCCCCCTCCCCCAACCCCCCTACCCCTTAATATTTATTTTTAACCCATAAGTTATTATATTTACACTTTAACCCAATTTTTCAACTATAAATAACTCATTTTCTCTTCATCTTTCTCACAAATCTTCCTACAATCTCTCTAATTTCTCAATATCTCTCTCTACATTGTTTGCTAAATATTCAATTTTATTAATTCATTTGGGAATTGGGAGTGAAGTTGGCAACTAGCTTGAGGATCTTCCATCGAGCAAAGTTTCAATTTTCAACCTCTCGATTACACGTCGACGTTACGTCGGCGTTTGGTACATTCGTTCCTTCATTAAATTATTATTGTCTGTTTATTTTATTTAGCGCACTTAATTTTATTGTCTTTAATTATTTATTATCATAATTAAAATGGAAGGATTAAAAGGTATGTTTAAGGGTAAGGGTAAGGGTGCTTCTTCTAGTAGAGGCAACCAGGGCAAGGGTACTTCTTCTAGTCATCTTATTCCTACACATGATGATTTTGTTGATACTCAACATTTTCCTACAATACCATTAGATTTAGACGAGGAGTTATTTTCTGGAACTCAAGAAGACTTTAATTTAGACGATGATCTAGACGATACACCCACTAATATTGATGACAACACGCCCACTAGTGCACCTTCAACCGAAATACCTCCTATTCCCCCTAGTATGAGACGAGGTCCAAAAACGACCATTAAAATCAGATGCATGAACATTTTTTGATAGGGACGTAGAGAATCAAGTAGCCATATGTAAAATTTGTAAAAATGTTTTAAAATTTAAAAGCGGAAAAGGTCACGGTGGGACGGGGGTTTAATTAGACACGTAGTAAGTGCTCATCCGGCTAGGTATACCCAATACCAGGCTTCAAAACCGGGTGCGCAAACGGCCGCTCCATCGGGACAAGGTTCACATACGTCGATATCGTCCCGGACCAAGTACGGGGTCAAATTAACCCTATGACGGGGGGAATTGTAGGCTCTAAATACAACAAACATAGAGATAGGGAAGCAATATCAAAATTAGTTCTTTGTGGAGGGTTTGCCTTTTTCATTTCCTTCATCTCCCGGTTTTATTCATTACATTAGAGATATATATAATCCTCGCTTTTAACGGTTTTCCTAGGTCAAGTTGTTAAGAGAGATGTATTTAAATTTGCGCATGAATATCAACAATATTTACGTTTTTCATTATATCATTTTAATGGCAAAGTATCTATCACGTCGATATAGGTCGTAGTACTAACGGCCATGATTATTTAACGTAACTTGTCATTGGATAGATTATAAATGGTCTATGCAAAAACGTATTTTAGCGTATAGATATATAGATGATAGGCACACCTAATTGGTACTTTTATTGCAGAAAATATTTATCAAGTGTGCGATTATTACGGAATTACCGATAAAATTATGACTATTACATTAGATAACGCTTCTAATAACAATTACGCAATTACAATGTTAAAAAATAGTTTAGCTCCATCTTTTCCGGACCATTTTCATATAAAATGCGCATGCCATATATATAACTTAATTGTAAAGGATGGTCTATCACTTTTTGAAGACATTCTTAGTAAAATACAATTTGCTATAAACTTTATTTTTAAAAGTAATAAAGTACAACGTAGAAAAGAATATAAAAAAATTTGTCATGATTGTGGACTACCTTTTAGAAAAATTCCACAAGAAGTATCCACTAGGTGGAATTCTTTATACGAGCAACTACTTGTTGCTTATGACTATAAATTACCTATAACTTTATTTTTTAACTCTCATAATAAAAAGCCACTGATATGATTTTAGATAGTGATTGGGAAAAAATTTCCGAACTTATTGTATTTTTAGAGAAATTTTTTCAAGCAACAAAAGAATTTTCCGGTATATATTATCCTACTATTTCAACTATGTTATTTTATATAACTCTAATATTTTTATTACTTAGTGAATATATGGAAAAACCAGCTTATAAGGCAGCTATTAAAAAAATGTTTGTCAAAATAAAAAAATATTTTATTCCTATTCCTTCTATTTATATTATTGGTTCGTATTAAATCCTACTATTAAAATAGACGGTACTAAATCACTAATTGAAACTATTTACGATTGTATAGAAGTACTACCACCTCCAAGTCCCAAAAATCTAAATCACCCACCACCTATTGAACAAACCAAAGAAGAAGTGTTGAATAGCGTAGAACACCACCGCAAAAATATATATAGATTTTATCAACAAGAAAATGCTAGTAACGTACCGGCTACCATACCATCTTCTTCATCTTCAACACAACCTCACAAAAGACATGTTTGTTTCTGCGGCTAGTATTGAAAGCCTCGAGAAATAGAATGTGCGGCCGTACCTCTACTAACCAAATTAGCGAGTTGGATATTTTTATTTTGCGGGGTTCTGTACCGTATCAAGAAGTTATCAATGAAGATGGACAAGAAGACTTTCGAAATACTTGGAGGGGGAATGAGAAGACCTTTCCGACACTTTCATTGATGGCTCGAGATGTTTTGAACATTCAAGCGTCATCAAGCTGCGTCGGAAAGCGCTTTTTTCGCAGCGAGATATCAAATAGGAGACCACGAGACACTCATTGGCCGGAGACGACTTGGAAATTGCGTATTATTCGAGAGATTGGATACGAGCGGAGCGGAGAAGGTGCGGTCAACCGGAGATCAACGAAGAAGATGATGAAAACTACAACGAAATCTTAACCGAAGGTAGTGGAAGCGACGTGGATCAATTTGACCAACAAATACCTATTCCAACCGAAGAACCACATGAAATCATCAAGCAATTAGAACAGATTTTTTTGAAAATGTAATTTTTTTAATTGCAATTTTATTATGTAATTTGCAACTTTTGGACAACACCATAAGTTGCAATTTAGATTTTAGACAATTGTATTTGTATTACAAAAAAATCATATGTCTATTAAATAATATAAGAGGCACAAAAACAAATTGACCTTGGGATGTTTTTATTACACTATCTTGTTTTGTTTATTGAGTTTTTTTTATACATATGTTATTTAAAAAAAAAAAAAAAAAGGAAAACCCGACCCCGCCCCGCCCCGACCCGAGCCCGCCCTGCCCCGATACCGACGGGATCGGGATCGGACGGACGGAGCAGTCTCGCCCGCACCCGACCCCGCTAGGCCCGCTAGTCCCGATCCCGACCCCCCGGATCGTCCCGCCCCGACCCCGACCCCGCGGACCCGGCCCGCCGGACCCGAGCCCGGCCCACCGGCCACCCATAGTTTAAAGAAGTGAAAGCAGCAAGAATTTCTTGTATTTAGTCCTCGAGAAGTCAGACTGACTCTTCAGTAATTAACCGAGTTCAGAATGTAAGTGACTCCAAAAAAGTAAAAAATGACTAGAATACCTCATAAAAAAGAATAAGTTACCAAAGTATTTTTTACCCAATTTTTTATGCGCAATATAAAAATGAGTTAATGTCCTCCATTAACATCTATTATCCGAACTTAAAAAAACAAATAAAAGACAAAAAAATAACTTGCATTGCACAACAAATATATGCGCAATATGCAGACTCAAAATTTTCCAAACTTAGTGTTGAAGTATTAGGAAAATGCACTCTAGTGCCTAAACTAATTGAGGATAGTCAAGGTTGTTGAGGAGGTAGTTAGTTGGTATAGTTAGTTACAAAGTTGGTTATGGAGTTAATTAAGTTGTTAGGAGTAATTAACAAAATCAGGTAATTAGACGATTCTAGAGTTGTAGAAGTGTATAAATACACATGCTTGTAAAGATATTTGTTTTTAACAAAAATAGAAGAGGAGACATTCTCTCAAACACTTGTAATGCATTGAGTCCCAATTTCCTCTCTTGATCTATCACTTCTCCTCCTCTTCATATCTCTAATCCATCAATTTAACATGGTATCAAAGCTGTTGGTTATGCGATTGAACAAACTCGATCTGCAGAAAATATGTTCTTCATTCCTGAAATTCCAGAATCAAAATTATGTGTGCAGAACTTAATGATTCATGTATGCAATAGTTTCTAGAAGTGTTATTGTTGATATTCATGGAGATGCAGATACATGCAGATTGAAATAGGAAGATAAATGCAGATTTGTGAAAACAGATCACTAACAATCGATCGCTGAGGTTCGATTTTTTTGCTGCTGTTTTTGTTTGATATTATCACAACTTCACACAAGTTACATAGATAAAACTCTGTGTATTGTGAATCATAATTGAAATATAGACCAGCAATAATGGAAAAATAATGAAGGCAGAGCAGCAGATGGAGTCCGGCAATGATCAAAATAGATCACAATCATCCATTGTATCTCTTTCCTTCTGATGCACCTGGCTCCCTGTCTGTGGGTATTATTCTCACTGGAACGGACAATTATACATTGTGGAGTAGAGCTATGAAGTTGGCACTCCTAGGGAAGAATAAAATAGGATTCATTGATGGAAGTGTAAAGACAGAAACCTTCTATGGAGATTTGGCTAACCTATGGGACAGATGCAATGCAATTGTAGTGTCTTGGTTAATGAGGAATGTGAGTAAGAGCTTACTTACTGGAATGCTTTATAGTTCTGATTCATCCAAAATATGGAAAGAACTACAAGAAAGATTTGACAAGATAAATAGCTCCAAGGCCTTCTAACTACACAAAGAAATATTCTCTATGAGGCAAGGGGATCTATCTATGTCTGCATATTACTCCAGGCTCAAGGATATGTGGGATGAATATGATTCCATCATACCAATCCCATCTTGTTTCCCCAAGTCATTGGATTTTGTGGATCATTTACAGTATCAAAGACTGCTACAATTTCTCATAGGACTGGATGATAGTTACAGTCCAATAAGAAGTCAAATCCTCATGATACAACAAATACCTTCATTAAACCAAGTGTATGCTATGATAAATCAGGAAGAAAGTCAGAGAATGGTAGCAGGAACTGGTAGAGTGATCTTTGAGTCAATGGAATCATCTGCTATGTTCACATCTAGAAATGGAAATTTCAGAAGTGGAAATGGAGTTCAAAAACAGAAGAAACAATACAATTCCAATGCATATTGTGACCATTGTCATCCTAAAGGACACACAAGATTGGAATGTTACAAACTAATGAAGTGTGATTATTGTCACATAACAGGACATGTACAAGAGGGTTGTTATAAGATCATTGGATATCTAGAAAATTTTAACAATAAAGGGAAGAAAGCTTATGCAGTCACAGGGAGGAATATATTGTCTGAGGACACTGGACAAGAAGGGGCACACCATCATTCATCAAAGCTTCTGCAACATGCACATCCATTCACAAGCCAGAAACACACTGCTGAAGTAGTGATACCACACAGCCAGTTTACTCCTAGCCAACATCAACAACTCCTTAACCTATTGAACAGAAATACAAATAATGTCAATGCCAACATGGCAGGTAAGCACATTACTGATTCAGGAAAGTTGATTCACTGGATAGTAGATACAGGTGCAACTAATCATATGATTGCTGACCAGAAGTATTTACATAATAACATGTTGATAGAAGGAACAGGAAAATTGCAACTGCACACAGGAGATTTAGCTAGAATCTCACATGTTGGGGAGTACCACTTAGGAGGAGGTGATGTTCTTAGAAGTGTCTTATGTGTACCAACCTTTAAGTTCAATTTGTTGTCTGTTTCAAAAATGACTAGAGAACTGAATTGTAGTGTTACCTTCTTCCCAACATGTTGTGTATTTCAGGATCTTTTATCTGGGAAGGTGAGGGGGGATTGGTAATGAGGAGGGAGGATTATACATACTATCACTGGATCCTCAGAACAAAGATGGAGAGTTGAGTAAATGGATGTTTGCAACTCAACAAGTTGATGCAGCTATTTGGCATCAGAGACTGTGTCATGTGCCAATTAATGTCCTGAAGAAAATAGCATTTTTCAAAAATAACATTGATTTTGTCTTGAATAACTGTGAAGTATGTCCTTTGGCTAGACAAACTAGATTGCCTTTTATTGCTAGCACTAGTAGAGCATCAAAGTCTTTTCAACTAATACATATGGATGTATGGGGACCTTACAAAACTGAAACATTTAATGAAATGAGATATTTTCTAACCATTGTGGATGATCACACTAGATGGACTTGGATTTTTCTGATGAGACTGAAATCTGATGTTTATACACTGATCATAAATTTTCTTGTTGAGGTTAACACTCAATTTGGAGCTAAAATTCAGAGAGTAAGATCAGATAATGGAACTGAATTTTTTAATCAAAACTGTAGTGAGTTATTTCTGAAATATGGCATCATTCATGAAAGTTCTTGTCCATACACACCACAACAGAATGGTGTGGTGGAGAGAAAACATAGACATATCTTAGAAACTGCTAGATCCATTAAGATCCAGGGAGGATTCCCAAACAAGTTCTGGGGATTGTGTGTAGAGAATGCAGTGTATATAATCAACATAATCCCCTCCACTGTTATAAATAACAGATCTCCATTTGAAATGTTATATAACAAGGTACCACAACTTGATCATTTGAGAGTATTAGGTTGTCTATGTTTTGCTACTATAAATAACAGGGATGATAAATTTGGTCCAAGGACTGTAAGATCCATATTTTTGGGATATGGATCTGCTCAGAAAGGATACAAGCTTTATGACTTGGAAAACAGAAAATTATTCATGAGCAGGGATGTGTTGTTCATGGAGACAAATTTTCCTTTCAAAAGAGGCATAACTGAAAATACCAACCATATTAAGACACATGAATTTCCTTTCTATGAAGACTTATTGTATCAACAGGATCTTGATAATTCAGAAACACATATCATACAACATGAAGATGAACCACACATACAAGACAACATGCAGAATGTGCACATGCGTGATACAGTCCAGCATCATGGCACTGGTATTATAAATTCAGGATCACCAGGTATTGATATGGCCACAAGATCAGATCATGAAGTCAGGAGATCCACAAGGAGCAACAAACCACCTATATGGCACAAAGACTACATTACTACACATGGTTCTTCCAGTTGCTTGTACTCTATAATTGACAATGTTGCTTATGCTGGTCTTTCAGCAGGGTATCGAGTTTGTAGCCAAGGTTTCTCTTGACACAGAACCACAAAACTACTCTACAGCAGCAAAGGATCACAGATGGATTGAGGCAATGAAGGCAGAAATCAAAGCATTAGAGGACAATGGAACTTGGAAGTTGGTCATTCTACCAGAGGGAAGAAGGCCATAGGATGCAAATGGGTATACAATATAAAGTACAAAGCAACAGGAGAAGTGGAGAGATTTAAAGCCAGATTGGTGGTAAAAGGATACAATTAAAAGGAGGGACTTGATTATCAAGAGACTTTTTCACCAGTTGTCAAAATGACAACAGGAAGGACTGTGATTTCCATTGCAGCAGCACAACACTGGACAATCCATCAGATGGATGTATACAATGCATTCTTGCAAGGAGACTTGGTTGAAGAAGTGTACATGGAAGTTCCAGAAGGATTTGCTGTCAAAAAAAGGAATGGGCAAGTATGCAGATTGCTGAAATCTCTCTATGGACTAAAACATGCATCAAGACAATGGAATATCAAGTTGACTACAACACTTATCTCCTCTGGTTTTCAGCAGAGTCATAGAGACTATTCTCTTTTCACCAAGAAGGAAAACAGTAGTATTGTGATAGTGTTGATATATGTTGATGACTTATTGCTAACTGGAAATGATCCAGTGATGATTCAAACCACTAAAGAGACATTACAGTCTACCTTCAAGATAAAGGATTTAGGGGAGCTTAGATACTTTCTTGGCATTGAGTTTGCCAGAAAATCACAGGGCATTCTTATGCACCAAAGGAAGTATGCTTTGGAGATGATATCAGACATGGGACTTGCAGGGGCAAAACCTGCACCTTCCCTTATGGATATGAATAAGAAGCTTACAACATGTGAGTTTGACAGACATATGGATGATACATCACATTTAGGGCCTATATCAGGAGTAAATCCTGATTCTGAGTTGTCAGATCCTAGTGTTTACAGAAGGCTGATTGGAAGACTACTATATTTGACAACTACTAGACCAGACATTACATTTGTTGTGCACTGCCTGAGTCAATTCATGCATGCACCTAAGAAGTCACACATGGAAGCTGGTCTCAGAATTGTCAGATATATCTAGCAGGCACTAGGACTGGGAATTCTAATGTCCAGTGCAAGTACTCCTCAACTCAAGGTATTTTGTGATGCAGATTGGGGGGCTTGTGTTAATACTAGAAGGTCTCGTCCTTTGGTTATTTGGTAATGCATGGCTTATCACCAATCTCATGGAAGTCAAAGAAGCAGGACACTGTTTCCAGGAGTTCTACAGAGGCAGAATATAGAGCTATAGCAGCCTCAGTAGCAGAGGTGGTATGAATCATAGGTTTACTTTAGGATCTTGGTATGGAGATTCAAACTCCAATACCAGTGCACAGAGATAGCAAATCAGCCATTCAGATTGCAGCAAATCCAGTGTTCCATGAAAGAACAAAGCATATTGACATTGATTGTCATTTCATTAAAGAGAAGATACAAGCAGGATTGATCAACATTGTTTTTCTGCCATCTATGGACCAACCAGCTGATTTACTTACAAAGGCACTTAGTGGACAACAACATAATGTTCTACTCTTCAAGCTAGGAATGAAGAACATCTTCATGTCCTCTAGCTTGAGGGAGGGTGTTGAAGTATTAGAAAAATGCACTCTAGTGCCTTAACTAATTGAGGATAGTCAAGGTTGTTGAGGAGGTAGTTAGTTGGTATAGTTAGTTACAAAGTTGGTTATGGAGTTAATTAAGTTGTTAGGAGTAATTAACAAAATCAGGTAATTAGATGATTCTAGAGTTGTAGAAGTGTATAAATACACATACTTGTAAAGATATTTGTTTTTAACAAAAATAGAAGAGGAAACATTCTCTCAAACACTTGTAATGCATTGAGTCCCAATTTCCTCTCTTGATCTATCACTTCTCCTCCTCTTCGACAATGCAGCAGTAGATACGACAACAACATATCTCTAATCCATCAATTTAACACTTAGTGAATGTTTAAGAATAGGACTTTTAGACATGAAAAAAGAAAAGGACGTTGCATGCATCATTGATTAGATTTTCTTATTTTCTCCAAGATGGATGCCATTTTTTTTAATGAAAGTGCCCTTGGGCGGTTGAGCTTGTGTTGCCTTTTTTTTAAGCTGTAAAAATGCTATTGTGTTATGATAATTAGCCAAACTAGTCTATTCCTATTCAAACTATAACTTTTTAAGTTGTCATTTAAGATCCTATAGAACTTTTGTTGACTTTAATATATTAAATATTAGTTAAAGTTTTAAATGTTACAGTTTTATCCAATATTGAAATACTTTTTCAAAGAAATTTTTAGTTTTCAAAGGACATAAAAGCCGATTAACATTTTGAGGATATTTTTCTCGTTCAACATTCATGTTAATTAGTTTTACAAATTTTTATAATTATTTACTAAAAGAAAGTAAAACACTTAAATTGATACGGAATGGATATTATTTTTAAGCATAAGCAAAATCTTATATTATCTTGTTGTCTTGTTAAATGATTATAATTACTATCTATAAAAGAAAGTAAGACACTCAAATTGACATGGAGAACATATTATTTTACGTAAGAATAAAATAAGTCTTATATTTTTTGTTGTCTTAGAAAATATTTATAATTATTTTCTAGAAATAAATATAAGACACTTAAATTGATACGGAGATGATATTATTTTGTTAAACATAAGCTAAAACTTATAAGTTTGATTATCTTAAAAAATAATTATAATTGTTTTTATCTAAAAAGGTAGACACTTAAATTAATACAAAGGTTATATTATTTTTCTAATTATAAGATGAGTGTTATTTGTTAAATCTTATATCTTCGATTGTTTTAAACAAATAATTAAATTATTTTTTAAGAAGAAAAGCAAGACACTTGAATTGATACGAATGATATATTATTATTCTTACACATAAGCTAAATCTTATATTTTTTGTTGGGTTAAAAAATATTATAATAATTTTCTATAAAAGAAAGTAAGACACTTAAATTGATAAGGAATGTATATTGTTTTTTCTAACATAAGCTAAGTATTATATAGTTGTTGTCTTAGAAAATGATTATTGATTATTTTCTAAATATTATTTTTGGTTGCCTTAAAAATAATAATTATTATTTTAAAAAAAAGTAATACACTTAAATTGATACGGAGGGGATATTATTTTTCGTAAGCATAAGCTAAGTCTTATATTTTTTGTTGTCTTAGAAAATGATTATAACTCTTTTTTTCTAAAAAGAAATGTAAGACACTTGAATTGATACGAAGATGATATTATTTTCTTAAGCATAAGTTAAAACGTATATGTTTGATTATCTTAAAAGATAATTATAATTTTCTATATAAAAAGAAAGTCAAACACTTAAATTAATACAGAGGGGATTTTTTTTCTAAGCATGAGCTAAATGTTATATTTTTTGTCGTCATAGAAATTCATTATAATTATTTTATGAATCTTATATCTTCGGTTGTTTTATCAAATGATTATAATTATTTTCTAAAAAGAAAAATAAGAGACTTTAATTGATATGAATGAGATATTATTTTTTAAGTACTGTATTAGGAATCAACCTTTGTACAACTATATATATTGTGAATAATGAAAGGAATCCCTAACTTACCTTAAATGGTTGATTCCTAATACAATCAGAATCCTAAGTTACCTTAAATATACATCTATCATAATTACAAAATATACGGTGAATATTCGCTAATAACAACCTCCATTTCATTGGATAAGGTTTTTTCCTCTCTTTGATCTTTAAAATATAATAATACTTTTTTTGTCTCAGTTTATTTGATATTTTTCATTTTTTTATAGTTAAATGAGTTATTTTTTAACCGTAATTTTCTTATAATTTTTTTTAAATATTATAAATTATTAATTATGGTGATTTATATTACTTTTTATGTAGTTTTTAAATGTGTAAATTTTATTTCAAAAAATTTAAATATTTTATGTTCAACATACGGTCAAAATTAAGAAGTTTGACACTAAAAAAATGAAAAGTTTCTAACAAATTGGGAGAGAGGGAATACTAGATAACTATACCTCAATTTCGGAAAAGTTAGATTATTAATTATATACATTATCATTGATGATGTTGCTTCATTTCAATTCATGTTACACCAATTTTATACAAAATTATAATAAAGAAATACTAGAAGATTCCTAAAAATATAGGATTAATTTCAAAAGACATTATATTCTTTTTTCATTTTTCTATATCATTAAATCATCTATCTTACGAAAGTCATGGGCTTTGCTGTACCCGTTAATATATACGACGTGATAATCATTCCTGGAAATTCTTTTCAATATTCTTTTGTTATAATTTGTTTTCTCTTGGCTTCTTTTAGTTATTTTATTATATTACTTTGTGATGTTATAAATTAGTTTAAGAGTTGTTTTGGGTAATCCATATGTGAATAAATCTTGAAGAAACAAGACGTGCAAAGGCAACAAAGACGACGCCAGTCCAAAAGATACCAACGGCAACAAGAAAAGAACCTTACAAGTTAACAATTCACGTTCTATTGGAAAGTGAATTGAAAACAAACAAGGATCATTTTGAGTTTTTGACTTAACTATTTTGATACTTAAATGATTCAAATAAACTTCACTGAACCTATCAACTAAAGTTAGCTGTACAATGACGTGTAAAATCTGGTATATTTAATTACAAGGAATATAATATCCTCGAATTGATTCTAAAAGATAAATATAATTAGAGATCTCGATTACTTTCGTTTTCAATAATTGAAATAGTACTATTTGTCAATGTTTTTTTTTCTTTCTATCATTAATATTTCCACAATTAACACACATCTCTTTTTTGAATCATCAAACAAATTGGTTACACTATTCCAAATAATGAATAAATCAATAAAAGTCTAACAAAATATTTGAAAATTTGATTCTAAAAAGAAACTATAAAGTTTAACTTCTTCGATGTACATATCCAACGAACAAGTATACAAGATTAATATGCTCCCCTACTAGATCATGTATGGTAATTTTTTTTAAAAAAATACTTAAATATTATATTTTCACTTCTTGTTTTCTAACTAAACAATATTTTCTTTTTCTTTGTTTGTTTGGTTTATTCTTTCAAAATTTCCAAGTCCGCTTTCACCTTAAAATTTTATTTAATTAAACCAAAATTTGTATATTAAAATTAACAGTATTGATTGACGTATATAGCATGCAGTTAATGGGTTCAACTGCCTCGTATGGATAAATATGTAAAAAAAAGGTACTTTTTGGAAAATAATATAATTCACCTATAATTTCAAAAGCGTAATGAATTTATTGATAAGATTTAAAGGTTGAACCCGTTAAATTTATATACTAGATTCACCTTTTTATAATACTGCCACTCATCTTCGCGAAAACTTGAATCCACCTCCGTGGACCGTGCATGTTTTCTCCTATATCAAACATATGAAACTTATTCCTATTTTTATAAAATTAGTTTGTAATTATCTCTTAAAACTAGAAATAATTACAAACTAATTTTAAGCCATAACTTGTTTGATTTTCTGCAGAGGACAATAATTGTTTTTATATATTTGGTCTACATAAGGCTATTGTCAGCGTCAACCAAGCATGCTTGTCCCCCAATAATTTTAATTCAAACCCCCCATCCCCCAATTTAAGAATAGAAATATAACGTCCGCATGGGTAGCTCAATTGGTTTCAAGGGGGATATTTGGAGCAAAGACCAAAGATCGAATCCCGTCAGCGGCAGTGTGGGGGTTTCTTCTTGAAATAAAGGAGGGTCCCTTGTGCGCAACGTGGTACTGGTCTAACCTTTGAATTCAATTGAGTCACCATGATTTACCTCCTTCACAGACCTGTCGGACCGGGGTGTGGGGGCTCCTGGGGTGGGAGATTCCACCTTTCTTGGAGCAAAGAATAGAAATATAACGTGTCCCTCGGGTATAACTGGATGACAAAAGAGGGAAACTTAAAATTCAGCTGGAGACCTGCAGCGTGGGTTTGAACCCTGGTGGGAGCAATTTACTCTCTTCTGTCATAGGACCTTGTAGGTGATATCAGTTGCTCTGTTCTCAAACACTGGTCATTCAAGCACATCCCGCGATTTACTAGTAGTAGTGCTGAGGGACCGAAACTATTATCTCCAGGAATAGTCTGGCGTAAGTCGGGAAGTTGGATATAAAAAAAATTAGAAATATAACGTAATGATGACAAAAGCATTCAAAAAAATTCGAAAATAGTCATACAAAATGAAAATAGCGTTATGTAAATAAGGGTTATGGGTTTGTTACAACCACTTCCATGATTAAAATACAGACGTGCCAGCCCATAGTTTTAATTTCCTCCTATGTATGTACCCTAGCTCTTTATTCTCCATCTTAATCCACCAACTAACCACACAACAAAATTTGGCTTAATATTGAAGTTTTAATAACTAGGTCTTTTTTCGTGTAAATTCATGTACAGAGAAATTAATTTCTTTTAGTATAAGCTGAAAATATTAGAAATGAACAAATGCATCGACTCTTAATCATTTGTCGAGTTTTAATTATTTTCAGCTGGAACAAAAGAGGACGGAAAAAACAAAAAGAAACTGAACTTTGAAAAAGAACGGAGCACCAAACCATTCATGCGAATTTTTGTGGTTGTTTATGTTGGAAATTTACTAAATGTGGAATTAAGTATATCTCATTAATTTATGACTCGAACAATTGGGGCCCGCACATCGGAAATGTCGTTTCCACACACGTGCACACGTAGTGCCAAATATCCTAAATTTCATTAGTGAAAGAGATATTGGTACGTATGTAATACGTTTGAGACATAGAATTATGGACGGTTATTGGCCAAATGATAAAGTATTCCACGTTGGTAAAATAAGGAAGAAGTGTAAGATGAAATTTCTTTGAATGAGGATTGGATTTACCTGTGAAAGGATTGGATTCAGCTCTCAACCCAGCCCTAGCTCGCTGCTCATCAATAAGTAATCTTCTTTCTTGTTTTAATTTCTTTTTGTTTTTTCTTTCTGTTTGGTTGAGTTTCTGTGTAGATCATGTAATTCATGTGTTCAATATTTAGTATTTCCTATACCGTTCCTCCTTTCCCCTTTGTACGCTGTGTGTTTATGTTAAAGCATGAGGTATTTACATTACGGTATACCCCTTTCCCTTCCCCCTTTACTTTCCTTTATGTGAATTTATGAAAACATCTTTTGTTTTCTTTCATCATTGTTTCATCCCCTTCCCTTTGTTACATTTTTTCTTTACTCTTCTTTAAATACGGATAAGCACTTGTATGATTGTTTGAGTTTAAACTCTTTCTTTTCCTCTGTGTCATCGTGAGGATATGCATTTGTTTAAGATCAATGTATGTTAAAAACATGTCTTTTAGGGGTGGTTTGGTGAGATGGATAAAGGAAAACAGTCTTGGGTTAAAAAATTAGTATCACCTTATCCCTTGTTTGGTTATTAATCTTGACATAATTCCAGGATTAATAATAGCACTAGAATAAGTTATTCCTCACAGAGGAAGTAATAACAATTTCAGGATAAAACAAAGAAAATGACAAAAAATTGCTCTGAGGTCCCTCAAACTCTTTTTCTATTAAATAAGGTGATTAATAATTTTGTAACAAAGAACTTTTTATTAGAAATTTTGCAACACATATTACTTTTAATACAACAAGCCAAACAATTCATAGGAAATAATACTAAGATAACTAATAACTTGTCTTCAAACCAAACGATCCTTAAAGGGTAGAGATGACAATTGGGGCAGGATGGGGAGGGGGGGGGGGGGGGGGGCATGTTAGTAACTGTGTTCATAAACAGAAAATCAGGAAAGCGAAACATTTAGTTCAATAAGAATATAAACAAACGAAAATTATTCCGAGCCCACTAATTTCTTGTATGTCCTTAAGGAATCTAATCCCCTCACTGTTGCCTAAGGTTATTGATTAATTCCTCTCAGGATAGAACATAATACTATTATGTAATAGAGGCACTTCAAATTCAACGAACTCAAATGAACAGAGCAAATCACATGACTCTATGATATATTTATTTTGAAAAATAAATGCAGAAAATAGTTTAGAGGGGAGAAAGAATTCAGAATTTTTGGTATAAAATCTGAGGCAAGACCTTTGAATTTATAAGTAGTGAAAGAGTGAGATGAAGAAATGCAATCAAAAGGTGCCTTTTGGGTGCACTCCAAAAGATTCTGTTTCTCATTTCTCATTTACACCTTAAAATTCCAACAGAGCAAGCTTTGACCCGCTAAGATTTTGACTCGCTCTGCCCTGTATCGTTTAGTATCTTTTAAAAATTTGCCCTGTCCTGCCCCGCCCTGCCCTATCAAACCCTTCCCCATTTGGTCTCTTTATCATTTATTTCTTCTTTATTTTTCATTTTGTAAGATGAGATCATGAATATACCAGCTTGGTCCTGCATCAATTTTTCATATTCTGTGACAACCAGTTTTCAAAATGCCCTCAAGTTCATATTACTAGCTTAAACAGTGATGGATCTGAATTTCTATTTTACTACACAATTTCTAGTATCACATCTTTGTAACAATATAAGGAGCTCCGGTGAGCTCAACAATGGAGAAATTAAAGAAAGAAGTAAGAAGAGAGGAAGAGGGAGAGAAAGAAAGAGAGATAGTGAGAAAGTTAGATATTTTCATTCAACATAACTCATATCTATGATTTACAAAGGGTTTTATATGTTAACACATTCTGGAACTTTCATAGGACATAAATGAAAAATAGGATTAAACTATAAAAATAACAACTCCTAATTTCTCAACAAAATTGTGCTATTCCCTTTGCTTGCTGCAACATCATTTCATGACATCCCCCTTAAAACAACCTTGTCCTCAAGGTTGATAATATGAAGCTCGAAATGGATGAGGCCAGTGACACTTTGCTGCAACACTCCAACGATCCTTCTTAACAATTATGGGATGCTCCAAATCTTATAAACTTCAAAAGGCTATACAAGAGTGTTGCAACTTTCCTTGAGAAAGAACCATATTCCTTATAAAATGCTTCATGCCTTTGTTTAGCAATTGACTCTAACTTGTGGTTAAGTTTTGCATTATAGTAAATGGCTGGTGCAAATGCTCTATAGCTAACTTTAGCACATGCAGTTTCACCTTCTAGTAAGCATGCTTGAGTTGCACTTTCATATTTCAACTTTAAGGAAGACACACTGATGGAAGAAATTAACAAGAGCAAGACCAACATCATCTTCCTCTCAATAATCACAAGTTTCACAATCATTTGGACAACACGAAAGGGATAACACTTTAAACAGAAGTTGATCCATTAAAAACTACATGTACAACCTTTTCTACTATTAGCTGCATCATCTCAAGAATATACAACTTGCAAGTAATAGATGGCACAAAGAAGAGACTCCTATCACTCATAATTCTTATACAAACATAAGGTGCAACTTCCAGTTGTTTGTTGAGTTCAAGAAAAGAGATGAACTTCAGTAGATTAATAGCAACAAGTATAGATTTTGCACTTTCACAAAGATAAGATGTATCCTTGAGAAATGAAATCAATCTTTCACTATGGAGTCTGTGCAACTTCAAAGTAAGAATTGTTCCAGCTTCATAAGACCAATGCTTGAGAGCCAAATGATGCATCGTAAATTCTCTTACCGCAGTTGACATCATCTCTGTTGCAACCAAGGCTAATAGATATTTTGTGTATTTTTCATATCTGTTACAATCAGTGTGACTCTTTCCTTCTTCAATAAGCCAACATTCAGGCACCAAATGACTAACTTTAGAATAAGAGATATAGAAAAAAAGAAGAAATATCACTGTAGGTAATAGATTGAGAGATATGGAGGCAGAGGGACAGAAAAATTAAGAGATTGAGAGATAAAGAGGTGGAGAAATAAAGGGAGATTAAAAGGGATAACTGAAAAATATAACAGTTGAATGATGAGGGAAATAGAATGAAACTTGATAAATAATCGAGCTAGGGAAGCTCCAATGATGCAGATAAAAGAAACTAAATGAGCTGGACATAAGAGACAGAGAGGGATAGAGAGAAAGAATAATATTTTCATGTAATGATATAGTCCACAACATACCACAGAGAGCATAACCAACGATCACATTCCATCTTCTTGAAGACAAACTGAACATCCCTTACTCTACCACACTTGTCATGTATTTCAACTAAAGCATTATAGACAAATGCATCTAGGAAAAATACACAAACCTCGATTCTCTGTTAAGTGTCGAACCAGTCACAAATATCTGAGATGAAGTAGAACTCAAGCCACCAATTAACACTATTTATTACGCTTTGCTTCCTCGGCTCTTCAAAGAGCAGTCTCATATTTGCATTGTAAATCCAATGATTTATGCCATCAGTAAGAAAATATTCAACCATACTAAACTTGGAGTACACACACATAAAAATATTTCTCATAGAACTAGATGAATTAGGATAAGAATTCAAGCATAAATCATGTCATTGTTCACCCAACTCAAGCAAACTAGAATTCCCACGCGCCCGAGGAACCACATTTTTGTTCGGCATTTTGTCAAATAGCTTGATAGCAAATCAATTCTTCTCGTATTTGTTATACAAATCCACCATAAAAGGCTCATCCATTAATCCTCAGATAGAATCTTATCTCTATTTGTTCTAATTGATCGAAAATCACCTAATAACATTATTTCTTTCTTATGAAGACATTCATCCAACACATGATCCTCATTGTAACTAGAAAATTCAGAGATGTATCGTGTCTCTCAATTTCAGCACTCAGTACTACTGTAGTATTTGGCAAAACATTTCTATTCTCAAGAGGACATTTATCGAACATAGTGCCTACATTATTTTATGAAATTTCATCATCTTCAAGCCCCAAAAGCTCATCTTCTTCACTATCATCCCATTGCAAATTAGTCACATTGATTCAATACATTAAAAGAATTTGGTCAAGCATTTCATATTCATCAGCGGAATTTTTATTAGCTTCTACGACATAGTTTTCTAATGGTGTTCCATCATCAAAATTAGGGCAAATAGGTCCAAAAGATTCCAACAAAGAGGGAACATTAGGTTCGCTGGTGTAATTAATAATGATAGCAGAAATTATCATATTTTTTCATGGTATGAAGCCAACTCCAAAGGAATCTGGACTGATTTCTTGTTGTAGTGAAGAAATCTCTAGTTCAACTTTGTCAAAATCGTGATAAGCATATGGTGCAACAATTTTAGCACCATGAACTTCTGAAAATTGTTCTCTCTCTAGTTTGTCGACTCCAGAGTTAGAAAAATGATCTTCAACAATATCAGTTGTCAAATCCAGTTGTATTTTTTGAGTAATTCTTTGAGAACTTTTATCAAACACCTTGTCTACCACCTCTATGCTTTATGTTTCCCTGAGTACACTTTCACATGCATCTGAATACTCAGAATCTGACTTGCTACCTGAAGCCCATCCAGGTTCTTGCTAATTTTGAGCTCCCTGAGGTACTGAAGTGTAAGATGGAAGAGGTGATCCTCCTATTTTATAGTGACACCCATCTGGTCGATGATGATTTGGAGCCTCCTGTTCATTTCCTGAGCCTCTTGTAATTGAGTCTTGAAGTTATTTTGACTCTTCTCAAGCTTCTCAGACCTTGTTGTTGTTGTCATCGTATGCTCCTCTCTATTTATAAAAGCAGTCGCAGCAGCATAATATGAAAGAAATAATCTCTTGATTATTTTTATTAATTGAAAGACTATTTATATAAGTTACATATTTTCATAATAGGAGAATCCTATTACTATTCTACTCCTAAAATCTTATTCTACTAGGATACTAACTATATATTTATAGTAATACAATTATTATAGTAAGTGTACAATACTAATTATATTACAATATTACATAAACTAGGAGACTAAATATTACCTAAATATATAGAGTATATATGGTACTTGAAGATGAAAGCCGAGAGAAATATACACAATATACACATGTATATTCTGTATATTTAACATACCCCCGCAATCATAGCGGGCTGTCTTCGAACGCTGAGACTGTCCCTAAAATCTTAAAAAAGGACCGAGGGAAGACCCTTTTTAAAGATGTCGGCAATTTGATATCTCGAAGGGACATGTCATACGCGAACTTGACCACGAGCAACATTTTCACGGACAAAGTGAATGTCCATTTCGATATGCTTAGTGCGTTGGTGCTGAACCGGATTACCAGAAATGTAGATGTCACTAATACTATCGCAATAAACCAAGGTTGCCTTCTGAATGGGACAATGAAGCTCCAAAAGTAAATTACGTAGCCAACATGATTCCGAGCCCGCATTAGCTACCCCTCGATATTCAGCTTCGGCACTTGAGCGGGATAGAGTTGACTGACGCTTCGCCGACCAGGAGACCAAGTTGTTGTCAAGGAACATACAATAGCCAGACGTAGACCGTATGGTGTCGGGACAACCACCCCAATCAGCATCCATATACGAGACAAGTGTGGATGTCGAGGAAGGATATAGATGCAAACCATAGTCAAGTGTACCCTGAATATACCGAATGATGCATTCATGTGCTCAATTCTGGGATCATGCATGAACAAACACACCTGCTGGACAATATATGTAATATCCTGTCTTGTAAAGGTAAGATACTAAAGGGCCCCTGCAAGACTGCGATAGCGGGTCGGGTCCTCGTAGGGTGCGCCGGCCGCGGCACTAAGCTTGGGCTTCATATCAACTGGAGTGGAAGTGGACTTACAAGATGACATCCCAACCCTCTCGATGATCTCAGCTGCATACTTCCGTTGAGACAAGAATAATCTATCGGAATGACGAGTGACGGCAATCCCCAAAAAGTAACTCAAGGGCCCTAAGTCTTTCATAGCAAACTCAGAGCTAAGCATGGTCATGATAGACTGGCGTAAGGCATCGGAAGAGGCAGCCAAAATGATATCATCCACATACAACAGAATGTAGGCCAAGGACGAACCACGACGGTAGATGAACAAGGAATTATCTGACCTGCTGTGAGTGAACCCAATAGTCGAAACATAGTTAGCAAACCTTGTATACCAGGCCCTGGGAGACTGCTTAAGCCCATAAAAGGACTTCTTCAATAAACAGACATGATGAGGATGTTTGGGATCCCTAAATCCCAAAGGCTGCATGCATATAGACTGTTTCCTTGAGATCCCCATGTAGGAAAACATTCGTTACATCTAACTGATGAATAGGCCATGCCTTCGACAGAGCCAAGCTTAACATCGTGCGAATGGTAGCCGACTTGACCACCGGACTAAATGTCTCACCACAATCAATACCAACCTACTGAGTCTTACCATAACCCATAAGCCGCGCCTTATGTCGAGCAAATGAACCATCTGAATTCTCCTTATGAGCAAAAATCCACATAGACCTATTATTATTAAAACCAGATGGACGGGGTACCAACACCTACGTCTCATTATCAGTAAGAGCATTAAATTCATCGATCATAGCAATTTTCCAATTTGGGTCATTTAAGGCAGACACAGGATTATAGGGTAAGGGGGATTTAAGGACATTAGAATGTAAATTAAAATATCTTTTTTGTTTAAAAACACCCCGTTGACTACCAGTGACCGGTCTATGACTCGAGGGAGAATTGGATGAATTTTGGGAATTTACTGGGTTCGAGACGGATTGGCCAGCAGGCAGTGGGCCTGCTGGCCCAACACGGTATATTGGAGCAGGAACTGGACCCGTTCTAGAATTGGGCTGGACTGGCCCAATCGCTGGAACTGGGATAGACAGGGGGTGCCGGGTCAGTGGGGCCAGCGGGTAGTGGGCCCGTTGAAAATTTTTGGGTGCGGGAGATGTCCGAAAAATGCTGAAAAATATACGAGGATATTTGTTCATCAAAAAAATTATACGTACTAGGCACTGGAGTATTAACTTTAGCAAATGGAAATTGGAATTCATCAAAAAGGACATGGCGATTAATGATGATTTTATTAGAGGATAAATCAAAGAATTTGTAGTCACGATGATTAGACGGAAAACCCAAAAACACACACGGAGTAGACCGGGCCTGAAGTTTGTTAATTTTGGTGGACGGGAATAACGGATAACACAAACACCCAAAAAACCAAAGATGTGAATATGAAGGATTTTTATTATATAAAATTTGAAGGGGGAAAGAATATGCCAAACCTTTGGAAGGAGTTATGTTAAGGAGATAGTTAGTCATTTGGAGAGCATGATGCCAAAAATATTGGGGTACGGAAGCATGAATTAATAGAGTGCGAATAATATTATTTATGGAACGAATTTTACGTTCGGCTTTCCCATTTTGTGAAGATGTACGGGGACATGAGAAATGAAAATTTATCTCATTATTAGCACAGAATTCCCAAAACACTCCATTGTCATACTCTTTGCCATTATCACACTGAATATTTTTTATTTCTCGGTCGAATTGGGTTATGATAAATGCTCTAAATTTTAGGAAGATGGAAAAAAATTGAAATTTTTTCGCTATCGGAAACGTCCATAAAAACTTAGAATAATCATCCAAAAAGAGAACATAATACCGATGACCCACAGAACTAAGAACAAGAGACGTCCATAAGTTGCTATGAATAATATCAAATGGCATTAAAATATGAGATTTTGAGTCTACAAATGGCAACTTAACAATTTTTCCTAAAGAACACGATTGACAATTTGGAATACGACTCGTACCCTTACATGAAATAAAACTATTTTTATCTAAAGATGAGAAAATAGAGGACCCCAGATGACCAAGACGAGCATGCCACAAGGAAGGAGAAATGGCTGCAAAAGCTGATGGCAGGGCTTGACTCGATGGACCAGAACTGAGTGTGATATGATAAAGATCTCCCCTACTATCACACCTCATGAGAGGACTCCCCGTCTTGAAATCCTTCACAGAGAAACCAAATAGATCAAATTCAATAGAAACAGAATTTTCAGTAGTGAATTTACGGACAGAGACTAAGTTTTTAATCAATTTGGGGGGCGTGTAGGGTGTTTTTCAAGATAAGAGGAGGATGAGGGGGAGATAATGTTTTATGACCATAACCACGAATTGGAATAGAATTACCATTACCAACAATTATACCACGGGGGTTGCTCAAACTGAAATAAGACGAGAGCGTACCTGAATCGGATGTCATATGGGTAGTGGCCCCGGTGTCCATATACCAATTTGGGTCCGGTGGATTTAAACCAAGCGTGTGCATTGCGGCTTCGATGTCGGTAGGCGTGGGTGCCGCTGCGTGATGGGCTTGCGGGGGCCAAGGCCCAAGCACCTCTGCTTGCGGTGTCGGCCCAAAGCTGGCGGCTATAATGGACCGGCCGACGGGTGGGCACGGGCTGCTGCTGGGCCGTCCACTGCCAGTTGGGCTAAAAGTTACTGGGCTGAAACTGCCGCTGGGACGCAAACCTATTGTGGGGCCCACTGCCACTGCATAGGGGCCCACTGTGGGCCCCAAAACTGCTACTACTGCCGACCACCGCGAGGACCACCACCGCCACCACCATTCTGCCGGCTGCCGCTTTGGTTTTTGCCATTATTTTTCTTATTTCCATCCTTTTTGCCGCCACCGTTGTAGCGGTTTTGGCCCGAGTTGTTGGAACTGGTAGGATACACCGTAGACTCGGTCATCATGACTACGGGACTAGTACCGATAGCCGCTCGTTTTGCATGCCTGCTTCTTCTAGTGTAAGCATAGAATGAGCCTGATAAAATTGCGGAAGCGGATTGCTTTACCGAAGAAGCGTTCTAACACCACTATAGGCCTCGGAGAGGCCGGAAACCATTTAGAGGACCAAACGCTCGTTCGAAACCAGTGCGCCAACGTTGTGAAGTTGGTCCGCCAATTCCTTTAATCTTTTGCAATAAGCCGAAACATTAGGGAAATCTTCTATATTGACGTGAGAGAAATCCTGCTCAAGGGTAACGGCTCCAGAATTTTGATTATCTTGGAATATATCACGCAGTCTATCCCAAGTCGCATGTGCCATAGCGTCGGGCTCAATAATTATTTGCAAAAGGTCGGTAGATATGGTGGAATATATCCACTGAAGGACGGTAGCATCAATAGTCGTCCACAACTTATGATCATCCTCGCGTTTTGGCACCTCCGTGTCCTCAGTAGCCCCGGGGATTATGTGATGGATGACTTGATGCGATCGTGCGTGAATTTTGAATAGTTCGACCCATGTCGCATATTGGACATTTTCTATTTTAAGAACAAGAGGGATGTTATTCTTGATGTTAGAAACTGTAAGGGAAGGATGAAACATGTTCCGGGATGTAAACATATTGATAGAACAATATGTGATTGAGGGATTAGAGAGAAATGTTTTGAAAAAAAAGGGTTCTTGTCGGCACGAAACCCGAGAGCAAGGTCTCAGATTTTGCTAGGGATTTCGACGGAAAAAGTGGTGAATTTGGGAGAGAAAATAAACCTAGACTCTTGATACCATGAAAGAAATAATCCCTTGATTTTTTCATTAATTAAAAGACTATTTATACAAGTTACATATTTCCATAATAGGATAATCTTATTCCTATTCTACTCCTAAAGCCTTATTCTACTAGGATACTAACTATACATTTATGGTAATACAATTATTATGGTCAGTGTACAATACTAATTACATTACAATATTACCTAAACTAGGAGACTAAATATTACCTAAATATATAGAGTATATACCGTACTTGAAGACGAAAGCGGAGAGCAATATACACATGTATATTATGTGTATATTGTGTATATTTAATTGCGTCTTGAAGTTATTTTGATTGTTCTCCAACTTCTCAGACCTTGTTGTTGTTGTCATCGTATGCTCCTCTCTATTTATAAAAGCAGTCGCAGCAGGCATGGAAGTACAAGGTCTTACTTTATCCAGAAAGCACGACCCTTGTCCCTATCCCTAAGAGGTTAAAAATGCCTGACATACCTAAGCATGGCAGTACCACAGATCCCGAACAACATGTGATAACCTTTGAAGCTATCATCACAGGGCAGAATCTAAAGCAGCACGAGATCGAATATGTCATGTTAAAGAAATTTAATTAAATGCTCATAAAAGGAGTGCTTTCTTGGTACACTCATTTGCCTGGAAATTCTATTGACTCTTTTGCTACTCCTGTAGATGATTTTGTCAAGG
This sequence comes from Anisodus tanguticus, assembly GCA_034509755.1. Lineage (NCBI taxonomy): Eukaryota > Viridiplantae > Streptophyta > Magnoliopsida > Solanales > Solanaceae > Anisodus > Anisodus tanguticus. Next base: position 27,294,971 of record CM067559.1, read on the forward strand.
CTCACACAGGAGCTCGGAGGGTGGAAACATACAAACAAGACATATTCGCGATAAATCAGTAGGGAGAGGGGATTCGTAGACAGTTTTAAAAGGGTGAGAATATTGCTACCGGCCTTTCCAAAAGACTGGGTTGCGGCCGCATTTGCAGATAGATTGAACTCGAGCAGTTCAAATGCCTCCAGAAAGTTAGAGGAAAGCTTGAGAGAGTTTTTAGCCAAATCATAGAGCGAGATAAACCTTAGATACATAGATAAGATGTGTATTGAGGAGGATCAATAGGTGACATCACCAATGGGTGGCTGCCTCTCAAAAAGGCTGAACCGAGGGTTTAGCATGAGCACCACAAATCATGAGGGACGGTTCGAGCAGTACGATGCTCGTAGATTCCCTAGCAAAGGGACAAGCTGGGGTAGCGGTAGGAACCACCATGTCCTCATTGTGAATGGCCCTTCATGGACTAGCCCCAAGAGGAACTATCCCCTCAAAGTTATCAGACCACAACTTCTGTATAAACGCGGCAGAGCTTGAGGCAGTAATGAAAAAAATAAATGAAGCAAGGTTCTCGGAAGAAATGCGAACAAACCCGGACAAGAGAAATACTAGGTTATAATGTTACTTCCATAGCACACATCATACTATTGAGGATTACACAAATCTAAGAATCATGGTGGCCCAGTTATTACGGGCAGGGCACTTGAATGAACACATTAGTGACCGGGAAAAGCTCAATTTGAGTCAGAATCCTGGGCAGAGGCCAAACAGAATGCCTCAACCCACTCATACTATTAACATGATCTTCAGGGGAGAGATGGTGAACAAGGTCACGTACACGTCGCTCAGGAAGTCTAAGATTTCTATCACATCTACAAGCCATGTCCGGGAGCCCATGAAATGCAGAGACATCTCTTTCTCCAATGATGATTGCGCAACCTCGCATCATAATGAGGCTCTGGTAATATCCATTCAAATAAAAAATTCTCTTATTAAGCATGTGTTAATTGATCTAGGAAGTTCAGCGAATATCATCCAACTACGTGTTCTGAAAGATATAAAGATGGATGATCAGTCATCCCAATAACAAAGGTGTTGGCAGGGTTTAACATGTCGAGTGAATTAACCAGGAGAGAAATAGAGTTGCTGGTACATTCTAATGGCGTGGAACAGGACAAAACCTTTGACTTCATGTCTGATGACATGGGTAATAACACATTACTGGGAAGGTCGTGGATACACTCAATGCAAGCGGTTCCCTCAACCTTCCACCAGAAGGCCAAGTTTCCCAATTATTGGGGGGTCGGCGATATTAGAGGGAACCATAGCATATCCAGAGCGGATACTTTGGAAATCATAGCACTATGGAAGAGAGAGATAGACAAATAGCAATCATAGACCTTAGACTCGTATAATATGTTCGGAAAAGGGAAAGATCGACATTTAGAGAAAGTTATCACGGGAGAAGGGCTTCGGAATCAAACCATCCCAAAGGGTTTCATCGTGCCAATGAACAAAAACCCCATAGACTCCACAATAGAAGAGTTGGAGCATGTAATGATTTTCGAGGAGTACCCCGAAAAGAAGGTACACCTGGGCTCAGAGCTTTCACCCGAGCTCAAGGATGTTTTTTTTAGATTACTAAAAAGTGAAGTCCGATTGTTTGCTTAGTCTTACCTTGATATAACAGGAATCCCTCCAGAGATAGCCATCCATAGGCTGAGCGCCGATCCCGATCATCCTCCAGTAAAATAGAGAAGACGACCAATATCTGCCGTAGGGATCAGTTTGTAAAATAGGAGGTGACGCGCTTGATCAACATAGAGTCGGTGGAGAGAATGGAGAATTCAGAATGGTTGGATAACGTGGTAGTGGTCTCTAAGAAGCTCAATAAATTCAGGATGTGCGTAGACTTCAAATATTTGAATGAAGCATGTCCTAAATACTTTTTCCCATTAACGCACATCGACTAGACGACTGACCACGTCAGGACACGAGTTACTCAGTTTCTTGAATGCATATTCCGGTTATAATCAGATTAGCCTACATCCGGATGATCAGGAAAAAACCTTCTTTATGACCAATCATGGTAATTTCTATTATAACGTAACGCCTTTTGGTCTTAAAAATACAGGGGCAACCTACCAAAGGCTGGTGAACAAAATGTTCGAAGGATAGATCGGCCAGACCATAGAAGTCTATATTAACGACATGTTGATTAAATCTTTTCAGCGGAAACTCATTTGTCCTCCTTATAAAAATCTTTCGATGCCCTACGTCGACACGAAATGAAATTAAACCCAGAGAAGTGTGCCTTCAGCATCAGGTCAGGTAAATTCTTGGGTTTCCTTGTTTCCATTTGTGGCATTGAGATGAATCTTGATAAGGTCAAGGCTATTCAGGAAATGCTGAACGTATTGAACAATATCAAAACAATGTAGAGATTGATGGGGAAAATCGCAGCCCTGGGAAGTTTCATAACCTAGTATTCAGACCGGTGCCATGAATTGTTTAACCTGATGATGAAGGACAATAATTTCAGGCTGAAGCAAGAATGTCACCAAAGTCTGCAAGATCTTAAACTTATTTGGAGAACCCTTATGTAATGGCAAAAATGAAAGGAGGGGAACGTTTGTTAGTCTACATAATAGTTTCGGCAGTATCAGTCAGCGTCGTGTTGGTAAGAGAAGAACGAGAAACACAAGTTCACATCTATTATGCGAGCAAGATGCTGACCGTGGAAAAATCCTGATACCCCGATATGGAGAATTTAGCCCTGGCCCTTGTCACGGCCACGCGAAAATTGCGACCATATTTCTAATGTCATCCGGTGATGGTAGTTACAAATACCTCACTGCAAATGTCGTTGCAAGGCGAAAACCTTACGAGCCAGTTATCTAAATAGTTGGTCAAAATAAGCGAGTATGATTTAACATACCAACTCCGCTCAGCGATACGCACATAAAGCCTGCCAAAATTTTCAGATGACTTCATCACCGCTATACGGCATTGATGATCACAGGTATGAATTGATAACTCATCTTCTTCTGTCTTTTTCCTAACTCTTTGATCGCATGACTAGGAATAAGATTGGGACTGATTGAAGGAGGGATTGGCTCCATTAATAGCGGACGAAGGTAGAAAAATATGTGTTTCACTCTTTACCTTGACTGAGTTTTTTCTAAGCAGGATTTTTACCGGTAAGATTTTTAATGAGACAATAATCGTAAAATGTATTACAATGATGAACGCGCCCGGAACATCATATCAAGAACCTGAAGCTTTTTCCATGTTGTTGGAAGCTTATGCCTTCTACTCTTTTCTCTTATATATTAGCAAAAAAGAACAAATGTACTTAGGCTTACACCTTACCTATCATGAATTAAAAAAGCTCAAGCCCCACTGATTATGCTCTAAAAATTATTGGTACGAACGCGTTCTCCCAGACTCGAAAATATGTACCTCAAACACACGACATGGCCTACGGGCCTCAAAGCGTGAAAAAACATAACATTAAGGTTGAGACGTCTCCGCATCGATGTCGAACAAAGGGCCCCCCTCTTTTATTATGAATCAGATGAATTTAAACCCTTATCATAAAATATGCGATCGAAAGTAACATTCATGGATTGGGAGAAACGATTGCATAAAAAGTCATCCGCATATGAAAGAATTGAACAATCATGAAACCTAAACACATGCGTCCGAAATCACTATAGAGTAGAGTCCCAAAGAGGGGGTCCTTGGGAGGAATAATCCCTATGGTTGAACTACTCCCCTTCAAAGAACCGGGTAATCTTTACACCCGGTCCACAAAGAATACCAACATAACTAGAGCCATAAGCAGTACAAAAGGTCCATCGCACGAGTTCGATCAAGACGACTAGAATTCTAGATTATAACAACAATGTTATAAATATGCAAACAATAATCGCACAAAAAATTTAAAAACATAAGAAGGATCGAAAATAGAGGCAATATTCATCCAAGTATTACAAATATTTCCCAAAAACACGAACATGGTAAAAATGCCAAAAAATAAGTCTAACATAAGGAAAAACAATAATTATGAAGCAACAGTGTCAGCAGAAGCCTTGTATCTTTCAGCCTCGGAGGGTCTCTAAGCTTCCGGAGCAGGAAGAACATGCTGGTTTCTGGGAGGACTCTTTTTAGCAACACTTTCCATGGGCTCGACCTCACCACCCTCAATTGAGGTTTCGGAAGGCTACTCCCCGATCTCCACCGGGACTTTTTCCTTCTCGTCTTCAGATGACCACCCCTCGCTATTAGAAGCTTGGGTGGAATTCTCAATCGGAGGCTGAATCGGCAAAGCCTAAAAGCAGTTTCCTCCATAGTAAGAGCAGCGACAAGCTTGGAATTGATGTCAATTGCCCTATCCCAAGCTTCTTGGAGAGCGACTCTGCGAGCCTGGTACATGGTGTGGGTTTTCCCTAGAGTAAACTACAACTTCATTGTCTACATCGTGGCATCCACATCCGACATGCAAGCCTTTTGTAGAGAATTCCAGAGGCAAACATTGGTGTCGGAGAGGCGCTAGTTGTTGGCAAGCTAATCCTTGTACCGAGACCATCAGGGACTGATACCTTTTGTCGAGGAGGGCTCGAGCTTCTTCTGCAAAAGCTTTATCTCTATTGCATGCCTCTAACTCAACCTCCAGGGCACATACCTGCTCTTCCAAGCCAGTCTCCTATATACAACAGTGGCGTAGTGATCCGGATGATTAGCCCACTTCTTTTGCAGCTCCAAAAGCTCAGCATGGAACTTGTCCATCTCATTATTGTGGATCTTCCTATCCTGCTCCATCTAGGTTAACTTAGCCTCTAGCTCATCTGCATATATTAGTTGGCTCTTTAGGGCCGGAAGATGCTCTTGCAGCTTCTGGTACTCTACCACCATCTCCCTCTCCTCAACAAGCTTACGTTGATGCCCCTCCATAGTCAAGAGACTAGCTTAGGACAAATGAAACGCCCAAGGTTATAATCTATCACAAAGAAAAGGAATAAATGCTAATGTAGAAAGCAACGATCATATATCTAGGAAGCCGCATGAGCACCGATGTTGAGAATAGAATCCCCGGAGATGCCCCTCATTTTTCCTTTGTCTTTCTCACTAGCCAACAACTTTAGATGATTGGCGACCCCCACCGACTGGGAAAGAAGGTGGCATTCCTAGGGGACAGTAAGGTTAACCTGTCGGTGAGCCAAATGGTTATGTTCCAGAGCTAAAAAAGTATCTACTAGCCCCGACCTATGGGAACCCTGAGGGCTCTTAAGTCGGACCTAGTACTCGGACCTCGAGGACTCTTGGGCCATACCCCGGTGCTCGGACTTTGAGATGAGGGAACCCGCCTTCTTGAAGCCTGTGGAGAAGCAGCCTAAGATGAAGAAGGAATGCATGGAATGGGCACAGAACTCGGAATTTTACCTCTAGCCTTGATAGGAGCAAGGGAAAAAGAAGTGGAAAAATCCATTTGATCAGTCAACTCTAACTCTCTGAAGAGGTCAGTGGTGGTAGCCTCTAGCTGGGCGAATCTTTTGCGAACAAGCCCCAGAGTCAAATCCTCCTCCTCCTCACTAGCATCAGATGTGACGTTGATTGCCATTTGGGGATCGACCAGAGTTGCTGAGGCTGACCCTTGACCATCATGATCCCGAGAATCCAGCTTACTCCTCTTAGTCGGGTAGGAGAGGAGGAAGATGTCGTCTTTGACCTGACTGAGGGACCGTCCTTAGACTACGGCCCAACTGGGATGCATCTCAAAGAGCATGCTGCAGGGTAGCTCCAGGTTTTCTGGGACGTCTGCCAGAGCGCGGGTTGATGGCCCTTTGGGAAGGCCATGATTCTTGGCCTTCAAGTTATTTTTATTGAAACCTCTTTCCACGTACAAAAGGAAGAAGATGAAGAGTCTGGAAATTATTAGACCCATTGCGCTAGGCCCTTTACCGAATCTGATATCCTCACTCCGGTTGTGAATGAAAAAAAGACAAGGATAACCAATCCCACTCGAAATTAAAAATGCTCAAACCACAAAAGGTTGAACAAATAATTAACTTACGATGGAGATTCTATTTTTCTGGAATGGTAGCCTCTGACGGCTTGACCAAATTTGCGGTAGTAATAATGATGTATCTCTCTGTCCATCGTCAATCGGAGTCATCATCGGTGCTCATGATTAAAGAATTTTGACCACGGAGAGATAATTGTATAACCCCCGCCCTAAAAATCTTTGGGAGTAGAGGTGAATCAAACGGGAAAGGGAAAATTCCTCTCCGATTCGAGAAGAAAGGTATCGGAGACACGCCACCATTCTGCATACTACCGACACGATCGAGGCCAAGAAGACATTGTACGTCCTGCAGAATTCCAAAATAACATGGTCGATTGAGTCACCCACCCTCAGCAAAAAGGGATACGTGTAAATGAAAGAGTATCCTGGCCGGTGAGAAGTGATGTTTTCCCCTTCCTTTGGGATAATCACCTCTATGTCGGCCCATCCATAATCCGTCTTTACTTGGCCCAGGTTGCGGTTTCAGATGGAAGATTGATATATATTGACTGGCCAATCCCGTTCACGACTAGGGTCAGTAGATGTGGCACACTCAGTAAGGTCCTTCCCACTGGTCCAATCTTTGGGAATGAACAAATTAGGATGTTGAACGGCCAAACTAGATGAAAGAGTCTTTTTCTTCGAGAGTTTACTACATGGTGGCCGTCGAACCCCGATACGGGCTTGGTGAATAGAGACATCAGAGTCATTGTGATTAGTGTTGCGTGCACAGGCGGTGGCACCACCGGCAACTGAAGAATCATAGGAAATGATTGGGGATTTGAAGAGAATGTTTAAAAAGACAACAAAGAGTTTTCGGGAGAAAAGAATATGACATAAGAGGTTAGAAATTTGAAGGAGAATGAATGGAAATTTGGCTATGTGATGATATATATGAGTGTTATGAAAAAGGGGAAACTTTGCCTGAAATAAAGGAAATTGAGTCATCATTACGGGTTCGATAATCAAGAGAAAGACTTGGCTGGAGATACGATACGCATAAAATGGATTTCGCAGGAGTGTTAGAGAATTTAATGCAAGGAGCCAGCATGCGGACAAGGTTAATCGTTTGAACAGACACAACAATTTCGAGGAAAGACTCAATAGGATGAGAATTGACCGAGAAACACTTCCACTTCTCGGGTTCATGAAATAAAGGGCACAGAATGTGGGGGACTATCTGTATTGGATGAAAAGCATATCCGAATGAATCAGCATATCCAGGGGCTCAAATGGCTTGGGGACACCCTATAGTTGTTCCCCACTCCCACCAACTCCTGTCACATCCGTTAGTCTTGATCAGAGTGTCGCGGCATGCGTGGATGATATAACGCCAGCAGAGTCACGTCATCATAACTTTTAGGGCCAGAATGGTCTAGTCTTGAATTATATATGTAAAGCTTAGGAAGGAAGCAACTCTATTACCATCTCTTGGCTCACTTTGTAACCCTAGCACTATTGCTCTCTCAAAGCAATATACTTCAAGATCAATTTGTCCATTTACTTATCATTTTTTACTTGATTCTTAACTTGCTTATTATTTTTGCCTTACGGATTCTACGTTATATACTTGTTTTTATTACTTAAACCAGACTTGACCAAGGACTTTTCCGGATCAGATACAATCCACTTGTCTTTAAACCCTATAAAATAAATCTCTAACTAGGTTTCTAGTTAGAAGTGATTTCACAGCAAAACAATCAAGTAATTTTTAGATTGAAGAAAGAAATTACTTTTTTGTTAAAATAAGATACTCAACGCTAAAAGATAATTAGAAAATGAAAACGACAAGAAGCTATTTTTACCATATAGTAATAATCTTTGAAGTCCTTACATTGCAACACAAAATTTTGAATGAATAAATAAATACACTAAAGTGGAGTTTCTATCTAGGGTACTTTCAACTACTTTGTGTTGTGAATCTTGTGATGATGAATGAGTATTGTTGGAGTACGGAACTTAAATGATCCAAAAAGTGTGGACGTAAACCAAAATAACTCAGAAAATGTTACATTAGTATTTTTTGCACAGTAAATTACTATACAATAGGGGTATTTTAATTTTTTCAAGACTTTGTACTATTTCAAAGGTTTTAAATTCATACTTTTTTATACTTTGACCAAAGATTAGCCATGAAGTAAGTTTTGTTTGGAAACTTGTTATCATTAGGTTTAAGTGTTTTGCTTTTTAGGGTTTTTATTTAAGCATTTTATTGTTTAGTCAAGGCATTACTTTATTTTGAATATGTTGAGATTCTTTTTTCTAATTAATTTAGGATGTCGCACGAGTTAGTAATAAACGATAAGACTAAGATAACTAATTATCATTAGAAAAAATAAACAAAAAATATAATACTCCGGCCCACTGGCCAGCCTTATTCTTAATGAATCAGAACTTAATTTGTTTTAGCCCAAAAGTTATTTCCTTTTCCAACAAACTGTTCTGTTTGGTTGAGTATCAACCTGGGTTAAAGTTCAAGGCTGTTCTTCAAATGTATTTGATCCTATTTAGAAAAATAACCAAGTTCAAACTCCCCCCCCCCCCCCCCCCAAATTTACCTTGTTTGCACTCACTCTGTCAAACTACAGTCAGTTAACGACATTGTCTAGTGGGCATTGCGCAAGAAACAGGTGTGTTCTTCTTTATAATCACTCATCTTAGGTTCAACACCTCATCAAAAGTAGATTGACTGTGATTCTTTTGTGGTTAAGTATTTCAAAACAATAGTTCTTTAAACACTAGTATTAGATTCAATACTATTTCCAGAATTCATGTTCGTATTTATAAATTGTCATTCTAATAGTTGAAACTGAAAGAAATAATCTCTTGATTATTCTCATTGATAAAGAGAGGTATATATACAAATATACAATTTCTAAATATGGAAAATAATTCTACATTTTCCTACTGTAATTCTAATACATTTTCTTAGTACAAGACTAATATCATAATTACAATTATACATTAATTACAATTTGTGGAGTCCGAATCGGACCATGATATACATGATATATCGGACCGTGTATATCAGTCTTTTACACCCCGCAATCATAACGAGCGATTGTCGTACACTGAGACTGTCCTTAAAATCTTCAAATAGAACCAAGGGAAGACCCTTAGTAAATATGTTTGCAATTTGGTACCGCTAAGGGACATGGAGGACGCGTACTTGTTCACGAGATATCTTTTCTCGAACAAAGTGTATATCCATCACGATATGTTTTGTGCGCTGATGTTGGATCGGATTGCCAGAAATATAGACTGCACTAACATTATCACAGTAGACCAAGGTAACTTTCTCAATAGGAAAATGTAGCTCTAGGAGAATATTACGTAGCCAACATGACTCAGACACCACATTGACTACCCCATGATACTCGGCCTCTGCTCTGGATCGCTATAAAGTAGCCTGGCGTTTTGCCGACCAAGAGACCAAGTTATCCCCAAGGAACATACAGTAACCAGATGTCGAACGTCTGGTATCTGGACAGCCACCCCAATCAGCATCTGTATATGACACAAGAGTAGAGACGGAGGATAGATATAAATGCAATCCATAATCAAGTGTGCCCTGTATGTATCGTACAATGCGTTTGAGCGCATGCATGTGCTCAATCCGTGGATTATGCATAAATAAACACATATGCTATACTGCATAAGTAATATATGGTCTCGTGTACTGAAGAGCCCCGCAAGACTATGATAGTGGGTGGGATCCTCATATGGTGTGCTAGAAGTAGCACTTAGCTTCGGTTTGGTATCCACCGGAGTAGAAGATGACTTAAAATATGACATGCCAGTTCTCTCAATAATCTCAGCTGCATACTTCTTCTGTGATAAAAATAGACCACCTGTATGACGAGTGACATCTATACCAAAAAAATAACTCAAGTGTCCCAAGTCTTTCATAGCGATTTCTTATCTGAGAAGGGACATGATAGACTTGTGCAATACATACGAGAAGGTAGTCAAAATTATATCGTCCACATATAACAGAATGTATGCAAGAGAAGTACCACGACGATAGATGAACAGAGAATGATCAGACCTGCTGTGAGAAAACTTAATAGTAGACACATAATTTGTAAACCTCTTATACCACGCCCGTGAAGCCTGCTTAAGCCCATACAAGGACTTCTTTAGCAAACAAACATGGTGAGGACAATTGGGGTCCTTAAAACTCAAGGGCTGATGCATGCATACTGTCTCCTTAAGATCGTGTAAGAAAACATTTTTTTCACATCCAGCTGATGAGTGGGTCATGTTTTCGAGAGAGCTAGACAATGCACAGTGTGAATGGTTGCCGGTTTGACCACATGACTACATGTTTTTCCACAATCTACGCCAATTTATTATGTTTTACCATCACCTACAAGACGAGCCTTATGCCACTGAAACAAACCGTTAGAATTTTCTTTATGAGTAAAAAACTACATAGACCGAATAATATTAACACCAGGTGGACGGGGCACCATCTCCCACGTCTTATTTTCAATAAGAGTATTATATTTGTCATCCATGGACAATTTCAAATTCGAGTCATGAAGGGCAGACACTGGGTTACGTGTTAGGGGAGATTTAGTGACATTAGAATTAAGATTAAAATGTCATTTCGGTCTTAAAATATCCCGTTGGCTACGAGTAACGAGCCCTTGACTCAGAGGTAGAATTGGACGGGGGTTGGGTAATTATTGGGTTGGCAGCGGACTGGCCAGCAGGTAGTGGGCCTGTTGGCCTAACAACTGGGCAAGACGCAAAAGCTGATCAAAATTGGCATTAGGTCGAGACTCTGGATCAGTACCGATACCGAGACTAGGCTGAGACACTAGACTAATGCCGAGACTATTTAGGATAGCAAGCAGTGGGCCTGTTGGCCGAGTCGATGCTAGATCGGTAACTTGTGGGCCTGTTGGTGGATTTGGGTCACGGGGCATCTCAGAGAAATGGTGGATAATAAACTATAGATACCATCATCCAAAAAATTATACGAACTAGACACAGAACTACACAATTTAGCAAACGGGAATTGGGTTTCATCAAACATTACATGGCGACTAATTATGATTTTTTAGAGGATAAATTAAAACATTTGTAACCACGATGATTAGATGGATAACTCAAAAATACACAAGCGGTATAGCGGGCTTGAAGTTTGTTAATTGTAGTAGACGGAAAAAGTGGATAACATAAACACCCTAAGATGAGAATACAAACGAACTTTATTTTAAAGAATTTTAAGTGGGGATTGATATGCTAAGCCTTTGTGAGGGAGGATGTTAAGTAGATATGTAGCCATTTGTAATGCATGATGTCGAAAAGAAGGCGGTAATGAAGCATGGACTAGCAAGGTTTAGACAATATTATTAATGATACAAATTTTTCTCTCGGCCTTCCCATTTTTTAAGGACGTATGTGGACAAGAAAACTGAAAAGATATTCAATGAGAGTCACAAAACTCGCGAAACGGTCCATTATTATATTCCTTGCCATTATCACATTGAATATTTTTAATTTCTCGTTCGAATTGGGTACGGATGAATGCTTTAAATTTTAAGGTGAAAAAAACTTGAGAGTTTTTGGATAAAGGAAAGGTCCACGAAAAATTAGAATAATCATCCAAGAATAAGACATAATAACGATGACCCAAAGAACTTAAAACGGGAGATGTCCATAAATCACTATGAATAATGTCAGAAGGCATCAAAGTACGAGAAGTAGAGGCTACAAACGTTAATCTAACATGTTTCTCTAATGGACAAGAAGGACAAAGTGGAGTACTACGCGTACTCTTACAATCAATATAACTATTTTTATGAAGAGAAGAAATAATAGACGACCCCGGATGACCCAAACGTGCATGCCACAAGGAAGGAGCAAGAGCGACAAAGGTTGAAGGTGTGCCTTGACTCGTGGAAATGGTAGTGGTGGTGATTGGATAAAGCTCTCCCGTACTATTGCATCTCACTATAGGTATCCCCGTTTTGAAATCCTTTACAGAAAATCCAAAAGGGTCAAAATTAACAGAAACCCAAATATCAGTTGTGAATTTTCGGACAGACACCAAATTTTTAATTAAGTGAGGGGCATGGAGAACATTTTTTAAGACTCTGGAGGTGGATGTGGGGGAGGCAAATTTGTATGACCATAACCTCGAAATGGAATTAAGTTGCCATTACAAAAAAATAATGTCATGATTTTTGCTCAAATTGAAATAAGACGAAAGATTACCGTGTGCGGACGTCATATGGGAAGTGGCTCTGGTGTCCATGTACCAATTTGCATTCGGGGGATTTAATCTAAGTGTATGCATTGCGGCCTCAATATCCGTAGGTGTCGGGACCGGAGCTGGGCCCGTAGCAGTGAAAGCCTGCTAAGGTTGAGGCACAAGCAGGCCAGCCTGCTGCCACAGCCCAGCAGACCGAGAGCTAGAATTTTGTACCGAGAAACTGGCCTAGAGGCAGGCTAGAATTGGGCCCAATTTTCGGGAATATGACACGGTGGGTAAGGGCAGTTGGGCCACTAGCCCAACCCCACGGCCAGTAGGCCCACAACTGCTGGCAGTTGGTCTGTTGCCCACTGTTCTGACCACCGTTATTTTCGCTGTTACCTCCGCCACGGTTATCGTTACCGCTGTGACCGCCGCCGCGGTTCTTGCCAGTTTTTCCAATTTTGTCCCTTTTTGCCGTCACTGTTGTTACGGTTTTGGCTAGAATTGTTGGTGAATGAGTGGGGGGTCATCTGTCGTGGCCATCATCATGACGGAATTTGCTCCGGTAGCCTCATTTTTAGCCAAGTCGTCCTCTTCTAATGTGAGCATAAAACGGGCGTGGTAGAACGGTGGGAGAGGATTACTTTGACGAAGAAGTGTCCCAACGCCATTATAGGCCCCGAATAGGCATGCAACCATCTAAAGAACAAGACGATCATTGGTGACGGGCACACCAACGTTTTTGAGTTGATCCGCCAATTCCTTTAGCCTTTTACAATAGGCTGAGACATTTGGGAAATCCTCCATGTTGACATGGGAAAATTCTTGCTCAAGAGTGATAGCACATAAATTTTTGTTATCTTGAAATATATCACGCACTCTATTCCAAGTTTTGATCGCCGTGGAATTATGTTCAATAATCATCTGCAAGAGGTCTGTAGAGATAGTGGAGTAAATTCACTGAAGAACGGTAACATCAAGAGTTGTCCATAACATAGGGTCATCCTCGGGGGTAGGCACCTTCTCCTTACCTGGCATTGAGGGGATGATGTGATGAAGGACTTGATGTGAGCGTGTGTGAACCTTAAATAATTCCGCCCACGTCGTGTATTGGATGTTTTCCATATCAAGAACGATAGGGATATGGTTCTTAATGTTGGAGACTGTAAGGAATGGATGAAACGTATTATTTGAGGTAGACATAATGAAAGAACAAGTAAATAATTAGAGATTCGGGAAAAGATTTTTTTTTGAAAATCGGAGGGAGTATGGCCGTTGGCTACTAGTCACATCGGGCAGCGGAAGAAAAATATTTGGAGAGGAAAAGTTTGCCCTAAACTTCTGATACCATGAAAGAAATAATCTCTTGATTATTCTCCTTAATAAAGAGAGGTATATATACAAATATACAGTTTCTAAATATAGAAAATAATTCTACCTTTTCCTACTCTAATTCTAATACCTTTTCCTAGTACAAGACTAATACCATAATTACAATTATACATTAATTACAATTTGTGGAGTCCAAATCGGACCATGATATACAGTGTATACCGGACCGTGTATATCAGTCTTTTAGAAACACAGTCCATTTATGTTTTGGCTAGATTTGAGCAAAAACAAATACTTCTTTCCATATTAAAACAAATTTTGTGAGTATTAAAAGTATAACAAAAATGACTTTAGCTTTATATGATTTCAACTTAGGTTTTACATTTTTGAAAGAGAGATTAGCACTCTTGAACTGATTTAGTCATTTTCTTTGTGACTCTAATAGTGAGTCTAACTTATTGTGTGTTCAATTTAAATATTAGTTTGTCAAGGCCTTTAAAGGATTTTTGCTTCAAGTTTGCAAATCTGTTATGGTTCACGGTGTGTTCGGTAAGGAGGAATCAAAATATTTTACAATTTTCTCATGTTCGGTTGGTTAAAATATTTAAAAATATTTTTTTAGAAATAATTTTTGTACAAATAAGGAAAATGACTTCACTACTATAAATAAAGAAAAAATGTCTCACAAGTAGCAATCCATATTAATTGTCTTCTTCCCACCCTCGAACTCACCCCCTCCCCCACCCAAACCACACCACCACCCCAATCACTCACCCCAGCAAACCTTAACCACCCCAACACCCACCATCCAACCCACCCACCACTCACCCCACCCCTTCAAAAAAAAAAAATTAAAAGTTTTTTTTTTTGGGTTTTTTTTTACGCCAAACACCACCTGACCCCCACCCCTCTCAAAATGATTTTTTATCTTAATTTTTTTTAAAAGTTTTTTATTTTGTTTCTTACACCACTCACCCACTTGCAGACCCCCACCTCCCGACCCAACACACCACCACCCTCCAAGAATTCATTTTTTTAAAAAAAATATTTTAAAAGTTTTTGTTTTTGCTTTTTGATTTTCTACACCATCCACCCCCTTGCGACCCCTCCCCCCCTCCCTTCCTTCCGAATTTTCTACTTCATATATTTTATTTTACTTTTAGAAGAATTTTATAGAAAATGAGAAATTTGCGTAGTTAAATTTTGTGTGGGATGGGTGGTGGTTGTGGTGGTGGGGAAGGGGGCTTGGGGTAAGAAAAAAATTCTCTTTTTCTATAAAAAATAAAATATATGAAATAGAAAATTTGGGAGGGGGTTGAGGGTAGGTGGTCAGCTTTGGGGTGGGGTGGGGGGGTGGGGGGTAGGTGGAGTGGTGGTGGGGTGGGGGACATGTGTTGATGGAGGGGGTGGGTAGAGATCAGGTGTGTTTGAGGGTGGTGGTTAGGTGGAGGTGGAATTTGGTTGTGGGTGATGGGGTGGCTGGTATCTGTGGTGTGGGGTGGGTGGGGTAGGGGTGGGATTGGTGGAGGTTGGGTGGGATTTTTTGAAAAGTGTTTTATAATAACCAACCGAAAATAAAAAAATAAATAAGAAATTCACTTATTTATCAGGAAAATATCATATTCCAACACACCCTAAATGTTATTCAATTTTTGGTTTAGTTCCTCATCGTACTCTTTATAATCTGCTTGAGCACCATTTTATCAACTCATGATCTTTCAACAAAGTACTTAGGTACGCAAAATGAGAAGGCGCTTGGTCACGAAAATCAAATACTTTCTTTTTTAATTTTGAAGTTGGAGGTTCATATAGAGTTGTGTTTAATTATAGTTTTTATAAAATACATTATGTTATTTGAAAGTGAAAAAAATAAAAATAATATTTTAGATATTTTTTAAATTCCAAATACAACTTCCAAATTGTATTTAGAAATTTTATTATCAAACGTTGATTTTCAAATAAATTGAAAAAAAATCCAAAAAAAGTGAAAACTTCTCATGGCCAAATGGGTCCTTAGTTTATTTTGGTGAGTGAGAACCATCTTCTCTCTTTTCGTGTGGTAATTAATTATTATAATACAGTGTTAATTTAGTTAGATGTTTAAGTGCTTTCACTAATCCCCATCTCTTTTATTTGCGCATGTGATACTTGAACTGAGTCCAACGGACTCATCTTTTTCGGCATTATAATATTGGAAACTCAGTGTCCATTTAGGCTTTTAATTTGCCATTTTTTACCCAACTGTCCACTTTTTACCGAAATTTTAGCCCAACTCGTTAGTTACCTACTTAACGGGGCTGGAAGCTCGTTCGCCTGAATCTATGACCACCGTCGATGACATCCCTCTCGTTGCCAAACACTCAGATCTCTGCTCTGTTAATTGTTAGTAGTTTAGTTTGTTCACTTAGAATAAGTGTAAGGGTCACAGTTGCAGTTAAATCCACATTTGCAACCATTCCCAACAACAGGGGACTCACTCATTTCCATGGCGCCGAAGCTAGTCTTCTCAGGTCTCACTCCGAATATGAAAGTCTCAGTTGAAGTGCAGATTAGGCGGTGAAAATGTCTACGCCGGCAAGTAAGATTTTCTGGCGGTCAGATATGAATTTCGTCTTCAAGAACTTCAGATTTAGCAAGTTGTTGAATTTTAATTTGCGGATTAGGTGGTGAGGATGTCGACGCCGGCAAGGATACTATTTTATGGCGGTCAAATTTGAATTTTTGAGTCTTCTAGGAATTGTTTATACATAGTTATATAAATATTAAGAATGTATATATACTGTATAATAGTATATAAAAATGTATATGTAAAATTATAAAAAAGTTAAGCAATTTATATATAGCTCTAAATTATATATACATTATCTAAACACCGATAGTATAGTAGGTATCATGACTGTAAACTAGATGCACTAACGGTATATATATGAATTATTTTTCCTATAATATTCGCATATTCTAGAGTCAGCTCCCTTTACCGATCAACTGAGAAGAGTTCAGGCCCGAGTGACAAATACGCAAAAGCAAATCATAAGAAGCAGCAGAAGTGGGCAAGAAACCTAATTATTTTACTTTATGTTATTTAGGATTAAAATATTTTGGGATATTTAATATTTTTAAGGCCCCTCTATTGGGCGACAAATTTTTTAGCCTAAAATTCGTATTTAAAAAATCAGTTAAATTTATTTGAAAGAGATCTTTATGTTACTTTCAAATGCACATGTAAGTATATGTGGTCGCCAAATAATAAAAAGTAAGTTAGAGTGTCAAACCCATAAAGATTTGTAATTAATTTTTCACTGAATTAAACTAGGACTTGTTATCTAATCAAGTTCACCAAATTGAGATTTTGCTATTTTCTATGTTTGCAACAAATGAAATGAATGAAAAATTGTTGTTACGAATTCAAATTCAGTAGAGATGAATGTGTTGTAAATGGTTCATCAATCCTATTGAGTTCTCTAATTATTCCTTCTTAATTTGAATTACCTATGGTTGGAAATTAACATATTAGAATTACTCATAATATTCTCTCGAATTACTATTCACCTATTAAAAATAACTTAACGCCTATATTCCTATGAGATTAATTTATTAAGAATACAATGAGAGCATCATGTAATCAAACATGGTGACTAAGTATATTCTTATCCTATCTTCAAACATGTGTCCTAACTCAAGGATTTAGATAAGTTCTCTTTAATTCTTTCTAATATGAGAACAACTTTCACAAGCATAACTTAGATAGTAATTAGAACCCAATTATTGATCAGGCAATAAAGTAATTATACACATAATTAAAAAATAACGAACTCTATAATTTGTATTAATTAAAAGAGAAATAATTGTTAAACATCAATATATATATATATAATGCGACATACTATTGTTTGCTCCTTAGAAACGCTGACAAAGGTCTTTGTAAAGATTGCAAGGTTATTTCGAAGGAGGATCTTACAACCCGACATAAGCTTTTGGTGTTGGATTTGGAGATCAAGATGGAGAAGAAGAAGAGGGTAGTGGATGACAGATTAAGAATCAAATGGGGGAGTTTGATCATGGCTAGTGCAAAGGAGATGAGGGAGTGGTTGATGGCCAATAGGGCTTGGGGGAGTAGTGGGGATGCGACTGGTATGTGGGACAAGACGGCCAGTTGCATTCGGGAGGTTGCTAGAGAAGTGGTAGGGGTCTCACGGGGTAGTCGTGGTGGGCATCGAGGGGACTGGTGGTGGAATGATAAAGTTCAAGAGAAGGTGGAAGCGAAAAAAGCGGCGTATGCGAAATTGGTAGAAAGTAAGGATGAGGTGGAGAAGTGGACGACTAAGGAATTATATAAGATGGCGCGGAAATAGACAAACCTAGCGGTTACGGCGGCAAAGACGACGACTTTTGAATGCCTATATGTGGAATTAGAGGAAAAATGCGGGGATAAGAAGTTGTACAGACTAGCCAAGGCGAGGAAGAGGAGGGTCTGAGACTTGGATCACGTGAGGTGCATAAAGGATGAGGACGACAAAGTACTGGTGGAGGACGCGTATATTAGGCAGAGGTGACAATCTTACTTCCTTAAACTCTTGAACGAAAAAGAAGATAGAGACATTGTGCTGGAAGATCTGGAGCACTCTGGTAGGTACCAGAATTTTGGGTATTGTGAAAACATTAAGGTTGATGAGGTTCTGGGTGTTGTTCGCAGGATGCACAGGGGAAGAGCGACCGAGCCTGATGAGATCCTAGTTGAATTTTGAAAGAGCGCATGTAAGGCAGGTTTGGGGTAGTTGACGAAGTTGTTTAACGTCATTTTAAGACGGAGAGGATGCCCGAAGAATGGATGTGGAGTACAATGATTCCTTTATACAAGAATAAATATGATATCCAGAGTTGTAACAACTATAGGGGTATCAAGCTGCTAAGCCACACTATGAATGTTTGGGAAAGAGTCGTGGAGATGAGGGTGAGAAGAGGCGTGTCTATCTATGAGAATCAGTTTGGATTCATGCCGGGGCGTTCGACTACATAAGTCATTCATCTTATTAGGAGGTTGGTAGAGCAGTATAGGGAGAAGAAGAGAGAGACTTATATATGATTTTCATCGACCTCGAGAAGGCATACGACAAAGTCCCTAGGGAGGTTCTATGAAGATGTTTGGAGGTTAGAGGTGTACATGTGGCATACACTAGGGCAATCAAAGATATGTATGATGGAGACAAGACTAAGGTACAGACAGTAGGAGGAGACTCAGAGCACTTTCCAATGATGATAGGGCTGCACTAGGGATCAGCTCTTAGCTCATTCCTATTTGCCTTGGTGATGGATAGACTGACGTGACAAATCCAATTGGAGGTACCATGATGTATGTTATTCGCAGATGACATAGTCCTGATTGATGAGACTCGCAGTGGAGTGAACGCTAAGCTGAAGGTTTGGAGGCAGCCTCTGGAGTATAAAGGGTTCGGGCTGAGTAGGACCAAGAGTGAATACTTAGAGTGCAAGTTCAGTAATGGGAGCGACCTTGAGACATGCGTGGAGGTGAGGCTTGGTACTCAGGTCATTCTAAAGAAAGAGAGCTTCAAGTACCTCGGGGCTATTATCCAAGGGAATGAAGAGATTGATGACGATGTCACACATCGTATTGGGGCAGGGTGGATGAAATAGAGGCTCGCATCTGGAGTCTTGTGGGATAAAGAAATGCCACCAAAACTTAAAGGCAAGTTTTATAGGGTGGTGGTTAGACCGACTATGTTGTATGGGGTGAAGTGTTGGCCGGTCAAGACTTCACACACCCGAAAGATAAAAGTTGCGGGGATGAGGATGCTAAGATGGATGTGTGGGCATACAATGAGGGATAGAATTAGAAATGATGATATCCGCGACAGAGTGTGAGTGGCCTTGGTGGAGGATAAGATGTGGGAAGCGAGGTTAAAATGGTTCGGGCACGTGCAAAGGAGAGACACAAATACCCCAGTGCAGAGGTGTGAGAGGTTGGCTATGGACGGGTACAAGAGGGGTAGAGGTAGGCCGATGAAGTATTGAGGAGAGGTGATTAGACGGGATATGACGCAAGTGCAACTCACTGAGGACATGACCTTAGATAGGGGGTTATAGAGGACACGTATTATGGTAGAGGGGTAGTAGGTAGTCCAGCGTAGTCCTACCTACGCTTACAAACTGGTAGTCATGGTATTATTATTGTAGGCTCGCTTAGCCTATCATACTAGTAGGCACAATATTGCCGTATAGTCCCTTGTCGTTTGATTTATGCTGCTATGTGTATTTTGTTTGTCTTATTTACTTGCATTAGTTATTGCTTCTTTTTGCTTCCTTTTCTTATTTCAAAATTCGCTATCATGACTTACCCACTTTATTTGTCTTACTTTGCTTGGGCTTGGGCTTTGTCTTGAGCTGAGGGCCTCTCGAAAATAGCCGCTCTACCTACCAAAGTAGATGTAAAGTCTGCGTACACTTTACCCTCTTCAGACCTATTATGAGATTTCACTGGGTATGTTGTTATTGCGATATATTATTTCAAATTATTTTTCAACTCAATTAATACTATATCAATTAATATGTATATCATAATAAATTAGCATTTCATTTATTATTTCTTAAGGGGTGTGTGTGCAAAATCAATAGGGAACAAGTAAAAGTGAACGAAGGAAGTATTTGATTGGAAACGATTCCCATCCCCAAAACTATGTAAAATACTCCACTATACTCAAGTAGCATTATTAATCTCCCAACACCCTGGTTATATTTATGGACCATGTCTAAATTTCCCCAAGTCCAAATAAAATTTTGAATATTATATTAAAATATTATTATAAAGGATGATTATTCTGTATTCTATTGTATCAACAACTTAAAATATAAGCATCTAATTGATATTCAGTGATTCTCGTTTACGTAAATAGCATATGAACGTCCGCTAACCGTCTCAATTGTCTAAAGGGAATGCGATACGCAAATTTAAAAAATAATATAGACTTAGTTTCTGTATTTGGGATGTTTTCTCTCCGTCATCGATAATGGTATTTGTTTTCTTTCAGCAGTGTAACCAATCTTTTATGGTTTCCTACCAATTTCATTAGGTTATTAACGAAGTACCTAAAATTATAATAGTATTAATACTTTATAGCATTTCTCGGAAGATAAAGACTACAAAGCTACTTGAAGACGAAATGATATAAAATGAGTTTCATATATACTAGAATGTAAAAGATTTTATATACTATCTGTTAGAATAATTATGGGCAAATCCCATAATTATATTTATTTTCATTAATTAAGATATTGTAATTAGTTGTAAAATTAATTAGAATAATTATGGGCAAATTCCATAATTATGTTTATTCTCATTAATTAAGATATTGTAATTAGTTGTAAAATCAATTAGTCATCTTGTAATTAGTTGTAAAATTAATTAGTCATCATTAGAAAAATTGTAGGTAATTAACATCTTCTATTTTAGGTAAATTTAAATTAGGATTAGACCTATAATTATATATATTACCTATGATTAGAATAAGATGATCAAGAAATATTTTCCTACATAGTATCAAGAGTCTAAAAGATCCTTGCCCTAAACCTCTTCTCTTCCCTTTTCCTAATCAATTTCTTCTACTCCAAATATACATCTTTGACGTACCCATACTCCTCCCCTACTCGGCTGGATATTTTTTTTGTTCTTCCAAAATTTAAGTCTCTTCTATATACTTTCATCACAACACCATTCTCTTTCTTCTTTTCTTTTGGTTTGAAGTAGAAACTATGGCCGAAAACCAAAGCTTTCATCCCACTCTTGCCGTTAATAACGTTAAGAACTTTATCTCCATAACTCTTGAAATGGAGAAAGGACAGTAATCCTCATGGGCGGAGCTATTCAAAATTCACTGTCGCGCCTATGAAGTCATTTGGTTAGGAATTCATTAGTTAGGAATTTTTGGACCTTTCCCTTGGGACAAAAATCACAGACCTATAACATTTTGAAACAATTTAGTGTGTTTATCAAAACTCAGTTTGGCAAAACCATTAAATGTTTTTCAATGTGATAATGAGGGGGAATTTATAAATATCCAATTTCAGAATTTTTGTCAACAAAATGAGATGTCAGTCCGTATTTCCTGTCACATACATCTTCTCAAAATGGGAAAGTTGAAAGAAAGATTCGAACAATCAACAATATGACTCGCTCTATCCTTATGCATTCATCCACACCACCAAATTTTTGGCATCATGTTATTCAAAAGGCTACATATCTCTTAAATATTCTTCCTAGTAAACTACTCTCCAATGTGTCCCCCTACTCAGGTATTGTACAACCGTATCCCTTCGTTTACACATTTAAGGGTTTTTGGGTGTTTGTGTTATCCCTTGTTTCCGTTCGTCACCATTCATAAACTTCAAGCTCGGTCTACTCCTTGCGTGTTTTTGGGGTACCCACAAAATCATAGGGGATATAAATGTTGTGATATGTCAATAGGAAAAATCATTATTTCTCGTCATGTTATCTTTGATGAACCAACCTTCCCATTTGCTACATCTCGAGCGGCATCCCCACCTTCATATGATTTCCTGGATGACGGAATTCATCTAATTTTGAGGTATCATCTAAACTCTCAAGATAACAATTTAGGGCCTTCACAGACCCCTCAACACAACCCGTCACCCCACCCCCTTCCGGTAACTCGCCGGCCCAGAACCGTACCGAGCCCACTACCTCGGCCTAAAATATCGAAACCACCCTACCCATTGTATTGGCCCAAAATCCCAACAACACCCAACCATCCAACGGCCCAACACCTAAATGGACCATGGAAACACGTGCAATGCACGAGATTTTTCGCCCTAAGCACCATTTCAACCTAATCACCTCAGTCCATCCCTCACCAATACAAAAAATCCCAAAACTGCCTTAATAGACCCAAATTGGAAGGCTGTCATGTTAGATGAATTTACTGCTCTTATTCAAAATAAGACATGGGATTTGGTACCACATCCATCTAATGTGAATATAATTCGGTCAATGTGGGTTTTTTACCATAAAAAGAATTCTGATGGTTCTTTTGCGAGATACAAAGCTCGTCTTGTTGGTGATGACAGATCTCAGCTGGTGGGAGTAGATTGCAGTGAAACATTCAGTCCGGTAGTCAAGCCTGCAACTATCATGATTGTTCTTAGTCTGGCACTGTCCAAGTCATGGTCCATTCATCAGTTGGATGTCAAGAATGCATTTTTACATGGCCACTTACAGGAAACGATATACATGCATCAACCGTTGGGATTCCGCCATCCTGCCCATCCAGATCATGTGTGCCTATTGAGAAAATCCTTATATGGTTTGAAACAAGCTCATCGGGCATGGTATAACAGGTTTGCAGGATTTGTTTTCAAATTGGGGTTCTCTTACAACAAGTCGGATCAGTCTCTCTTTATTTATAGAAAGGGCACTGATGTAGCTTATATAATTCTGTATGTTGATGACATTATCCTCACTGCATCCTCAACTTCACTTTGTAAGTCCATTATGTCCCTTCTTGCAGCAGTATTTGCAATGAAGGACTTAGGTCTATTGAATTATTTTCTTGGCATTGTTGTCACTCACTATGCAGGTGGTCTGTTTCTCAGTCAAAAGAAGTATGCCGAGGAGATACTTGGAAAAGCAGGGATGTCTTCATGCAAACCTTTCCATACTCCGGTTGACACGAAGGCGAAGTTGAGAAATGCTTCGGGTACTCCATAAAACGACCCCACACATTACCGCAGCCTGGCTGGTGCATTGTAGTATCTCACTTTTACGAGGCCTGATATTTCCTATGCGGTCCAGAAAGTTTGTTTACACATGCATGATCCAAAGAAAGAGCATATGGGGGCTCTCAAGAGGATTCTGCGGTATGTGAAGGGTACTCTCCGGTTCGGACTACATCTGTATAAGTCCTCTATCTCGAGTCTGTCTGCCTACACTGATGCGGATTGGGGTGGCTGCCCAGACACATGTCGTTCCACTTTCGGCTATTGTGTGTTCTTAGGTGACAATCTCATCTCATAGTCCTCCAAACGTCAGTCTACACTATCTCGTCAAGTGCAGAGGCGGAATACCAAGGGGTGACAAATGCTGTTGCTAAATCTTGTTGGCTCCGTAATCTACTACTGGAGCTTCATTGTCTGGTTGAAAAGGCAATAATGGTCTATTGTGACAATGTGAGTGCGATCTATTTATCTGGCAATCCTGTTCAGGATCAACGCACGAAACACATTGAAATGGATATTTTATTTGTTCGAGTCAAAGTTGTATGTGGTCAAGTCCGTGTTCTCCATATGTCGTCCCGTTATCAGATAGCTGACATCTTTATAAAAGGTCTTCCGCGCGTACTTTTTGATGATTTCAGGGATAGACTCAGCATTCGGGAACCTCCCGCTAAGACTGTGGAGGACTGTTAGAATAATTATGGGCAAATCCCATAATTATGTTTATTCTCATTATCTAAGATATTGTAATTAGTTGTAAAATCAACTATTCATCTTGTAATTAGTTGTAAAATCAATTAGTCATCATTAGGAAGATTATAGGTAATTAACATCTTTTATTTTAGGTAAACTTAGATTTGTACTAGACCTATGATTGTATATATTACCTATGATTGGAATACGATGATCAAGGAATGTTTTCTACACTATCAGGTCACCTAAAAATAATAACAGATAATCGTCCATAAAAATAAGCTAATATTCTGAAAGATAAGCTAAGTTACCTGCTACAACATATTTGTAGGACATTGTAAAGCAGTACGGGAAGTAAATAAGTATTACAAGTGTTCGAAAGGATAAACAATTAGGCCAATGTTCAGAACTGCCGCAAGCTTGTTGAGTCTTGAATCTTGATAACCTGAAATCAAGAAACACTAAATCTGGATTGTTACAACTGCGTGCTGAGTCGAGTGATTGCACTCTGTCCTTAAGACAAGATTGCCCCGTATATATGCTTTTACGTTAACAGGCAATAGTCTCCCAAGATAAAACAACACTTTAATTTCAATACTACAAAACAAATAGGTTGATCTGACGAAGAAAACAAACACGAAACGCCTTGCTGAAGAAATGGAAAAGGAAGGAAGAGCTTCTGTTTTCGTCCCAACGTTTTGGACTGAATTTCAGTGTCTCTTCTGTTTGTCTCTGTGTATATAAATGTTGTCTCATTTTTGCTGTCTGGTCTGTTTTGTGTAATTTTACGTGTTTTACAATTGAGCAAAACAGCTCCAATAAATAGCATAAGGGAGGCTGCTCAACTGCCTAAGACATGGCTGTTTAAGGCCATTGAAGGAGGGAGTAAACTGCCAAGTAATGACTGTTTATGGCCATTGAAGGAGGGTGTAATTCAGCCAAGTAATGACTGTTAATGGAGGGAGTTAATCAGCCAAGTATTGGCTGGTTAATGCACACTAACGCCCCCAAAAATCAACTCCAACGGTAGATAGAAACTTTCTGCAAAACTCTAGGGACAAAACTGTAAATATTAAGCAATTTGGGGGTCCAAATAGATAATATCAGAAAGTCCCACGTCCCACGACCCGAGCCCGGACCGGATGGGAGGGCGGCGACGCGCGTGTGGGCTTAGCCTTGAATCCAAGCACATCTAGGTCCTCTTTCCTTTAAACACATGGGATACCCCTTGGGGTCCCAAACCCTTAGCCAATTATGAGACTTATAAAGAGAGCAATTATTCCCTTTTCCACCGATGTGGTAGATTTGTCCCACACCATATTTCTATGCCTCAAACACCTTACTTCGTGGACCAATATCTCTTTCATTTCTCAACGAAATTTGACTATTCTTGGCCCTACAGTCATCTACTCACTTAGTAGATTATGCATGTATGAGACAAAGCCTCCAACATGCGGAACACTAGTGTTTAATTCATTAAATATGGGTGGACGCACCTCCCCGCCAAAGACAAATTTCCAACAATATTAAAATACACTAATAATGTGAAAAAATTACGTTATCAATATATAAAAGTTAAATCCTCATAGAATATATATTAAAGCGTATAATTAGTAGGATAATTAAAAGAGAGACCACAAGTATTATACTCTAAGCAATCCGTTTACCAAATTTTTAGTTGAATAATTTTGAATAATTTGGTGTGTAAAGTCGCGTAAGTTTCAACTTCTATTACGACTTTAGCATAGTAACATGATAAAAATGTCACGAAAGTATTAACGACGCCACATAGTGCAGGTAATATCGTTGGGACATGAATACAATCTTTGGGATACCTTGGGAGGGTATTGAAGTAGTGGAATGGACAAAGGAAGCCGAAAATTCAAGTGAGATATAAAATGAGGTATCAGAGGTCCCTCAGGATGCTCATGTGATGCGAAGGAATCACAAAAGCACCAGAACAGGCAAAAAATTGAGCATCTTAGCTAGATAATCGTTACACCAGCGTGAGAGATAAGCGTCGACTTGAAGTAACCTTGTGTTGCAAAGGGATGTTAGACGAACAAAGGTTTGTCATTCAGAAACGTACTTATGTGATGAAATAACATTTGGTTTGTCAACTTTGAAAGTTATTCATATCTCATAGTCCAGACAATAGATTGTTGGGAGTTTTGCTCTATGGTACTTTATAAAGTAGTACGGGAAGTATTTAACTATTACAAGTATTCGAAAGGATAAATAAAGATTTTAATAATTCAACATGGAATCTGAAATTACAATCGTTACACAAGTAAAAACTGGAAATTCCAGTTTTGTAGAAGACGGAAAAATGTAAAATGTTTTTGCTGAGTCGAGTGTAGCACTCTGTCCTTAAGACAATATTGCCCCGTATGTATCCTTTATACGTCCTGGACAATTTGTCTCCCAAGATAAAACAACAATGGAACCCTTGAGCAAAGGAAACTCAAGAGCTACCGTGAAGAATAGTGAGTAACGAAATGATGCGAAGTTGTAGGAAGAAAACTATTTCGGTTGTGTATTTTCGTGCACTGTTTTTCTGCATCTGTTTATGTATTTTCGTGCATATGTCTTAGTGCTCAACAATGGTGTAATGGGGTGTTTATATAGGAGAGGGAGGGGCTGTTTCTCGCTGAAAATCGCCTCCATAATAGCCAAATAATGGCCATTATGGAGGTAGTAAAGTCATCAACATAAATGGGAGAAAGACCAACTGTTTTGGCCATTATAGGAGGAGTAATTCAGCCAAAATAAATGGCTGAATTGAGTGTTTGACATTTCTGTTTTAGACCGTCGAAATTTCGATTTTTACGGAAACTTCAGGGACCAAACTGTACATTCTGGTCCAAACTGTACTTCTGGCAAAGTTTTCTGGCCCAAAAAGATAATATCAGAAGGCCCGTGAGCCCGTGAACCCGGAACACGGAACCGGACCGGACGGGACGGGCGGGCGGCGGCGCGCGTGTGGTCTTTCCTCGAACCGAAGCACATCTAGGTCCTCCCTCCTTTAAACACATGGGATACCCCTTGGGGTCCCAAACCCCAAACCAATTTCGAATCTTATATACACAACAATTCTTTCTTCCTCTACCGATGAGGGAGAATTACACACAATACCACACTTTCCATGCTTCAAACACCTTACTTCGTGAACCAATATCTCTTTCATTTCTCAATGAAATTTGACGATTCTTGGCCCTACGGTTATCTACGTACTTAGTAGATCATGCATGTGTGAAGAACCGGATTCTCCAACATACGTTACACTAGTGTTTAAGCCGTTAAAGTTGGTCGGTCGCAACTCCCGCCAAAGGCAAATTTCCAACATAGATTGCTCTGAGTCTCCTCTTCATAAGAGAGAAGTGAGACAGGGGTCTTTAACCATAGAGATGTCACTTGTTTTAATATACCAAGGTCCCTTCCACTTTTTTTTTTACATAGTGGATCCAGGAAGAAGAAGTTAACGAATAGAATAAATACCTACAATAAAGATTGTAATTTTTTTTAGAAAAAGAAAATCCTCATTGCGAGGCTAACAGACCTGTAAATATTAGACAGAGTCAGAGCCGGGAGATCTAGTGAAGGAAAAGAGAGAAGAGGAGTTAGGGCTTGGCGATTTCAGAGCGAAGAAGTATATACCACCATTTGAGGTGAGTTTTATGGATGTTGAGTTAGTTATTTTAAATAAATTCTAGCCCTAACATCTACAAATAATATATTTGTCTAGAAATCTCAATCTCCCCAAGATGTCTTCACAATAGAGATTTTTAATATTTGCCTTCAAAAGATAATCTTACTACGCAATCTTCATTTATTGCATATAAATGAGTATGTTATGATTATGGGTAGAAATCATGGTTTAATCTAAGTGTTGGTTGATCTCTAGAGGTAAAGTCTTGAGAATGTGGTTAGATAGTTAAGGAAGGAAATATAGTAAATTGGGGGTTATTAATTTGACAATTAGTGACTAGCGATTTTTCAGTGCGATCGACGCTCAAGATCTTTATTCTTTATCCGAATTCGATGAAAAAATAGGATCACTCTTTATTGAAAAATTTCTGATATGAAATCATAGTCTGTATAACTACAGTTATGATTTAAGAGTATCCATTAGCTATAATATGAAAGATATGAACATAAACCGAAACTCCAATGGAGATTGGATTATAGGTTTCTGGAAAAAAATCAATACTAACACCCACCTTATGTCGGAACTACAAGAACTCCATCAAGGCCTCGAGATAGCTTTTGCTAACCGAATGATGCCCGTCGAAATAGAAACAGACTCAACCAAAATTTTACAATTGTTGCAACATCCCACTGGTAACTATCAAACCCTTGTGCATGAGTGCAGGTTGCTATTGAAGAAGTTGTGGAGTCCAGTGGTAGGGCATAACTTCAGAGAAGGAAACAAGTATACTCATGTTTTGGCAAAAATAGGGTCTAAGCTTTCCATGTGTAACCAACTATGTAGTATGTTGTCTCCTCCGGAAGCCGCGGAAATAGTAACTCAAGCAGATCAGGAGGGACATACCACTTATCTAGTAGTATCGGTATCTTCGTGTAATAATTTGGCAAGCTTAGGAAAAATCTTCATGTAATCACTATCCATGATAGTGATCTCGTATCTACTATTGTACTTCCTTAAGATATCTGAATAAGTATCCAGTTAACAAAAAACACATGTTGTGTCGTATTTCAGACATTATTTTGACTAAAGCTAATAATGTTATACTTGATTACCATGCAAATATTTTAGGAATTAGCATAGATGGCTGAGATTAATTCTTTATTATCCAAGTGCTGCATGTCTTGCTAAAACCACATGATGTGCCGATGTAGAATATAGTAAGAGCATTAAAAGATGGTTATGCATCTCTTTGTGTCGTGAGGGGATAATCCTAAATCTCTAGATGAACTCTAAACTTATTCATAAGTTTTAAAAAATGAAATTGCGAAAATAGAAATAAACCATGAAGTATTTAAATAGTCTCAATACTTAATAGAAGTAGAAACAAGTCAACAAAGGGTAACCCAAAAATTCGATTGTCATAAGTATAAGAGCATTGCTAATATGAGTACAAATCTGAGAAAAATACTACATAGCACTGTCTGAAATAAGGAAAGACAAGAAAGTAAAGATAGGAGGAAGTCTGGTGCTGTGGGACCATCATCAGCTCACCCTGGACTCCGAGATATGCCTCATTGATCGACCAGTCTCGACCTCGAACTTCACTCGTGCTTGGATCGGTACCTACACACAAAAGGTGCAACAAGTGTAGAGTGAGTACCACTACAACAAATATGATATTTAGCTACGAAATTATTAGGCGTGACACCGATTTCGTCATTATGTTTTCACTTTTTGTGAAAAAAACTACATTTCATATTTAAATACATGAGATTACATGCTTTCAGTACTTGCAAATAAAGTGCATCAAGTGTAGAGTGAGTACGGAAAGAATGTGTACCTAGTAGCATCGTCGACCGACCCTAACTATAGCCGTAGCGAGGGTTGGTACTTTCCGATACTTCTCTACTAAGTTAGTTAACTAAAGTGTAACCAAAACGAATATCCAACTCCATAAGTAAAGCCATATAGTTCGCTAAACCACGAGGGTCATCAGTATTATCAAGTCATTCTAAAGCTCTCGACTTACTAAGGATGACACCAAATTACTACTACCAAATACAACCTAAACTCCGTTCAGAACGTCTAATCCCACAAAGGTTCTAACTTTTCATCAGCTAAGACATATGCATTCATAGGGATTCGACCTTTACACTATTTAAGGCAATATATATTAATCAAGGTTAAGTATTTCTATCTTTTAGAACAAGTATTGTCATAAATGTTCTATCTTTCCATCCTTTACACTAAGGATACCCATAAAGATTTTATCTTTACATTTATTGCACTACAGAAGTCGTAAAAATTCTAACCTTCTCTCACTTTCAAGCAAGTAAACCATAAAGTCTTATATTTCCGTCTTACATCACTAATAAGTTGTACAGTTCTAGTATTTTCTTCCGCTAAGAGTAACATGATCATAAAGTCTACAACTTTACATCACCGTGTACACATAGCATAAATTGTACATCAAGATGTATGTATGAAATGCAATGTAAATGATATGTATGCAATGTAATAACCATATGTACCCGGTATACATATGCTCCTATAGTAGGTGTCACGTGATATATGGGGGACTCATGAAGTCCATATACCCATCCGAAATTTCCCAATGGCGTAGACACCTACTAGGATGAGGCATAGCGGGAATTGAACCCACATCTCGTTGAGCTGTTCCAGCAAGCACCCCTTTCGGAAGCTCAATTTGTAGGACCGGGGAGAACACTCGCAGGCGTGCATGCGTTTTGAGAGAGCGCAAAACTCTAACTTGAGTAAGTGCCGGCCAGACAAAAGGGTTAGCCTGAAGTGGTGGTTTAGCCAAAGGGGGAACCTCCCGAGACTCTTTCATAGAATTCAAACAATTTCTCCCGCTCCTCAAAAGCCCACAGGAACGGAGTTGATGCTCCTACATCCATAGCATGAGTAGTTAAAGCAAGTGAATGATTTGAAATTCGAGTTATTTCACGGAATAACACTCGTATATATTAAGCTCGTAATGGTACCTCGCAATTCAAAAGTCTCTCTACGGCTGAAGAATGAGCGTGTTCGACCTTCGTTTGATTCCGACGGCTGGCATAGATCTCATGAGACCGGCCCACTATTACTACGAAAAAAGCCCTGCCCTCTCCAAACTTTATAGTTAAGCAAGTGGCTTTCCACGCCTTTCCTTCTTTATAGTAAAGGCAAGCAGCTTTTCCGCTCCTTTCCTTCGCTACTAGGAAAGTAAGCAACTTCTATTAGCGCCGGACCTTGAGTCGAATTGATCGTGTCATGTGTAACGTCCATCAACGATGGTTCATTAATGTCCATTGATTTAGTATCATCATCAATCATCACTCTCTTACCATGTACCATATCCAGTAACCGGCTTTCAAGCCCCTTTATCAATATCTCAACATTTCAATGTCAATAATAATAGTATGAATGAATGATATGGATATGAGTACACCATGCAAAATCATAATCAATACAACCAATGTTATCAATTCCTTTTCAAGTATTTAGACGAGATGTAGAGAGATGAATGCATGACAGGTTAAATCATAATAAGTTATCAAACAAGGCTATGAGTCCTAATAAACAATAATTATACCAACCTAAGTGGATTTATGCACCACGCTCATGACTCGAAGGCTAAACATATAGTCTCCGTCATGTACAACATAATATGTTACTTTAATTACCCTTTTAAGACACCGGTACCCGTACAAGTGCTTATCACCTCACTAGTACGGGATCTCCAATTCTTCATTACTCACATTAATTATTAAACCAACACAATAAACTTGCCTTATATTTGAAGTCCCATAGCTCACGAACGCTTCCAACTCGATTTGCGTGAAGATTAAGCCTCTCAGAGACTCCACAATGTCCAAACTCACTGAACGAGTTCAACCTAGTTAAAATAGTAATCTATAGAGTTAGATGAGTCCAAAAATATTCATATTGCTATACATAATTTCGGAACTCAAAAATGGACCCAAAAAGCCAACTCCAAGCCCACAAGGGTATAACTGAAATTTTGTTTAAAAATCAGATTACTCATAACTTATATAGTCTAGATCCAGAAAACCCAATAAAAAAGTCTTCATCTTGTGATTCTCAAATCCATGGTTTACTACTTTTCAACTCTTGGGTTCAAAACACCAATTTTCCCCAACCAAAATCGGATAAAATCGATAACAAATGGAAATAATCTTGAAGAAACGTCAAAATAAAGGTTGGATACTTACCCCCTTGTTGATACAAGAACAAAGCCGCAAAAATCACCTCAATTGGAGCTCTAGAACTCAAGATATGATGAAAATATCAAATGGACGAAGTCTGAATTTTTAACACAACGATTTCCGTATTAGCGACCAAATTTCCGCTTCTGCGACCACGCATTGGCGACCGGAATTCCGCATCTGTGACCACACCAGAAACCAACAATTTTCTCCGACACTAAAATGACCATAACTCCCTCATACGATGTTGAAATTCGACGATTCAAGTTGCTATGACTCACAAATATTGATACGCATCTATTTCAATAATCAAAACTCAATTCCAACATCAAATGGATATAATGGTACATCAAAGCGTCTAAGGTGAGCGACTTATAACAACGATTCAAACACCTAAACTTGATCAAACAAAGTCCAAATTCAATTCCGAAAGTTCCTACAAGTCACAAATGATCATACAAAGCTTCTCGAACTCTCAAAATACTCATACAAGGTTGTTATGACACTATTATCTACAAAAATATCATAACTTTCTCAAAATAATATAAACCTCTACCGAGTACCCAAATCTCACCCGAATCCCTCGTGACCCGAACCAATGACTCGACTAAGTCATAAATCACATTACGGACCTAACGAAATCGAGAAAACTTCAAAAATGATGCATTTACCCAAAAATCAACTTTTGGTCAAACATATTTTTTTAACTTAAGAGATTCCAATTTTGCTAAATTTAATTCGAAACTCACCTGATTGCCTCAGGAATCACGCCACCCATCCCCGTAAGTAATAAATACTGAGATGAAGCTACGAAAAGGTTATTCTTGGGGAAAACAAGTCTTAAAGCTCAAAATTACCAAACGGGTCGTTACATCATCTACCACTTAAACACATGTTCATCGTTGTATGGTAATGAAAAGTAACAAAAGTTGACTAGCCGAAGAACCTCCGTCATAAACCTCATGAAAGACTTCACATGCAAGAATCACGCTGATAGCACTACTTGTCCACTTTACTAGTCAGAGCTTCCCTTGAATTAGTTTAAAATCCCAAAATTTCTTCCACAACTGATTTTCTTAAATTTGAACTGACTCCGCTCAAATTCCTTAACTTTTCTTCTAACCACTCCTCTGAATGCAATTGATTAATTCCACGAATTCCATCTTGAATGCTCTAATCCATTAGTTGTAGCCACAATCCTTTACCCAAGCTTGTACCTGTCAAATACTCTAATTCCACTTATCTTTGTTCCACACCATCCAAAGTCGTCTTTAGTACTAAAATTCATAGAAAACATGCCGTCATACGCCGTGAGTTTAAATCATGACTCTCTCTCGTCAGGAAGAATATGCTTGTTCTGAGCCAACTCCCAGCCTCTCCATCCAAAAATTGACCTTATCCAAGGCCAATTGTGCTAATTTTAAATCAATTAGTTTTTTATTGAGTTGAAATTATTAAGCTAACTCTCATCATCCAATTCCTCTTAAACCTCCAAATATCGTAATATGCGCATCATCCTAGTGACTATTTTGATTTGCCAAATCTGTGAAAAATTGTCTGATCATCCCAAGGTTTCCCATATCCATTTGTACCTTCCCAAACCATCACCAAGTATCCGCATAGACCATTAGAACTGTCTGAATAGTTGCGATCAACAAAATATCATCCAATCAACTTGCAAACTCCAAATAAATTCGAGTAACTCTTCCATATCTATGTTCTGAATTGTAAATCTATTAAATCTTCCAAAATGGATTACTAAACTAGCCATAAATCATGACAAGGTAACCATAAGCCATACTGCGATACGTGAATGATCCTATTAAGGTGCAAAGTGCACAACTTCTCGAATGTCTCCAATAGTCACCCGAACTGACTCCAATCCCTCACAAAACCAATCAAGAAGTCTCATAGGTTTGTTGTGACCGATCCTAATCCATTGCTCATGAATACTCAACACTGCGATGTCATCCATGACTTTAAAGGTTGAACCCTACCCAAGTTATCAACTTAGTACCGAGGAACTACACCTTATAACTTAAATATTCTTGTTCTCAATTTACAACTGATATGAAAATCTGACAAAACTCCATAGAATCTAAATACATCAAATCTTCCTTCTTGTGCTTTCACTTAACTCGTTTATTACTCTGAATAATTTGACGCAAGGTCTGAAGACTCATACTCCCCCTCCATAACCATTGAATATTTGATTTGTTAATACCTTCTTTAAACATTTAGAAAATTCAAAAGTATCAATTCTTGCAATCCATATGCCTCACCACACACAAATACTCTCACGTCATTAATACTTGATGTACTTAACCATGCTATCTAGCCAGTAACGATTCGACATAATCTACTATCACGAACATAGTTTTGCTTCGAAAATATGACTTTAACCTTCAAACTTAAGAGAGTTCAAGCTTTCCTCTTATTAATCAACTCTAACTCATTCATTCAAGAATGATATGAAATTAAACACCTTGGTACAACAAAATTCATCTTTCCATCAACCTTATCACATCAGTCATCTAAAACCCGTACCTCACACTCGTCAATTGCAAATCCCCATCGCACTTCGCCATAACACTTAGTCAAATTTCGTAGACTTCCTTCAAGCATACTTAATAATTACCTCCCATCTAAACGATGTGATATAATCCTACCATAATTCATACTTGACTCAAATAATCATGTTACTTCAAACAAAATATGTCTTTACCTTTCTATCCAAAATCATATTCGCTGCTATCGATTGAAAATCACTCAAACCCACTCGAGAGTGTATCGAAATATCATAAAAGAGCTGAGTCAATCCTAGAGATAATAGTAAACCACAAACTCGAACAACTGAAGATTTTCCTTACCTCACTCGAATCTCAAAACTAGATACTTCTCTAAATCAAGCGCATCATATGAACAATCCTTCACGAAACCTTTTCCACCAAAAGCACTGACCAACCTCTACTACTCTAACGATATCCATTATTGTCGATATAATATTCCAAACCATTACTGCACTGGTCCATAACCTGTAGGACGATCTTACTTACCATTCACAAAATTCTACTAACACTCTCATACGGTCCCTTGCCGGTATACTTGTTAAAGATTTCTTAACTGAAGAATACTCCTTCTACCTTGGCTTACAAGTCCACCAAATGAATATCAACACACAAAGTACCATAGTGAATTCACTTTTCTTGGTTTCAACTATTATCATCGATCCTTACATAAATTTTCCGAAATGCACTTCAAAACACAAGTTAGTTAACATCTACCATTGATCTACCACTTTAAATATCCTTATTTACTAACACCTCACTCAAGAGTCCTTAACCGATGCTTGCTTAAAAAGAACCATCTCTTGCCTTGTCTTGCCGAACTAGAACGCCTCTAATAAATCATGTGGTTATCCACTTCATTCTGTCAACTTTAGAAAATCACATCACTATCAACTGTGAAAACTTACCTAGCCCTAAGCAATAGGTACAATGCCAAATTCTTTATCCATAATTAAGTGAAACCACCCGTAACTTCTTAAGTAATACATCTTCACACATGTCCAGCACTAGATACATCCTCGTTAGTCGATACTTGTACATCCTGATAGTCTATAGCATAGCCAAAATATGTATCAATCCATCTCCCATTAGCATCCACTTTATACCCAGAGCAGCCTATTTCGATGATATCTTACTGAATTTATCCCATTTATCCTGGGGCTATTAGCCAATTACATAGAGAATTCACATACCACTCGTCCTTACTCCACCACCGCAATGCCATCCTATCGCACTTCACTTAGCCTTTCCTTCTCCCATGAATTAATAGACTTAGCACACCCCGCGCTCCCATCAGATGAATACTTTACCCTTTTGAAATTTTTATCACCAAGCTTGAACCATTCAAATTCTCTAAAGTACCACTCAACTCCATAAGATGGAAAGAAAACTCCTCACACAAATCTTGTAACAAGTCCTACCACCTTTGACCTTATTACAAAGGATCACCTTTCAAGTCATTGTCTTTTATCAAATTCTCTTTACAGCATTACCATGGTCTCTATTCTCTCAAGTCTAAGATTGTCTTTAATATGCCAACCTATGCACTCTTCCGCTACTGAATCATCGACTCGTCGTTAATACACCCTCGTCACAAGACTGTCGCAATAAATATAAATGACATTGAAGTATTCCCACATCAACCACCCCCAAGTAAAGCATCTTGATATGTCAAACCTCCTCAAGTGCAGTCCTCAAAGTCATAACACTTATTACTTAGTTACTTCGTTAACCATATGAATTCAAATATCCAACTCTTTCCATATCACATGTTATACCATATATGCACCACTTCAACCTTCGAGTAACTATTGTTGAAGATATGTCGATCATGTAGTCCTTCATACCATCACCCTAATTTCCTAGGGTTATCACTAAACCAAAAAGTCTGAATTACAACCTCACTCAACTGAGTCTTCAAATTGTAGTTCCAATACAAACTTAATCTTGCATCCTTATCACGGTGACGCATCTCATACTATACCATGCAATGTCACATCCAGCCACTCATGGGAAAATCTGAGAACGTATCCTCGCCGTTGGTAAGAGATTGAAACAAAAAAGTTTTAGAACTTTGATCGAATCACATACACACGATGAGGAATGAAAGAATGGAAGTTTCCTAAATGTCCTATGGCCTCTCGAAGATTGGTACGGAGCTCTTTGCACCGATCCACAAGACTCTACTAGACACCACTATTGTACTCATGAGAACAATGAATCTAGTGCTCTTTTACCAATTTGTCACGACCCAAGATTCTATTTATTCCATGAGGGCACCTACCCTGAACTCGTAGGCAAACCCCATACATAATAGATACATTAAATAATAAAAAATGTGGAAAAACAAAGGACAATTTGAAATATTATCTCAAATACTTAATACAAAAACCTCAGAAGCATTCCCCAAAATTTGGTTGTCATGAGTATAGAGCTACTAAATATATTACAAAGTCTGAAATTTATACATCATACTTTCTGAAATATAGGACAAAAAGTAAATAATAAACTGAAGGAGTTCCAGTGATGGGATAGTGTATTTAGCTCACCTTGGACTTCGAAGAAAGATCTCCAATACACCGCGTCTAAGCTCCGCTCGAGTCTGGATCAGTACCTGCACATAGTGTGATATAAGTATAGAGTGAGTACTGAAAGTACATGCACCCATCAACATCATCGACCGACCCTAACTATAGCGGTGGCGAAGGTTGGTACTTTCCGATACTTTTCTATTAAGTTATTTAACAAAAGTGTAACCAAATCGAATATCCAACTCCATAAGTAAAGCCCTGTAGTACTCTAAAGTATGAGGGATATCAGTATTATCAAGTCATTCTAAAGCTCTCGACTTACTAAGGATAAAGCCAAATTACTACTACCAAATCCAACTAAGCCCCGCTCAGGGCGTCTAATCCCACAAAGTTTACAACTTTTCATCAGCTAATCACATGCATTCATAGGGATTCGACCTTTACACTATATAAGGCAATATATATTAATCAAGATTAAATCTTTCTATCTTTTAGAAAAAGTATTGTCATAAAGGTTCTATCTTTCCATCCTTTACACTAAGGATACCCATAAAGATTTTATATTTACATTCATTGCACTATAGAAGTCATAATGATTTTAGTCTTCTCTTACTTTCAAGCAAGTAAACCATAAAGTCTCATATTTCCATCTTACATCAAGAATAAGTTGTACAGTTTCAGTATTTTCTTCTGCTAAAAGTAACATGATCATAAAGTCTACAACTTTACATCACTGAGTACACATAGCATAAATTACACATCAAGATGTATGTATAAAATACAATGCAAATGATATGTATGCAATGAAATGGCCATATGTACCCGGTATACATATGTTCCTATAGTAAGTGTCACGTGACATATGGGGGACTTATGAAGTCCATATACCCATCCGGAATTTTCCATTGGATCCTAGCTTTGTGGCTGTAGTATCACCATCATCCAGAATTTTTCATCGGATCCCAACTCTGTGGCTGTAGTATCATCATCAATCATCACTCTCTTACCATGTACCATATCTAGTAACCGACTTTCAAGCCCCTTTATCAGTATCTCAATAGTTCAATACCAATAATAATAATAGTATGAATGAATAATTTGGATATGAGTACACTGTGTA
The DNA here is from genome assembly GCA_034509755.1 of Anisodus tanguticus. Taxonomy (NCBI): domain Eukaryota; kingdom Viridiplantae; phylum Streptophyta; class Magnoliopsida; order Solanales; family Solanaceae; genus Anisodus; species Anisodus tanguticus. The sequence goes on from CM067559.1 coordinate 27,333,099, forward strand.
AAAGCATAATCAATACAACCAGTATTATCAATTCCTTTTCAAGTATTTAGATGAGATGTAGAGTGATGAATGCATGATAAGTCAAATCATAATAAGCTATCAAACAAGGCTACCAACCCAAATAAACAACAAACATACCAACCTAAGTGGATTTATGCACCACGCTCATGGACCGAAGGCTAAACATATAATATCCATCATGTACAACATATTATGTTACTTTAATTACAATTTTAAGTACGCCGGTACCCGTACAAGTGCTCATCACCTCACTAGTACAAGATCCCCGATTCCCCATTACTCGCCTTAATTATTAAAATAAGACATTAAATACTATATTAGGTCTAGTAAGTCTCAACATATCTTATATTTGAAGTCCCATAGTTCACGAACGCTTCCAACTAAATTCGTGCGAAGATTAGCCTTCCGGAGACTCTACCATGTCCAAACTCACCGAACGAGTTCAACCTAGTAAAAATAGTAATCTACGGAGTTAGACTAGTCCAACAATACCCATATTTCTATACTTAATTTCAGAATCTAAAAATGGTCATAAAAAGCCAACCCCGAGTCCACAAGGGTAAAACTAGAATTTTGTTTAAAAATCGGATTACCCATAACATATATACTCTAGATCCATAAACCCATTAAAAAGCCTTCATCTTGATCCTCAAATCCGTGGTTTACCACTTTTCAACTTTTGGGTTCAAAACCCTAATTTTCCTCAACCAAAGACGGATAAAATTGATAATCAACGGAAATAATCTTGAAGAAACGTCAAAATAAAGGTTTGATAATTACCCCCTTATTGAGATGAGAACAACGCGGCGAAAATCACCTAAATTGGAGCTTTAGAATTCAAACTATGATGAAAATACCAAATGGACGAAGTCTGAATTTTTAACGCGGAGCTTTCCACATTAGCGACCGGATTTCCGCTTCTGCGACCACGCATTAGCGATAGCATTTCCGCATATGTGACCACACTAGAAACCAGCAATCTTCTCCGACACTAAAATGACCATAACTCCCTCATACAATGACGAAATTCGACGATTCAAGTTGCTACGACTAACAAATTTTGATACACATCTATTGAAATAATTTACACTCAATTCCAAAATCAAATAGATATAATGATACATTAAAGCGTCGAAGATGAGCGACTTATAACAACGATTCAAACACCTAAACATGACCAAACGAAGTCTAAATCTAATTCCGAAAGTTCCTACTAGTCATAAATAATCATACGAAGCTGGTCAAACTCTCAAAATACCCATACGAGGTTGTTATGACACACTTATCTACAAAAATATTATAACTTTCTCAAAATAACATAAATCTCTACCGAGTACCCAAGTCATAAATTACATTCCGGACCTAACGGACTCGATGAAAATTCAAAAAAGGATGTATTTACCCAAAAGTCAACTTTTGGTCAAACTTCTTCTTTTCTTTAACTTAAGAGCTTCCAATTTTGCTAAACTTGATCTGAATCTCACCGATTGCCTCGTGAATCATGCTACACATCCCCGCAAGTTATAAATATTGAAATAAAGCTATAGAAAGGTTATTCTTCTAGAAATCAAGTCCAAAAGCTTGAAACAATCAAACGAGTCGTTACACCACCTTTGCATTGAATTAAGCACGCTATGTTGCAAAGCTTCTACTTTTATGCTAATTAAGACACATATGCACGTAAAGACTCAATATTTTCATTCATTAAGGCAAGAAAAATCATAAAGACTTGATCTTTATGCTAATGAAGGCATTATATTGATAAAGATTCAATCTTTCCATTGGTTAAGTCAAGAGTAGCCTTAAAGATTCCACCTTTCTACCATTTCAAGCAAGTACAATTATAAAGATTCCATCTTTGCTTCATTTAGGACACATATGGCATGAAAACAAGTCAATCAAGTAAAAATAGCATGAAATGCAAATAAAATGTATGCTATTAATGGCCATATGCACCCGATATACAAACGCTCTTGCAGTAGGGCTGATGTGACCCATGAGGGACTCATGAGGTTCATGTACCCACTGGAAATTCCAGATCTCCACGATCACATCGGAAACTAGCTTGTAGGCTATAATATCAGCATTATCATATCTTAATCTAGTCTCTTCAAGTCCCTTTTTCCTCATATCCTATCAATAGATGTAACTAGTATCATGAATGAATGTAATGTTTATGCGTACACCATCCCAATGAATAATATCAATTCAATTAATCAAGATGAATTCTCTTTCATAGTTTTAAATGAGATATGGATAATGAATGCATGTCAATTCAATAATCACGAAATCAATCATAGAGAAATAAACATAAGTCATACCAACCTAAGTGGGTTTATGCACCACTCTCTAAGGCTCGAAGGCTAAATATGTAGTCTTTGTCACAAGTATAACTACTTTATATTTTAATTACCATTGCATATACACCAGTACCCGTAAAAGTGCTCATCACCTCACGAGTCTGAGACCTATAATTTCCAATCATGCCCATTAATTAATTAAACCAACACAAACGCTATATAAAGGGTCTAGTAAGTCTCAACTTGTCTTATATTTGTAGTTCCAAAGCTCACGAACGATTCTAACTTGATTCGCATGAAGATTAAGCTTTTCGGAAGCTCTACCGTATCAAAATTGTCAAACGAGTTCAATCTAGTCAAAACATTATTCTATGAGGTTAAACAAGTCCCACGATACCCATAATTTTACTTTATTTCAGAACCCAGAAACAAACTCAAAAAGCCAACCTGAGTCCATAATGGCAATATTGGAATTTTAACATAAATTCGTCTTACCCATAACTTAATTAGTAAGAATCTCAAAAATTATTGAAATCCAATCACAAATCGACCTTCAATTTGATAATTTACTCGAAAATCTATTTCCATGGAAAAACCCAATTTCAAAGATCAAATCATGATTTCTATAATGAAATTCTACAATAATCGAAGGCAGAATGGTAAAAGTAATCTTAGAAGCTTACCCCATGAAGAAACTTGAAGAACTCCCTTAAAATTACCCAAATCCGAGATTCCAAGCTCCCAAAATTGAAGTATGAACAATGAGGTTCAAAGTGGAATTTTTAATTAATCCCGGCACAAATCCTTCTTCGCGATCATGTGCCTCTTATCGCGAACACAGTGCAAACCAGCTCGACCTATAGCGAACACGAATGCGTCTGAACAATTGCGATCGCGGTTCACATCGTGCAACTGCACTGACCACTGCTGGCACCAGAAAACTAGTAATTGCCAAATGACTTTCGATCTTCGATTCAACATCTGAAACTCATCCACCTCCCGAACACAAACCAGATATTCAACTTGACCATAAACCATGCTACAAAGCTGCTCGAGTCGATGAAACACCCATATGAGGTCGTTAAGACACGCTTATCCACAAGAACACCATAATTTTCTCCAAATAAGATAAACCCCTATCGAGTACCCATGTCTCATACGAACCCCTTTGGACCTGAGCTAATAACTCGACTAAGCCATAAATCACAGACACAACAAAATTGACGGAACTTCGAAAAGACGCATTTACCCAAAAGTCAACTTTGGTCAAACTTCTCAAACTTAGAACTTCAAAATTTAGATTTTCTTTCGCATTTTTCATCCGATTGCCTCGGGTATTGCGCCACCCATCCCCGCAAGTCATAAATATCGAGATGAAGCTAGGAAAAGGATATTCTAGGAAAAATAAGTTCAAAAGCTCAAAACAATCAAACGGGTCATTACAATCCACTTACACATATGTGGTGGTGTATTTGTTCATCTGGTGGTATTGTTAGCAAGACTTGATCATGCTTACGCACTAATTATGGAGGATGTATTAATTAACCTAACTGATCGGGGGATATGCTACTCACATGATAATATTTGTATATATTAATGTCTAGGTCGTACTCGAGATATAAGTATTTGGTTATATAAGTAAACTTATGGCTGAAGGAGCTAAATGTGAATTTCAAAGATCGACTTGAGTTTATAATTGATAAAATGTTCATGATCAATATGTGTTATATATATACGATATTAAGGTATATGTTTTTACCATGACATTCATCATGCATATTCTTGTAAAGGTTTATCTTACCATTTGGAAGAGTAGGTATATGATACTAATTCAGTAGCTACAAGTACTTAGGCTTCAACCACTATTATATATTTTTCTTACAGAGTTAGAAATTGTTCCTGTTGACGGGTCGAGCGCTCGAGCTTGGACTTCACTTCAATCTAATCTATTATGATGAAACCCACTTTATATCCAGTGGATGCACAGTCATACATGTATTGTTTCTCTTAATCAGGCTATGTCCTATGCAATTTTTTCATTCGATTAACATAGAGGCTCCATAAACGTTAGCGGATGGGTGTTATATATGTATAAGAACTAACGAACGAAACCTATGTTTATATTTGAAAGGTCTAAGTAAAATAAAGACCAATGTTTGTGTTCTACTTATCATTGCATGATTCAAGTATTGCATTGTATGTATTTGGTGTTATCCAAGAATAGTATTGGAGATGGTTCGCTCGATGGAGATTGTGGCATCGGGTGCCGATTACGGGGCCTTATAATTTTGAGGTGTAACGTGGTGCTAGTATAAAAGTTAAGTTACATAGCCTGATGGAGGAAAAAATTTACATTATAAATATTTATACTAAAGAAAATGACAAAATAGTTTCTTAAATATATTTTTGAGTAGTTTTGGTCTTCGCTAAATATTTGTCACACCCCGAACCATGGCCCCAGAGTAACACGACACTGGGTGTCTGACTGCATGTGACTGAGCGAACCAACTGGCTAGCTGAATAAACATATGATATCAAAACATACTGAAAGCGGAATTAAAACTAACACATGCTGATCTACTAAAAAGTTTGAATGATATAAATCATGAAGTGCTGAAATAGCCTGAGACATAATTGTAGCCAACAAGGCTAACATAAAACACATGTGACTCTATCTAACTGTCATTATAGTCTACGAAGCTTCTAATGGAATACTGAAAACTAACTGTTTTCCAGGAAAAAGCCCCCGACATACATGACTATTGTAAATAATCTATAAAGACTATACAAAATATCGGAAGAACTGAGGCTCACCAATCAACTGATACTGAAAATCCTAGCGAGCATATGCATCATCCTATAAATACATGCATCGCAAGATACAAGCCCCGAGCAAAAGGAACGTCAGTACATTTGAATTGTACTGGTATGTAAAGCAACTGAAAGAAAGAACTGTAAGCGGGATGCTCGAGAAAGGGCAGCCCAAATAAATAAACAGGTAATAAATACTGTAACTGATAACTGAAATGAACAAGAGAAGTGAAGTTATGAGTACTTCCTATTCTGCATCTGAAACATCTATTTATCTGTCTTTATATGTGAGGCCTTGACCCATTAATAAATGTGCAAACTATGGCCTTGGCCAAGTAAGTGCGACAGTCAATGGCCTTGGCCAAGTATACGTATCGTGAGACTTTGCCCTTTGGCAATCACATATGTTCAATATTCATTAAGTATTATTAAGGAATTAAGATTACTGGAATAACGAATATCACTGAGCCGAGACATGTATTCATGAACTGATTATGAGACTTGAAGCCTTAAATGGTTCTAAACCTACTGAATTTCTAGATTGAGACATGAGTATCAAACACGAGTCTATATTGATTACGTTATGAGTTCATAATGTTCGAAATGAAGATCATGAACGAATTATGAAATTACGACATCTAAAGAATAGAAGTTCTGCAACTATTCATGAAACTAAGGCATAACTATGTTCTGAGGCAATCATAATAGTCAATAAAGAATGTGGCATAGGGAGAATCATCAACAATCTCAAACGTAGAGAGTTAACCTCACATACCTTAGTACCCTGCTGTTGAGCGTAACACAATGACCTTCAACCCTTTCAACTTTAATCTAAAGCAATACAAGTAAAAGGGATTCCATATTAGCAATAAAAGTCGTTCTTTGATCATTTAAGCATTTTATCAAACAATTGGTGGGCATAAATATCAACACTTCTCTTAATGGGGGTTTCTTCACCCAATTACCATTCTATTACTTCTAGGTGATTCTACAATCACAATTAGATGTAATTAATACCATTCTTCATCACCCATAAGATTATAACAATCCTAGGTCAACAATCCAAAACCCTATCATAGTTCATATGATCTCTTTATCATACCCATTAACTTATCTCCAAAGAACTCATCAATTCATAACTACAAATAATTAGAAGGGGAAATGATTACCTTTTTGATGTTCAATCTCCTTGAATTTGAATGCTAGGGTTTCCATGTCCAACGATGATGTCTCAATCAAGGTTCTATGTATTAGAAGGGTTAATCATGGTAGAAGGGTATTGGAGACTTGAATTTATACTAGAATCATCATTAAACTTACCTTGAAGGATTTTTTAGGCTTAGGACTTGTTCTCTCTGCCCTTAGAATTATTTTTCATGATTAGGGATGTTATGGAGGTAACCCCAAGCTTAAACAGGAGTTAAAACATGATATCTAACTTTTGCCCCAAAAACCAGACCCATACACGATGGGCTCGCTATGCAGGTGCACTGTGAGACCCCTGCAGGTCAATACATCAGAGAGCATGATTTTTGTTCTTAGACCGAGATGCGAGGCCATCTCACGTGCCCTCACGCGCGATGCGTGGCTATAGTGGGTGGCCCGTGTCGACTTCTGTGCAGTATTTTTGTACAAAGCTCTATTTGGCCTCCACCATATACCGTTGGAAATATATTTTAAAGGTCTATAAGTTTCCTATTTTAAGTTTTCTTAAATTTTCAACAGACTTTCAGAAAATCAGGTTGGAATGCAGACCTTTCATAAACTTAATCGATTCTATCGAATCTTATGCACCTCATTATCCGTCTTGATTCCAAATAATTTCCACCCAAACTCATCCTGATGGGAATTTATATGGCTAAAATATCACGTTAACACTCATTTAACACATCCATACCTAATCTGGATTTATGGAGTGTTACATTATCTCCCCTTTGGGATCATTCATCCTCGAATGATTATCCTAGTTGTAACTACGGATAACTCTGGACCTTAATGTGATTGATGGAAACATGTGAACACTAAACTGTCATAAACATATGATTACCGAACTAAATAAATTCATGAATACTGAACTGTTGAGATACTGAACTGAATGGGTACTGTACTGAAAGAAAACTGAACTGGCTGAATATTGAAAACATGGAGATTATAATATAAGGTCTGAATGAAAAGTTTAGATACCTTCAACATATTCTGCTTTTTCTTCGAATAGATTGGGATACTTGGACTTCATGTCCTGTTTGGCTTCTCATGTAGCTTTTCAACTTTCTGATTTCTCCATAGCACTTTTACTGAAGCAATTTCCCTAGTTCTCAACTTGTGAACTTGACAATCAAGAATAGCCACTAGAATCTCCTCATAAGATAGGCTATCTTTAACTCTAGTGATTTCTGTAAGAACAACCAGAGATGAGTCCCCCATAAACTTCTTCAACATGGAGATGTGAAACACTAGGTGTACAACAACCAACTCTTGTGACAGTTCTATCTCATAAGCCATATGCCTGATCCTTCACAGGATCCTATATGACCCAATAAAATGAGGACTGAGCTTCCCCTTCTTCCTGAATCTCATAACTCCTTTCATGGGAGAATATTTCAAAAACACCCAATCATCAACCTGAAGTTCCAAATATCTACGACATACGTTCGAATAGGATTTCTGGCGGCTCTGAGCCATTTCAAATGCTCTTGAATTAACTTGACTTCTTCATAGCCTGATGGACCAAGTTTGGCCCTAGCAATTCCACTTTGTCAACTTCATACCAACCAATAGGTGCTTTACACCTTCGCTTGTACAAGGCTTCAAATGGTGCCATCTTGATACTCACACGATATCTATAACTATACACAAAATCGATGAGAGGAAAATTATCATCTCAATTACCTTTAAAGTCTATGACACATGTTCTTAACATATCTTCGAGCGTCTGGATAATGTGCTCTGTCTGACAATCTGTTTGAGGATGAAAAGTGGTACTGGGACATACTTTGGTACCCAGTCCTTTCTGAAGGGACTTGCAAAAGATTATTGTGAACTGGACACCTTGATCCGAAACAATAGACACTGGAGTCCGATGCAATCTGACAATTTCCTAAGTATGCTACTTGGCGTAGTCTTCTGCTGAATCTGTGGTCCTCACTGGAAAGGGTGTGCTGACTTAGTATGTCACTCTATAATCCCCAATCGAATCATTCTTTCTAAATGAGCGATATACCTTGTTATAAAGTTCATATTGATCCTATTCGCTCAGGGCTATCTGCATTCAGTGCTAAATTATCGGGTTTCTGATGTCCTACTTTCACTTGTTGACACTTCATCATAGTTCTTTTGTCTGCCTCAACATGTGCTAAACATCTCATTATGGATTTATTTCTAAGGTACTTCCTTATGTTGACTATATAATTTTGCCTTCCTTACTGAATTAACTTTCTTCATATCTCATGCTATCTATTTGGGTTTCAAAAGTGCAACACGACTAACTAATGATTTACACATCCCTCTCTTAGACCTAAGATTAAAGTCTTATACTTGTGGATCCTTCTTTCTAGCTGGGATCCAACTAACTTTCCTGCTCTTCTACATTTTTTATACTTTACATCACTGACGACTTGTCTTTTAACTCAATTCTGAGAAATATTCCTTACTGGAAAAAAATGAATTACTTACATGACCGGGGGTGCTAACATATTCATAACTGACATATTCTTTATTAACGACTTAACTCTGTCCACACTGTGATTCTTAGGGGAACCCCTTTCTATTAACTCTTAAAGGCTATTCTTCTGTAGTTTGCTCTCTTACTACTTACCTGATTTCTCCTTCCGTTAATCACTATACATTTAGTTTTACTTAAACCCTTGGATTATAAAATGCTTTTATCTGTATTCAGACTGTCACCCAGTCACTAGTTTTAACCTAACTAAGGGAATCAAATTGGTCCTCTACTAGCTCTGTTGAAATTCTCAATTCACTTTTCATAGTGAAGACATAATCTTAGGACTTAAACATTCTTTATAATCCTAGTACTCAACATCATTCTCTTTTGCTTAATCCTAATTAGAAAACATTTCACACCACAATACTTTTATGACCTCTAATCGTCGTCTATCTCTGCTTAAAACTTACTCACTATTCTTAAACTCATCACTTGCTAGCATCATATTCTTTTATTTTTCTTTGAACAACTAAAGTGAAACATATTATTTCTAACTTCCCTTCATTGTCTGACCCTATATACGATTGCATACTATCATTTTCTGAACTATAGACATGGATTACACTTAGGGAAATTACATCTTTTTTATACAAAAGATCAATATACCTAACCCCAAAATTTCTATACTGTCTTACAACATATCAAACTATACACATCCGGGGTAAACACTTAATCACATAACCTAAGAGGAAACTATCACATCTTCTTATCTCTTTACAATAGCTGCTTCTTGTAGTAACTTACTAATGTAGTACTTTCTAGTTCTGATCTGAATAAACTTAAATAAACTAAAACTATTCCCAGAATTTTAACATCGTCTGCACTAGGTTCTCATTCCATACATCATATCTTCTTAGTCTTGTTCCAGGCCCGTACAAAAAATATACTTCTTCTGAAAAATAATAACATTTAAGAATCATAAGTAACTTGCCCATAGGATCTTTTCTGTTCAAAACCATGTTAATCAATTTATGACCGTTGTGCTTAAAATCATAATATATTACCCCATGGGGTCTTACATTATATCTAAATCATTGTAGCTATGGTGACATCTAAGCATGACTCTAAGTCCTGACGACCTGCTGAAGCATCTGTATTACCAAACTTAGTTACATTACGCCTAGCTTGGGCTTATGAATTGTGGGGAGTTGCTAAATTTTTAGACTATGCCACGTTACCTACGGTACCCTATCTCACGGATGGGTAGTCCCTTAGATAGTGACCCTGCTGGACACACAAAAAACTATCCATCTTCACCCGAATGACATTCTTACCACACTTGTTGCACATAAGATTCTAAAATCTCTGTGGCTCACACTCGCCTATGACTGAGAGCCAGGTGCTCTAAAACTCTATCTCTGGCTAAAATGACCTTTATGATCATATTTAGACCTCAGGATTCATGTACTGACAGCAAATGGAGCGGATCCTGATGACCTCCTATTGAAAAACTGTTTTCCTTCACCTCTCCGAGATCCTTGATGATTAGAGTTTCCTATAGGCTTAGCTCTTTTGCTGACTTTTCTGTCTTTCTGCTATTTCTTATCTCTCTTTTTGTCCTCAAATCTCTTCAAAATTATTCAATGAAATTATCACATTCACCTTCTTAAGTACACTGTTATTTTTCAACTTTCACCTCTACAATACAACTGCCCCTTCTCGAGCGACATCAACTTTATTCCACTTCCAATGTTGTCTCAAGTCTCATTTGTTGTTATCAGAAACTTTATAATTATATCCCAATGGGTGATCATCCTTACTCGGTCATTGAACTCCTTGCTCGTCATTTGCGCATTTACAAAATTTTGTAGGACGAGAAGATTATTTACTGCTCTAAGCTTCAGGGCATGATCTATAATAGAAAGAAGTGAGACAATCCTGAATGTCTTGGTAGTCAACCATTTATATGTGTGGCCAACACATATAGATAGATGATACTCTACTAGACACAACTTTATAGATTCGCTAGGACACATGAACCTAGTGCTCTGATAAGAAGCTTTGTCACGCCCCGAACCATGGCCTGGGAATAACATGACACTCGGTGCTTGATTGCATGTGACTGAGTTAATCAATTAGCTGACTGAATCAACATATGATATTAAAATATACTGAAAGAAGAATTAAAACTAACATATCGTGATCTACTAAAAAGTCTGAATGATATAAATCATGAAGTGCTGAAAGTGCTAAAATAGTATGGGATATAACTGTAGCAAACAAGGTAACATAAAAACCTGTGACTCTATCTAACTGTCATTATAGTCTATGAAGTCTCTAATAAAATACTAAAAGCTGACTGTTGCCAAGACAATAACCCCGGCATACCTGACTATATGTAAATAAGTTATAAAGACTATAAAACCCCCAAAATAACTGAGGCTCACCAATCAGTTGATAGTGAAAATCCTAGTGAGAAAATGCGTTGACCTGTAAATCATTACCTACATCACGAGACGCAGGCCCCAGGCAAAAGGGACATTAGCACATTGTAATTGTACTGGTATGTAAAACAACTGAAAGAAAGAACTGGAACCGGGATGCTGAGGAAAGGGCAGCCCAAATAAATAAATAGGTAATAAATACTGAAACTAAAACTGCAACTGATAACTAAAATGAACAAGAGAAGTGAAGTTACGAGTACTTCTTTTCTGCATCTGAAACATTGTACGACCCATCTGATCGTTTTTAGCTTAAGACCCTTATTTGCTTATTTGACCCTTCTCGTACACTCTATGTGGGGTTTGTGATGTGTGGGGATGAGTGTCATGGATTTCGAGGTCCATTTATATGAGTTTCAGATGAAAAACAAAAAAACTTGAAACTTAGAGTTGTATAGTTTGACTCAAAGTTGACTTTTAATTAGATGGGTTCATTTCCAAGTTCTGTTACTTTTGGTATCTCCGAAGGGTCATTTATGAATTAGTCGAGTCATTGGTTAGCTTCCCGAGGCAATCAGATGTACTTTGTGGCCTTATTTGTAAAATTTGGATATTTGATTTTTTGGATGATTCTTTAGAAAAGTATGCCTTAGCATAGTTAAATCAGAAATACAAGGATACGAGTGAGTTCATAGCATGTTTACCTTACATAAGCATGTCTGGTTTGTGTCTGGGGGGCCTCGGGAGTATTTCGGGTGTTTAGTAGAGGTTTTGGCTATTTTTCCATGATATGGTGCCTGGTGTCCGCACCGGCAGCACTTGTTCTCGCTCGGGTATATTTGCCTCAGTGGGAGGTTGGATCGCTGAAGCAGGGGTTAGGAAAGTGTGGAGTTTCTGCCTTGGTGGTGGGTTGGTCCGCAAGGGCGAGTCTGCCTTTACTAGGTCGGGTATGCTGCGGCGCAGAGGCGATGTGTCAAGTGACACCGCCTCAGTAAGGCCTTTGTTCATCGTAGCGGGTCCACACCAGCGGAGTCAATTCCGTTGGTAGAAAATCATTGTATCAGGTGTTCTGTAAAATTTTCTAGGTCAGATTTCATTTCCCAAAATAGTATATCTCGAACCTAGAGCTACCAAGGGAGAGAATTTAGTGGTTGAGAGGAGAAATTCATCTTTGAGGTAACAATTCCATCCTTTATGATTTGATTCCATGTTTCTAAGTCCTTTAATGGCGATCTAATATGTTTATGAGTTGGGTAAAAATGAAGTATGATCCTATTTGAGAATAAGAGAGTCGAGTCGTGCTTTAAATGATGATTATGGAATAATTTACTTGTATTATTGTGAATTAGTGATGGATTATACTAGCTTATCATGTTATAGAGCTTAATTTGAGTATAGAAAGCTATTCCAATTGGGGGGGGGAATTCTAGGGTTCCAAATTGAGCCTTTTTGTATATTGTTAAATTGAAGGCTCAAATGTGTATAGTTTTCTAATTACCTCAAGGATATGATTCCCTAGTATGTGTTCTTGGTATTTGAGTAATAAAGTTTGAGTATTGGTGATATGGGCCCGGGGTTGGTATATAATGTCTTGCTTTGTTAAGGATTATATCTTTGTATGTTGTGTAAGCTCTTCATTAACGAGTATTATATGCGTGGCTAGACTTCGACTATCACGAGGCACCTAAGAAGGGAAAGGCTATCACTGAGGCTTGATTGGTTAACACTCCTGTTCAACTCGGAGGTAGACTACAGTTTACTTTCACAAGGCTCCGATAGAAGTGCGTAATTAGTTATAAATATTAAGGGGTATTAGTTGTGTTTAGAGGTCCTACTCAGCCGGTTGTGATAAACGATTGAGTTGGTACCAGTGTTGAACTGTGTTTATGGGTGATTTGGGGAATCAACCTTGTGCTAGTTCCGACTACTGATTTATTTGGGTTTGTCACCGTATTTGCCATTGTTTGATTATTAATCACACATGCTTCCTATATGATATCCTGATTTGTACTTGGATTATTATGTTGTTAAATTCTTAGAAGCATGTGATATTCATCTCTATACTTCTTCCATCTCATTACAACATGATTTCTTGTCTTGTACTGTCATTTGCATTCATATACTTATGGTTCTAAGATTTTTATATAAGAATGGTATAGAATTCTATGAATCTAAGAGACTGGAATGGTGAGATTACTTATGAGATTATGGAAACACTAAGATGATGATGATGATATTCGAGGGGACGGGGTTGCACGCCTGTAACATGATTCTATTTAGCCAAGAGTTGGTCTCCCGATGGGAAATTCTGGAGAAGTATATGGACTTCGCGGGTCCCCCATGGGTGTGCGTCTCATAATAAAAACTTGAGTACATGTATATTGGAAGATCAAGGTACCTGTATTTGCATTGCATTCATAACATATCATTCATGGATTACCTATTGATGAAACAAGTGTTGAATTGATTATTGATGACTTAATTAAATTTTGGAAATAAAGAAAGCATGTTAATTACTCAATGATACTCGGAATGTTGTTATTGATCTCTATGGAATATGCTGTGAATAATGTGATCTCACTAGGACATTTAAACTGTTCGAATAGGATTATTTGGTGTCAACTTGGAATTTATCTCTTTTTACGTATCTTCTGTTGTTGTTGACCTATGATGCCTACGGGGGTACGTTATGTACTCAAATTACACTTGCTGCATCTTTTCTGGTGCAGATATTGATCCTACTACCAGTTCACGAGCTCGAGTGTGAGTTGAGCGGGCATATATTCAATATTCAAGGTGAGATTCTACCTCCGACATGCCTTGGATATTCTATTCTTATCTTGTCTTTTATTTGTGATCGAGAGACATGTTCAGACTTTTATACTATCAGATTTTGTTTTTGCATTCGTGTCATATTTAGACTTATACCAGATTTATTAGAGCTCTTGTATGATTGACCAGATTTTAGGGGTGTTGTTACTTCTCAGACTTATTTTCGCATTTATATTATGAGACAGTTATTGTATATTTTTTTATCTTTTTGCTTTTCATTATATATTATGTAAGTGATTGGAAGTGGTTTGCCTACCAGTGAGTTTTACGTAGGTGCCACCACGGTCCCTAAAGGGGGTCATGACAAAGCTGGTATCAGATCTTTAAGTTAAACAATCTTGAATATAAAGAGAAATGTCTAGTAGAGTCTTGCAGATCGATGCGGAGACATTCGTACTTATCTTTGGGAGGCTATGGGACATTTAGGAAATTTCACATTCTTCATTCCTTTCATGCTAAGTTGAATTAAATCGGTATCTGACCGTTGTTCCTATTCTCTCACAACTGGTGAGGACTCATGTCGATGTAGTGATGTAGGAGGCACTAACACTGGCATCGGTGGTGCACGGTTGCGGTAGAGTTTATGCTTGGGGACGAGGTAGAGACACTGCAACGACACCATCTCAGGGTGGAGAATAAGGAGTCGGCCAGACTCGGCTAGATCAGTATCCCCTAAGCGAGTTACTGAGTCTCAAGATGAGTTACTTGAGGAGGAGATGACACCATGCGTATATGTGTTATGGTTCATTTTTTACATGGGTGAGTGCATAAAGAGTTACTAAGAGTTTGGATGGTGCTCTAAATCGGATAATGTATTTTTAGAGTCGCCACCTAATTTATAGGTAAATTAGAAAAGCTAGTGTGAATAGGTTTATTCAATTTTCATTTTCGGACTAAGAACCCTGGTATTAAGGATTCAGACTAAAAACTAGTGTCAAGGTAAGGGTTCTGGTGACCCCCCGGGAAGGTGTTAGCACCCCGGTATTAAGGATTCACAGAATACGATTGACCTACGGGCTCTATAGCATGCTTCGAAATGATTTAAATTGCTTTTGGGTTTAAAATACGCAAAATAATTTGTCATTTCATTTATTCAAAGCTCAGGATTTTATTTTAAAACAAAGAGTTAAAACTTCAGCCAAAGTAGTAAGCACGTGATGGTTTGGTCAATTTTCATTTTCAGACTTAGAACACTCAAATGTGAATTTGAGTAGAACTCTACATTTAGTCAAACTATATTGACTAATTTCATACTTGCATCTTTTTGTTTAAAACCCTTTCCAAATTTTGAAAGTGGTATAATTTATTTTAAAAGACAAGTTTAATTTTATGGAAAAAGAGATAGTGAAAATGGGGTTTTATTCCTTTTTGCATGCTATATTGCCCAAGGTCAAATCAAACTCTACATTCCCAAAATCCTCAACTCAAACCCAAGTCCAAGATAAGGTTTTTATTCCAAAACTGCTAACTTATTTGGGCGTAGCCCTTATTCTAACTTAAAAAAAGTCCCTTTTACTTAACCAAAAATAGTCTATTATTTGCATCTTCTCAGATTTAAACAAAGGTTCTGAAAATCATTTGGCGATCTAAACTAAAATGATCTACGTATCGTTTGCCTATCCTAGATTTCAATCATAAATAAAGTTCCACTATCGAAATTATTTTATTACAATAAATGCATATATATACATAATATGAAATTGAAATGGAGGAGAGTTTATATTGGTGAGACTACCGAAGCACACCAGTTGGCTATTCTCACCTATAGCTGGGCCTTCTTGCAAATATTAGTTTCCCTTGCATTTTTTCATTTAGGCCAGAATAGATACGATTGGGCCTTAGCCCAATCAGCAAAGCGTATAATGCTCATGGATGGCTCGACCTTGGTTGAGTAGAAGTGATGAAGCGTGAAAACGCACAAGGAGAAAACAAGGGTGCAAGCTAGAGAGTATCTAGGCTTATCAAATTAATTTATGAAATAAAGAATCAGCCAGCCCATACCAACTTGTGTTTAAATTCAGAACAATTTGGCTAGCCCAAATCAAACAGCAGCACAGAAGGAAAAGAAGAGAGAGCAGACAGTGGGCAAGCCTAATATGCAGTCGTGAAGAAGAAAAATAGAAAAAGTATCAGATATGAGCTAGGTCCAGAAAACACACATGACATGATATTTATGAGTGATATACAACCTGTATATATTCATATACTAGGTATATTCAATATACAACCAGTATACCACAATGTATATCGACGCATATTTCAAATGAACAACATAGATACTAAGAGATGGATGCTAAAACACGGTACACATAGAATTTTCTTCAATGCAAGCACATAGAAGTGGATATTTAAAGGAGAGGCTCAGTCAAAGATATATATCTCTATTTCCTAGCCAAATTCATCCTAGAAAAGACCACAATTCATAGCTTTTAGCAAGTAGACAGTGTTAACATAACTTGAACGAGACTATAACCATCTCAAATTAGACCCTCAACCCAAATAGAAGCTAGTAGACATGTTATCTAGACATAAATAGGCACATGCAACATATGTATAGAACAAATACTTGTGAAGTATCTATCCATGACATACCATCCTTATCAACTACTCACTTAATAACTTAACCCAAATAGGCAGAAACAATAAAAATGAAAAAACACCTAGTAAAAGAATTACTCAGACCTTTATTCCTTCAACATGTGACCTAGATACATACTATAAATCAATTGATCTTAGGTTATCTACTGGACTTCACACAAACGAAAAGAATGTGGGCATGCTACAACAATAGACATGAAGAGACAGAAGAATGCATGGTACTTTAGAACCAGTATGGTCAAAGCATTTGGTCACAATGAATTACAAGCAACGCAAATGGGACATGGAAGCATACAAATATGTTTAAGCTAACAAATTTTCAACTGAGGACTTTTGAACTAACAGTCATGAGCTATGCATGATTTAAGGTAATTCATGTACACATGTTTGGACTGCAATGTTTACCGGGCATGTAAAGGAATTCAAATATCTATGGATAAATTGTATCATGACATTTCAGACACTTAGCTAACATTCTTGCTAAACAAGTTCAACAAATCATGTGAGTTGTACTAGGATTCATAGTCTTTAGGTCTAATAATCCAGTATATTCAACATTCATAACTTAGCATGGGACAACATATGATCTTAGGCTATACAAAACATCTAAACAAAGTAATCAAGCCTCAACAAATAGATAAGCAGAACCAGACAGATACATAATTATTCACACAAAGAAGGGGTAAAATTGTATTAGGTGGTTGTGAACAGATGCATATTAGATTATTTGAAGGCTAGCGGGAATATGTTAGGATAGGGGGACAAGTATAATACTTTAATAGACCTTGCAGTTCAGCTTTGGGAAAGTAGAGCATGATGCAGTTTTGGCTATCTATGGCTAAACAAACCAACTAAGTTAACACCAAACATACTGAGTTATTTTAAGCCTAAACAGAGACTAGGTGACTTATTAAAAGTTATTTACAACACATTCAGATTAGATATGAGATTTACAAGCTAACACATACATCAAATAAATAGAGAATGACCTTAACAACCTATTCATGGCCTTACAGATTCAGGTTTGACATAGGTGATACACATTAATGTAAAACATGACACATGTCACTAAACAAGTTCTTAAACTATTATATGGATCATAGTACTAGCTTAAACAAATCACACATTCATTTTAAGGTCATTAAGTAATCCTACCACGATTTTAACAATATTTTCTTGCTGAATCTTGGTTACCTAGGTTAAAAAAATAACTAAACCAAATACCAAGCATTTTAGGTCATCCTTTAGTCTAAACAGATACTAATTGACACACCATATCACTTAACACTTGTCCAGACCAAATATGACCCTTAGAAACTAACATGGACATTTTGCAAAAGACAAACTAACCCTTAAAAATTCATATTTAGTTCAAACTAGTGTCAAGTGACATAACTGGCATAGAGGGGCATGGATTGACTAAATACAACCTCTAAGAGAGTTAAGCATGCTTTCCAAACCCTTACAGCAACACCTTAAACCAGTTTATCTAATTCGAAAACTCCCAAACCAACATTACATTAACTAAACAACTAAAAATGGTTAAGACATACTATAACTAACATGCTAATCACTTTAAGGCCATTTCAACAAGTCACATAGGATACAATAAATCTTAAACTAACCTATTAGGTATCTATATGCTTAATTATACACAACCAACCAAGAAACAATATGAATATAACCAACTAAACATGTTGAACAAAGGTTTTGGCAGCCTAGTTACAAGTTCTACAACCTTAAGTGTACATACATGACTAATACAACCTTAAACCAATATGGTAAACACTTAAACCCATAGATAAGCATAATGAACAACTAACAATGATCTTA
Organism: Anisodus tanguticus; assembly: GCA_034509755.1. Lineage (NCBI taxonomy): Eukaryota > Viridiplantae > Streptophyta > Magnoliopsida > Solanales > Solanaceae > Anisodus > Anisodus tanguticus. The sequence continues at coordinate 27,351,596 of CM067559.1, forward strand.
ATATAATCAAACATACTAATCCATAATTTAAACAAATATACAAGCTAACATGCAAAATAATACTAACCTAATAGAAAATAATAGGAACTAATTAGGCCTAATCAGGTTCTAAGTGTCAAGTAGTGACCTAATATGCTAACAATCAACCTAAATAGTCACTAATCATGCTTAAATAACACAAATACACAATACAAATTACAAAATCTAAATTACATAGGAATTAAAAAGGGAAAAGACTTACCTTGTGTGGAGGCAGCCTAAAGGTCGATATTGAGCTCGACTTCACTCCTACGACCCCAATGACTCGTAAACACACGAAAAAGAAATGGTTTTAATTTGTGAAGGCCAAAACAATTAATAATGGGTTCCCCGTAAATGGTTTGGATCCAACCTTAAGCTAATTTAAACTCAAAAATAGCTTTCAATTAACGTGAATGACAACTCTCAAGTTTTCTACCCTTTACAATGAAGAACATAGGTCAATTTATAGGGCTTATGGAACCCTAGCAGACTCGATTGAAATCGGTGTGGGAGAACAATATTGGGGGGGGGGGGGTATTCCCTCCCCAAAAGCTCTCAACCAATAGGAATTCATTATTTGAAATCGTATGGGACAAAGATCATTAAGAATTTTCCGAAAAGGAACGAAGGGAGGGGTAACCTCACCTGTGGGGGTGGTGGGGGTGTGGTAGTGTGTGGGCAATATCATTTAATGCTCTTGCCCTTTTGGGACAAACACTCTGAACCCATGTTTGGGTCCGAGTCTTTTTGCTTGGGCTCAGCCAGTTTTGACGAAATGAAAAAGGACAAAACCATTTTTGAATAAAAAGATTAAAGCCATGGCCACATTTTGTAAATATGGTGATATTTTTAAATTTGTAAATAACAAAAATGTTTCAATTATATCCTCATTAGACTAAGAGCTTCAATTTAAGCCTAATTTTGACACTAATTGGAAATTAGGAATTTAAAATCATACAAATGTCTATTAAATTAAAACATGACTTGAGAATTGAGATGTAACTCCACTATCATATTTAATTTGTAATTTTCTGAATTTGATGGAGCAGAACATTAATCCTTTAATTTTGAAAAAATTATTTGAGACAATTACATTTGTAATTGTCGGTTAAAATTTCAAAATCATAATTAATGATCAAATTATGTAAAATTAGGATATGATATACAATGTATATACCAAGTGATATTTTGTCATGAAATGATAAAATACTCCCGAAATAATTTTGTAAAATCGTATTCACTTTGTGAAAAGTATATTCCACTATGTCTGTGACTCGGGAAATCTGAATAATTAAATAAAATTATTGAAGGGTAAATTTAGGTGTCAACAACTGCCCCTTCGTTGTTCGCGTATGGCAAGACCATCCGTGAGCAGCGAAATTTGACTGACATAGTAGCCGACCAATAGGAAATTACTTCTCGTTTTTATGCAAATTTTTAAAAATCATGGTCGTACCTTGGTTTTTGGGTTTCCTACATATCTCAGGTTGTATGCGAATTCAGTCCACTTGTAGTTTATCTCAATTAAACTTGCTAAAAAGCTATAAAACAAAGTATCAAACCAAAAAGCTCCGGAGTGATTTTGTTGGAATGTGATCGATCCTTAGAGATTGAGTGACCTACATATACCCGATTTTCGGGAATCATATCACTTGTAGTTCGACTCGATGGCCCAAAAAGTGTATCCCTTATTTTGGAATCCCTTTGACCTTTTCGGTATATACCCAATTGGTTACGGGGTTTTTTCTTTTTTTAAAAATAAAAACTTCGTGATTTGCGAGCGAGGTCGATGAAGAGTGATATTCAAGCTCATGTGCATCTTGACTCTCGTTGACACATATTTTCGACTTGCTCCCTAAGAACAAGTTCCACATTTACTACACATGTATCTGGTTATTGTCTTCTGCTTTCCACCTCCGATAGCTTTGACCTATTTCCATATGCCGAGACCAACATGTTGATTATTATTTTTGTGTTTTTCATGCATGCGCGACTTTATTTGTTGTACCCTCCAGGGTGATTTTTTTTAGCGGACGCCTCCTCCAATACCGTTTGGCTCTATTGACTTGTTGGCGAGTATTTGTTCGGGTGGATGTCACCTACGACACTGTCTAGATCTGTCGACTCTGTAGACTTACTGGTAGATGTTATTGATCCTGTAGTTTGATTCTTTGGGAATGAAGACTGTGACTTTTGATCAGAATTACATCATTCTGACTTTGGAGTGAAGACTGTAACCTTTAGACCGAAATTACATCACCTAAAACTTTGAATGAAGACTGCAGCCTTTCAATCGGAGTTACATCATTCTGACACTTGGAGTGAAGACTGCAATCTTTCGGCTGGAATTACATCACTCAAACCTTTGAATGAATATTGCAACCTTTCGGCCGAAATTACATTATTCTAACACTTGGAGTGATGACTACAACTTTTCTACTGAAATTACATCACCTGGACTTTTGAATGAAGACTACAACCTTTTGGCCGAAATTACATCATTCATACTCATGGAGTGAAGACCGCAACCTTTCATTCAAAATTATATCACTTGGACTTTTTAATAAATACTGCAACCTTTCGGTTGTAATTACATCATTTAGACTCGTGGAGTGAAGACTTCAACCTTTCAGCCGAAATTACATCATTTGGACTTTAGAATGAAGAGTGCAACTTTTTGGCTAGAATTACATCATTCAAGCCTTTGAATGAAGACTACATCCTTTCAGCTTGAATTAAATCATCATGACACTTGGAGTGAAGACTGCAACCTTTCAGCCAAAATTACATCACTCAGACATTTGAATGAAGACTACATCCTTTCGGCCTAAATTATATTATTCATACTCTTGGAGTGAAGTCTGCAATATTTCAGCCGAAATTACATCACTCAGACTTTTGAATGAAGACTGCAGCCTTTCGGCCAGAAATACATCATCCTGACAGTTGGAGTGAATACTGCAATCGTTCGGCCAAAATTACATCACTCAGACTTTTGAATGAAGACTGCAACCTTTTAGCTGTAATTACATCATTCAGACTCTTGGAGTGAAGATTGCAACCTTTAGGCCGAAATATCACTCGAACTTTTGAATGAAGAATACAACCTTTTAACCGAAATTACATCATTCAGACTCTTGGAGTGAAGACTGCAACTTTTTGGCCGCAATTACATCACTCAGACTTTTTAATGAAGACTACAACCTTTCAGCCGGAATTACATCATTCAGACTCTTGGAGTGAAGATTGCAACCTTTCAGCCATAATTATATCACTCGAATTTCAAATAAAGACTGTAGTCTTTCGGCTAAAATTACATCATTCACACACTTGGAGTAAAGACAGCAACCTTTCGACCAAAATTATATCACTCAGACTTTGAGTGAAGACTGCAACCTTTCGGCCGGAATTACATCATTCAGATTCTTAGAGTGAAGACTGCAACCTTTCTGCCAGAATTACATCACTCAAACTTTTTAATGAAGACTGCAACCCTTTGGCTGGAATTATATCATTTACACTCTTGGAGTGAAGACTGCAACCTTTGGGATAGAATTAAGTCACTCAAACTTTTGATTAAAGACTACAACCTTTCAGCTGAAATTACATCATTTTGACTCTTGGAGTGAAGATCGCAACCAATCAGCCAGAATTACATCACTCATACTTTTTAATAAATACTACAACCTTTTGGCCGAAATAACATTATTCAGACTCTTAGACTCTCAGAGTCAGATTGTACCTTTTACCTTATGTCCTTTTATGGCATTTTTCCTCTAGCGTCTGCTCTAAGCTCCTGTGTTATGTCTTTCTATTGTCGGTGGCTCTCGGGGCATGACAATCACCTTCTGGTGTCGAAGTGACTTTCTGTTGTATCTGTTTCAGTCATGAACAAACAAGTTAGTAGAAAAACCCGTTGTCCTCCTGATGATGTTCTGGTGACCCGCAATCAAAGAAAATTTTGTTAGTTTTCTATGCGACTGATATGTGTTGTGGATTCCTGCTATGTTGTTTCTTTGTTTTTCGGTCTCGACCCTTTTTCGGCCTCTGTACAACGATAGAAAAAGAATTTTAAATATAAATATTTGAAATATTTTTAGAAAATAGAATTATTGACTAAAACATTTCATGTATTTAAAATATATTATTAACTCATTGTCATGAAATATTCATTTGAGCAAGATTTTTCAATCGTCTTTGGTACTTTTCTTTTGCTCTTCGTATGGTGAAATTTTTTAGACCCCCTCAAAAATTTGCCCAGTTGCGGATTCAGATCGGCTGACTCTTGCATCGATTTGCGTTTGAAAGAATTTTGGAGTCCCTCTAAAAATGTTGCCCCAGTTTATTAGCTTGGAGTGGCTGATCCTTTGAGCCGAGTTGTTAGTGGAATTTTTGAGATCCTCTCAAAAATTCTTCCCAGTTTAAATTGTGTGAGGCGATTCTTCGAATTATTGGTGTCTCTGAAGCTTCCTAGTTTCTTTTTTGGTTTTTTGTTTGGTGCGATCGAGCTCGAAGAGTGCCTATGTATCCCATCTTCGGAATCAGGCTGAAATGTAGTGCGAAACAAATGTGGTTGATTTTTATAATAATGCGACCGTATCTGTAAGGGACGCCTATGTATCCCTCTTTGAGAATCAGGTTATTGTGTAGTTCATATTACAAGGCATGATAGATTTTCATAATAATGCGATTGAGTACGTAATGGACACCTACACATCTCCTTTTGGGATTCAGGTCCTAGAGTAGTTCGTTACAAGGATTGATTTGGTTTTTCTTATGCAATTAGAAGCAAAGAAGTGCTATTACAAGAAAAAGAAAAGTGTGATTACAAGTAAAAGAAAAGTGATTACAAGTAAAATGTGATTACAAACTTGAGGAGTGTGTCTTCATGCGTAGTACCGCTTGATTGCATCTGACTTGATTGCTTTGGGCCACTCTTGGCCATCCATTTCTGCGAGGATGATAACTTCTCCTGACAGTGCCTTACGCACCATGTAGGGCCCTTGCTAGTTGGGTTTGAACTTTACTTTATACTCGTCTTGGTATGGAATCTTGAGCAAAAGTTGTCCTATTTAAAATATCTGGGCTCTTTCTCGCTTGTTGAAGGTGTGTGCCATTCCATGTTGATATAAATGACCATGACATACATAAACCATCTTTTTCTCGTCCATTAGAGCTAGTTGCTCATATCTCTTTCGGGCCCATTCTATGTTGTCTAGTTCTGCTTTTTGGATGATTCTGAGCGATGGTATATCTACCTCGGCTGGTATCACTACTTCAGTGTCGTAGACAAGCAAGTATGGAATTGCTCTGGTTGATGTCTGAGTGGTTGTTCGGTAACTTAGCAATGCGTAAGAAAGTTGTTCATGCCAACACTTGTAGTTGTATGCCATTTTTCTCAAATCCTCTCGATGTTCTTATTTGCTGCCTCTATGGCTCCATTCATCTGTGGCCTATATGCGGTCGAATTTCGATGATTTATACAAAATTGTTCACAGAAGTCCTTCATCAAATGACTATTCATATTCACTCCATTATCTATTATGATTGATTCTGGGATGTCGAATCGGCATATGATGTTGTTTCATACGAAGTCAGCTACCACTTTTTTGTTATCGACTTGTGAGATGTGGCTTCAACCCACTTTGTGAAGTAGCCTATTGCGAGTAGAATGAAGCAATATCCGTTAGATATTGATGGCTCTATGGTCCCAATGACGTTTATGCCATAGGCTACAAACGGCCAAGGCAAGCTCATGACATTAAGCTCATTTTGTGGGACTTTGATTAGATCTCCGTGAATTTGGCACCTTTGCATGAATCGACTATAATCAATTTCTATTATCATCCAATAGTTTCCAACTCTTAAAATCTTATTGGCTTGGACAAAAACATTCATATGAGGTCTGCAAGTCCCATCGTGTACCTCTCCGAGTAGTTTTGTGGCCTCTGCGGCATTGACACATCTAACACATCTGAGTATCCTTATATTGGGCGTCCGTCTATAGAGTACTCCCTTATTTAGGAAGAAACCATTATCCATTCTTCTAATAGTCTTGTTTTGATTGGCTGTTATATTCTCAAGGTACTCCTCTTTCTTGAGATATATGCTTATGTCGACAAATCAGGGCTTACTATCGGGTTTCACTTCCACATGGGAACAATAGGCATGTTCTTACCTGATGCTGATCTCCAATGAGGAACTCATTTTAAGCCCTCAACGTGTTCCTGAGTTTGATCTTTTCAAATCTGTTGCACAATCTCTGTGCGAGGTTGACATATGGCAGGATCTTCTCGTTCTTGGTGGCCCATGCCCCTCGAACCTGGTGAATTAGTAAATATAAGTCTCTTATTACCAGGAGTTCTTGTACATCTATATCGATGGACATGCTAAGACCTAGAATACAGGCTTTGTACTCTGCCCTATTATTTGTGTACTGGACATTAAACTTGGATGCCATCGGGTAATGTTGACCCATTTCTAAAACAAAACTGCTTTGATTCTCGAACCTTTGTAGTTTACTGCACCATCGAAGAACCTCTTCCATCCTGAATAGGCTTCAGTCGTTTCTTCCTCATTGCTATTACCTCCTCATCCGACAAATACGTCCTTAATGGTGCAAACTCTTCGTTGACCAGACTTTCTGCTAGCAAATCAGCTAATGCTTGTCACTTTATAGCTTTCTAGGCTACAAATTTGATGTCAAACGCACTTAAACGCATTTGCTACTTAGCTAGTTTCCCAATGAGCATGGGCTAGTAGAAGATGTACATCAAAGGATCCATCTTGGATATAAGGTAAGTAGTGTACAATAACATGTAATGTCTCAACTTTTGCGATATCCATATTAGGTCACAACATGTCTTTTCCACCAATGTGTATGTTGACTCACAGGCGGTGAACTGCGTAAAGGGATAGTAGATCGCTCATTCTTTCTTCCCAATTTCATCGTGTTGAGCCAAGATGCATCCAAACACATTGTCTGATACCGACAGGTACAACAACAGTGGGCTCTCTGGCCTGGGAGGAACCAAAACTGGTAGATTTGAGAGGTATGTCTTGATGGTGTCGAAGGCTTTCTAACACTCCCTTGTCCGTTTGGTTGGTGTATCCTTTTTAGTAGCTTAAGGATGGGCTCCATAATTACTGTAGATTGCGCTATGAAGCGCCCAATATAATTCAGCCGTCCTGGGAAGCTCATTACATCCTTCTTGGTTACTGGCGGTGGAAGCTCTTGAATGGATTTAATCTTTGTGGGATCTAGTTCTATACCCTTGCGGTTGACTATAAATCCCAGCAATTTCCCGGCGGGTACTCCAAATGCGCACTTGGCCGAATTCAATGTCAGATTAAACTTGCTGAGTGTGTCAAAGAACTTTCACAACTGTATAATATGGTAATAGCCTTCTCGCGACTTGATTATGACATCATCCATGTAGTCTTGAATTTCCTTATGCATCATGTCATGGAATATGGCGGTCATCACTCTCATGTCAGTGGCACAAGCATTCTTAAGGCCTAACAACATTACACGATAGTAGTATATTCCTCATGGAGTGATGAATGCCATTTTCTGAGCATCTTCTTTGCTCATCAGAATCTGATGATAACTGGCGAAGCAATCCACAAATGACTATAATTTATGGTTTCCTTAGTTATCGATGAGTATGTGGATGTTCGGAAGTGGAAAAGTATCCTTGGGACTAGCTCGATTGAGATCACGGTAGTCCAAACATATTCTTATTTTTTCGTCCTTCTTTGGCACCGACACAATGTTTGCCAACCACGTGGGGTATGAAGTTACTTGCACGACCCCTGACTTTATTTATTTCTCGACTTCATCATTGATTCTTATGTTGAGTTTAGGCTTGAACTGTCAAATTTTCTATTTAACTGTGGCGAATCCCTTATTGATAGGTTGCTTGTGAGCTACAATGTCTGTGCTCAACACATGCATATCCACGTATGACCACACGAATATGTCGACGTACACTCTTAACAAATTTATTAGTTATTCTTTCCTGGGTGTGTCTAAATGGGCGCTTATCCTGGTTTCCTTAACCGTTTCCTTGTCTTCAAGGTTAATTGCTTTTGTTTCCTCCAAATTAGGCATCTGTCTATTCTCATATTGATCCACCTCATCCATGAGGTCTTCTCGAAATGCTGCTTCTTCATTATACTCCTTATATTCTGTGTCACTTGACTCGCTCGTCTAGTGACATGTCATGACATTATGAGTTATTTTAATGTTATTACTGAAAAACAAGGAAAACATCATTTGTGTGTAAAAACATGTTATATAAATAAAACAGACTATTTTTTGCATAAACTGAGGCTTTTCATCGATTTGATAAAAGTACAAATTGTGGTCCTGACTTGAATCAACGTCGAGTCATTCCCATTTTTGGACAATACGTAAGAAAGTAAAGATATAAATGGTGGTGTTCGGGCCTCAATCAATTTCCATTGATTTTGAAAAAAAAAACAAATTTAAAATTCTCTCTCTATCGAGGAATGAAAAGTGAGGTAGAGGTCCAATTGGACAGCTGCTCTTCTGGATCAGTGTCACGAATTGTGGGTGCTTCAAAGCATTCCTCTAGTATAGCAGCACACTCTTCTTCTTGGAACAACATCTCTAAACCTTCTTCTTTATCCCCGCCATTGTGCATGGGTATGTGGACCGAAAATGACTAGCATAAACCCGAGAAAGGTTTTCTCATTTATGGAGGGGCCTCTCTTTTTCTGTTCAAGATCAGAGGCTTCTACAGAGCTTGGTATGTACCCTAGGCCAAAGCGATACTCAATACCCGAGATTCTCGAATGCCTTGGAGCTCTCATCCTAGGCCTTTACCGGGCTCAAACCCATTCCGGAGCATAGTTGCGGTGACCATCTTGCCGGCCGACAGCATTAGGATTTCTTCATCATCCCCTCAGTGGGAAGATCCCATAAGTTACACTACATGGATGCCCGTATCTGTTTGGACTTCCTCGATTACTGGTATAGAGTTGTCAGGATAGTTGTGAATACTACCCGCTCATTGGATTATGACCTCATGGTCTTCCTAGACAAACTTCATTGATAATGGAGAGATGGTGGCACAACTCCAGCCATATGGATCCATAGTCTCCCAAGTAGGAGATTGTAGTTGGCACTGATGTCTATAACTTGGAACTCGGTGGTGAATTTAGCAAGACCCATTTGTATATTGAGATCCACTTCACCTGCAGGGTCACGTTGTGCCCCATCAAAAGCTCTCACATTGGCATAACTCTGGCATATATTTCCAACATCATAGCCCAACTGCTTTAGTGTTGATACGGGGCATATATTGAGTTCGACCACATTATCGACCAGTACTCTAGAGATAATCTTACCTCGACACTTGATGATGATGTGGAGACATTTCTTCCTTCGGCAATTCATAAACGGAGAATGAAATCTGACGTGCCCTTGATGATGTGGCCCACTATGTCAGCCAATATTGCACTACTCTCCCTGATGGGATGTGGACTTCGTCTAGTGCCTTCATTAGAGCTTGACGATATTGTGTAATTCTTAAAAGCAGCGACATCACTGATATTATGGCCGGTGTTTTCTGTAAGTGCTCTATGATGGAGTAATCTTTTAGTTGCATCTTGCGCTAAAAATCCTCAGCCTCCCCATCTGTGATAGTCCTTCTTGAGTTGGTATATTTGTGAGGCGCTTCTTGCACATGTTCTTTGGGAGAATAACACCTTCCCCGATCTCTTCATCCCCTGAGCAACGGCTGTGAGCTCTTTTCTGGGAGCTGGGATGACTGTTTGTGGTATTTCAATCACGAATGGATTATTTGGAGCTGGGATCAATACTTTGAATTTGGGATTCTTTTTCAGCGTGAGAGAGGCAACCGTGCGCTCGAGGATTTCCATACCCTCTTAGGCCAACGGCTGGCATACCGCCCAATCTTCTTTCCTTTCAATCATGTGTATATGATTAGTACCATAATTTGGAAGGGAATTTGTATTCACGTTCGGCGTTGCGGCCTCCAAAATGATCTCTCATTTGTCAATCAGATCTTGTAACTTGTGCTTTAGATTGATACAATCTTCCATCGAATGCCTATTCCCCCGAAATGGTAAGCATAAGCTTGGTCAGGTCTGTAAAAGCGACTCCCTCTGTTGGCAGGCTTCGGCGGCATGACTTTAATGAGACCGGCGGTGTTTAATTTGGCGAACAGACTAGTTTGCATTTTTAGAAGTGGAGTGAATATCCGAGGAGGCTTCTTCTCAAAATTTAGACGTGGCCAATCATATGTGGATGGAGGAAGCTGATTGTGGTGATTTTGCTTGTTTTGAAGTGCTTGATATGTGGGCGCGGGAATGCCATAATTTAGAGATAGAGGTTGATTGGTGGGTATATGTGTTTGGTAATTTGGTTGTGGAGCTTGGTAGTTGGGTTGTGCATAGTATATTGGTATAGGGTTTAGGGTGATGGTATGTAATTGCTCAGAGAAGGAGATTTCTATATGTCAAAGGACGATTGCGATCCTTCTTTTCTACGACTCCTCGGACTAGGGGTGTGAGAGACGTTTTCCACGTCATCTTTTTTCTTCTTTGCGGCTCCATTGGAGCTTGATGTGCTAGCTTCGTTGACGATGCTAACTATCTTTCCAGTTTTGAAGCCATCTTCGATCGTGTCTCCCATTCTGACCAAATCGGGAAATGACCTCCCAGCCATTGCCAACATTCTGTCGTAGCAATCCAATTCCTTAGATTGGATGAACGCTAAAACTAATTCTTCTTCACTAATTAGAGGATGTACTCTAGCGGCTTTGGCCCTCCACCTACTTGCATATTCACGGTAGGTTTCTGTTGACTTTTGCCAGATTTTTTCCAAAGACTAGCGATCGGGAATATTTTCCACATTGAAGTGGAATCTATCCATCAAGGCTTTTGCCATTCTTCCCATAAGTCCCAGCGGTTAATATTTTGCAGTGTGAACCATTCAGATGCTTTTCTTGTGAGACTTCAGCTAAAGAGCCTCATTGTTAGTGCCTTATTTCCTTTGGCACCGACCAGTTGGTCACAATAAGCTCTCATATGAGCTTTGGGGTTTCCTGTGCCATTGAAGAGTTCAAATTTAGGCACTTTGAAGACCTCTGGAAAATCCAAGTCTGTATGCATGCACAAGTTATCGTATCTTAATCCCATCGCTTTGCAGGAGCCTTCATTAGACTTCTTAAATAGGTCCATCATTTTCCATTCCATCTCTTTGTCCCTTCGGTCCTGCTCGGCCCTCTAGGTCTTTTCTATCTCCTCATAGTGGTCTAATTCTGGCGAGGAGTTTATTGGAATGATTAGATCATGAAAGGATACAGTGGGGTGTGAGGGGCGACTTTTAGGACTGCTCGCAACTCTGGGGGTAGTATGGGTAGTAGCATTTTAGTGGATGATGGGATTAGCATAAGCTGGTGGTGCCTGAAAAGTAAGTGATGAATGTGAGGTCCCAGCTATATAGGTGGCATTTGGTGGAGGTGGTGGTTAGTATGAAGTACTATCATGGGTATTTGGGAAGTGCTTGGGCACGGGCGAATTTAGAGATGCGAAAGGTGGTGGAGGCCTTCTTACCTCAGCAGCAGATGCTTCTCTGGCAGCATTGATAGCTTCACTTCTCGCGACCTGTTCTCGGAGGTTAGTGAATTTTTGAATAGCATAGTGGTCACGTCCTCGGAGTGCGAGGCATTTTGGAGGTCCTAAGGCACAACGTCCTCAATCAGAGCAGTCTTGTTATGAGCATCCTCAAGAGTACCAGTCATGTTTGCTTGATTTTCTTTATTTAGGGATACTATCATGACTTTAGATCTGGTGAAGTATGCCAGTGTATCACGACAGATCGACCCTTTTGTATAAGAAGAAAAATAACTCAAACAAATCACGTTAGTTGAAATCATAAATACAAGATATCGCACACAACTTGCAAACAAAGCATATAGACACATGTATTCGATCTGAACTCTTGATTGATATTTCCATTCCGGGGATATTTTGATCATTTTTTGGCAAATTTGGGTTTTTACGATTTTGGTTTGAAGGTTTTTGGTTGATTTTCCACCACGCCGTCATTGAACCAAAAAATATTCTATAAATAAGGGGGATATATTTTATATAATATGTGGGTCGAGTCTTAAATAGATTGTCTACATATCCCTCCTCGAGAAATTAGGCCCTTCCGTAGAATGTGTTACATAGAAATTATATCTTAATTTCTTCTACCCGAATCTTACCGTGACCAGGCCTAATATGATCTTCCCACGTATCCCTCCTCGGGACATTAGGTCGGATGTGGTTCATTTACAAAGAGTGTGAGGGGGATAACATTTGATTGAAAGATGAAAATAGGGATGCCTAAACTACCCAAAAGATGACTTCTCCTTGAAGCCATGACGGGTCGTCGTCCTTACAACTGCTCATTTCCCAGCGGCTTTTCTAAAAGCGGCCTTATATCACGGGCCAGATCTATCCGATGTTAACCAAATGCTCCATCTTTAATTTGAAGGCTTACACTTCTCGATGTTGTTTCTGGGAGCCGTTGTGATATATATAAGGAGGAGTGTAAGTGGGTAAGTGGGTCGGGACTTGGTTGTAATTGGGTCGACCTAATATTAGGACACAAAGTTGGGTTCTCGGGTGGGGTGTTTCTGCCGAGTAGTGTGGTGTTTGGTGGCTGTTTCGGGTAGTTTTAGGGAGAGTTGGGTTGAGGCATTTTGTGGGAGTGTCACGGGTGTATTGAGGGTGATATTGATGGTCGGGACTTGGTGGTTAAGTGGTGGAAGGGTATCACCCTCTGCTTTGTGGGGGTGTACGGGTGTATTGAAGGTGATGTTGATGGTCAGGACTTCGTGGTTATACAAAGGATCAATAAAAAAAGTATCACCCTTTGCTTTAATATTCGTGGATTTAACATATGGCCTTGGGGTACCTTTACTTGCATGCATTGGGTTGTTTTGTACAATCCTTGACTTGGCATTTTTACTCACGGCATGCCTCAAGATTGGTGCATGTTCCGCAAAGATATCACTTATGACCCTCCAAAGTTCTTTGTTTAGGTGAGCCATAGCGTTAATGCGTGGGACGAGAACACCTTGCTCTAATACCAATCTGATGTATATAACGAAGGGTGTAAGTGGGTAAGTGCGTCGGGGCTTGGTTGTAATCGGGTCGACCCGAAATTGGGACACAAAGTGGGGTTCTTGGGTGGGGTGTTTCTGCCGAGTAGTGTGGTGTTTGGTGGCTGTTTCAGATAGTTTTAGGGAGAGTTGGGTTGAGGCATTTTGTGGGGGTGTCACGGGTGTATTAAGGGTGATAGTGATGGTTAGGACTTGGTGGCTAAGTGGTGTCAGGGCGATGGAAATAGAATGAAATAGTGAGGTCTCGGTAAGGGTATTTGAGTGGACTGTTTGTGATTGTCAGGTTTGGATGGGGAGATGTGCATGGCTTCGGGTCTTAGTCTTTGTTGGGTCTTTGTGAGGTATTGTGTAAGGTGAGGGTGATCAGTATATAGTTGGTTGGGTAAGGATTGCACACGAGTTGCGAGTTGCAATCTCGGGTAAAGGATGGTTAAGTTGGTTAAGTGTTGGTTTGGTCGATATGGTTTAAGTGAGGTACGGTCGATATAACAAAGATAGAGACACGAGGTTTTTAATGCTCGAGTCGACACCAAGTAGATGGTGGCTAATTGGACAAGGACTTGATCGGGGTTGCTAAGTACAAGCTCGAATGCAAACCAAGTGAGGGTGCCCGGTAACCTTAAGATAGACCATAGACTTGGGTTTGGTTGGATCACACAAGTTCCAACGTTCACTTGCACCAACGGGGTTCCTTAAGCTTGGGAATAGCTAAGTCACACAAGTCTTAACCAAGCTTACACCGAAGAGAGGGTGGTTCACACAAGAACCAAGGCTCATACAAGGACCAACTAATGTACACAACACACAAGTTAAATACCTTAGTTTGTGAGTAAACACTCAATTTTATATTTCATTCACAACCAAGTATTTACATTATCCTAAAGGTCCTATTTATAGTAACACATGGACCTTTCTAGAAGAATAATAAAAGACACAAACTACACGGCCTATGTAGGGACAAATGGGGAAGGGTTCGGGTTTACTTGGTGATCAAGGAACTTCTCGGCCATTGTGGGAACAATGGGAAAGGTTTTGGTTTTACTTGGAGACAATGATGAACCCAATCACTATCACACCCTTTTGTGGTTCCCATGTAGAAGAATGCATGAACTTGGTTGTTCCAAAAATCTCATCTTCCTAGAATATGTTTGGAAGCTTTCATTCTTTGTATTTGCTTTGATGAATCATTCGGTCAACTCTTGGTCTCCCTCTTGGCCGATTTTGATGTCTTCAAGTAGCCAAATTCATGAACTAGTTGGTTAAACAAATCATTGTGATCCTAGTAATAGCTTAAACAAATCACACATTCATTTTAAGGTCATTAAGTAATCCTACCATGATTTTAACAACATTTTCTTACTTAATCTTTGTTTCCTAAGTTAACAAAACAACTAAACCTAACAGAAAGCATTTTAGGTCATCCTTTAGTCTAAACATAAACTAATTGACACACCATATCACTTAACATTTGTCAAGACCAAATATGACCCTAAAAATTAACATAGCCATTTTGTAAAAGACAAACTAACCCTTAATAATTCATGTTTAGTTCAAACTAGTGTCAAGTGACATAACATGCATAGATGGGCATGGATTTACTAAATACAACCTCTAAGAGAGTTAAGCATGCTTCCCAAACACTTACAACAATACCTTAAACTAGTTTATCTAATCAGAAAACTCCCAAACCAACATTACATTAACTAAATATCTAAAAATGGTTAAGACAGACTATAATTAACATGCTAATCACTTAAAGGTCACATAAACAAGTCACACAAGATACAATAAATCTTAAACTAACATATTAGGTATTTATATGCCTAATTATACACAAGAAGCCAACAAACAAGATGAATACAACCAACTAAACATGTTGAACTAAGTTTTTAGCAGCCTAGTTACATGTTCTACAGCCTTAAGTTACCATACATGATTAATACAACCTTAAACCCATAGATAAGCATAATGAACAACTAACAATGATCTTAATTTAATCAACTATACTAATCCATAGTTTAAACAAACATACAAGCTAACATGCCAAATACTAACCTAATAAAAACAAATAGGAACTACTTAGGCCTAATCAGGTTCATAGTGTCACAATAAGTGCCAAGAAGTGGTCTAATATGATAAGACTCAACCTAACTAGTCACTAATCATGCTTAAATAACACAAAACATATAATACAGATTACAAAATCTAAATTAAATAGGAGATTGAAAAGGGAAAGGAATTAACTTGTGTGAAGGCAGGCTGAAGGTCGATGTTGAGTTTGACTTCACTCTTACGACCCTAAAGACACATAAATACACGAAAAAGAAATGGTTTTAGTTTGTGAAGGCCGAATCAATTAATTTTGGGTTCCCCGTAAATTGTTTGGATCAAACCTTAAGCTAATTTAACAAATATAAACTCAAAAATGGATTTCAATCAACGTGAATACCAACTCTCAAGTTTTCCACCTTTTACAATGAAGAAAAGGGGTCTATTTATAGGGCTTATGAAAGCCTAGCAGACCCGATTGAAATCGGTGTGGGAGAACAAGATTGGGGGTGGGGGGGGGGGGGGAATTCCTTCCCAAAAAGCTCTCAACCAATAGGAATTAGTCATTTGAAATCGTATGGGTCAAAGATCATTAAGAATTTGCCGAAAAAGAACGAAGGGAGGGGTAACCTCACCTGTGGGGGTGGTGGTAGCGTGGTAGTGTGTGGGCAAGAGCATTTAATTCCCTTGCTCTTTTGGGATGAACACTCTGAACCCATGCACGCGTGCCTCTAAGCTTTGTCATTATCGGCAATTGGAGGAGAAGACAAACCCTAGGTCTTGGTCAATTTGGGAAATGACCAAATGAGGTATTTAGGTACGCTTTGCTCGTAATATAGTGGAAATGGGCTGGGTCCGAGTCTTTTAGCTTGGGCTCGGCTAGTTTAGACGAAATGAAAAAGACCAAAACCATTTTTGAATAAAAAGATTAAAGCCATGGCCACATTTTACAAATGTGATCATGTTTTTAAATTTGTAAATAACCAAAAATGTTTCAATTATAGACTCATTAGACTATGATCTTCAATTTAAGCCTAATTTTGACACTAATTGGAAATTAGGAATTTAAAATCATACAAATGTCTTTTAAATTAAAACATGACTTAAAAATTGAGATGTAACTCCACTATCATATTTAATTAGCAATTTCCAAAATTTGACGGAGCAGAACATTAATCCTTTAAGTTTAAGAAAATTCGTTTGAGACAATTACATTTGTAATTGTCGGTTAAAATTCTAAAATATCAAATTATGTAAAATTAGAATATGATATATAATATATATACTAAGTGATATTTTTTCAAATGAAATAACAAAATACTCCCGGAATAATTTTATAAAATCCTATTCACTTTGTGAAAAGTATATTACACTTCATCTGTGACTCGAAAACTCTGAATAATTAAATAAAATTATTAGAGGTAAAAATTAGGTGTCAACAATGTGCATTCATTATAGATAGTTGAACAAGGTCACCATCAGAAACAAGTATCCGATCCCTCGTATTGATGACCTGTTTGATCAGCTTCAGGGTGCTTCAGTTTTTTCGAAGATTGGCTTGAGGTTTGGGTATCATCAGTTGAAGATCCGAGCCGAGGATGTTCCCAAGATGGCTTTTTGGACTAGTTATGGTCACTATGAGTTCTTGGTGATGTCTTTTGGGCTTACTAATGCCCCCGCAATATTCATGGATTTGATGAATGGGATATTCAAGCCATATTTGGATACTTTTGTGACCATGTTCATTGATGACATCTTGGTATATTCGAAGAGTCGGGAGGAGCATAAGAAGCATTTGAGGGTGGTCCTTGGTTTATTGAAGGAGAAAAAGATGTATGTTAAGTTCTCGAGGTGTGAGTTTTATGGCATTCTTGGGACACGTGGTGTCCAAGGATGGAATTATGGTTGACCCTAAGAAGATAGAGGCAGCTACGGACTGGCCTACACCAACTTATGTGATAGAGATTTTGAGTTTTGTTGGTCTTTCTAGCTACTATCATCAGTTCTTCCGATCAGTATGAGAAGAGCTTTCAAAAGCTCAAGACTCTTTTGACCACAACCCTAATTTTATCCCTTCCAGTGAAGGGAAAGGAATTTAATATGTATTATGATGCTTCTAAGATTGGGTTAGGTTGTGTGTTGATGCAAAAGGGTAAGGTTATTTCTTATGCATCGAGGCAGTTGAAGGTGCACGAGAAGAATTACCCTATTCATTATTTAGAGTTGGTTGTCGTTGTGTTTGCTCTGAATATTTGGAGGTATTACTTTTATGGTGTTCATTATGAGCTATATACCGACCAATGAAATCTTTAGCACGTGTTTAATCAGAGGGATTTGAATTCTAGGCAGCGTCAGTTGATGGAGTTGTTAAAGGACTGTGACAAAATTATTTTGTACCATCCAGGCAAAGCCAATGTGGTGGCAGACTCCTTGAGCCGAAACACAGTCACCATGGGAAGTTTAGCTCATTTGATCACTTTTGAGTGTCCTTTTGCTTTGGTGGTCCAGACTCTAGCCAACCAATTCGTTAGGCTTGATAAATCAAATCTGAGAAGGATTCTGTCTTGTGTGGAGGCATGGTCTTTATCTCTTGCATCAAATTCAGACTCACCAGTATAATAATGTGAAGTTGTGCAAAATCATATAGCATATAGCATATTTTTTGGATCTCATATAGCATTTATTTTTGAATTGTTTTCATATGGTACCTGCTCCAAAAACAGACAAAAACAAAAAAGAAGAAGTTATCCTAATCTAAAAACTATGAAAAATTAAGTAGATACACTACGAAGCAAGAAAAATTGGATTGCCTCCCAACAAACACTTGATTTAACATCATAGCATGACATCATCGCTTTCACCACGTGAATTGTGCCCTAAATTTTGATTCAAGTTTGCGGCTACGCTCTTGAGGCGGTGGTATAAACACAAAATTACGAAGCAATAGATTCACATCTTGCACTTCTTGGCCCTTATGTGAGAAATCTCATTTTGTCTGTTTTGTGTTTTAAAGTTTAGGATATAGAGATATCGTTCCTCATCTATATACCTCTCCATAGGTTCGGGTATGTCACCCCCAAATACAATGTAATATTTAGAATGAGGTTCAACACACCTCAACTCCAAACTTTCACAATTCTCGACATTCTCATTTTTATATACTTCCTCAACCTCGGCATCATCAATTCTATTTTGGTCAAATCGTTGAAATTCCTTGTTCTGCTCCACATGCTGGTCACTATCCACAACATTTGATAGTTGATCCTCAGACGCCTCAACCTTTTTAATTAACTAAGCCTATATGACATGAATATATGAGCCAAATTGATCGATCTCTTGTCTGAGCTCACCTCTTCCTTCTATAATGTATTTGGCCTTATTTATAAGACCATCACGAAGAATCTAATTAGATTTAATTAGTTGATCTTATTCCATTATCCACGTCTGGCTCACCATCTCTTCTTCTTCAAAGCTATCAACTAGCAGAAAATCACTCTTTTATTTTTCTCGAGGGCTGTCTTGGGTGTTAGTTAAGACCGTGACTAGATGATCAGTACAAGTCTTGGATCTAGCCTCCAACTCCGCAATTCTTTTACTTAGATTTCCCATGGCTACTTCTAGCTCCAGTACCGGCGTTAAGATATCAATATGCTGAGCTTGATGTTTGCCTCCTCCACTTTATTACTTATGTCAACATTACAACCAACAAGAAAATCATCATAAAAGGGGCTCCGGGGAAGAAAATAAGAATTAAAACAATGATTCTAATGGCTATCTCGTTCACCATATATACTACAAATATTCCGTTCAAGGAGTTTGGAAGGTGAAAGTCTACCCTCGGAAACATTATGACACTTTATCCATCAGTGGGTCCTCTAAAAATAGAAAAGGATCACCAGAGTATGCATATCCAATATTCAACCAATTTTCATCACATGATGCCATGTAAAGAGAAGTAACAAAATACTATACTAAAAATAAAACAGAGAACAACTTTAATAAAAAAAAAAGTCTACTCTGAGATAAATAGTTAACTTCTAACTTCCCAACAATAACGCCAAAAACTTGGTCGATTCCATCTATACACAAGTGTACGTAGTCGACAAGTAATAAAGTGATAAGTAGAGTATTGTTCCACTCGAGAACTTATGATTTAACTATTTACTAAATTAAACTAATACAAATTATATATTTAAGCGATTATGAGAAGTGAGTGAATTAACTAAACTACTACTACGATATAACATAATAAATAACTAAAACAACGAGAGTGCAAGAAATTATGGTTGCGAACAATCCTGTTGAGTTATCCATATGAATTTGATTATTATGAATCTAGTTAACTAATCCCAGGGTTGATATTACATTGCCCAGGATTGAATTTAGAATGACGGCTATCCAAATTACGGAACATTATGTCTCCATTAACGTATCTAATAACAAGGATGCATGTATAATTCATGTAATGGACTAATCAAGGAGAACAAAATAAAGGTCTACAACTAGCCTATCACTTTCTAATTGTAAGTTAGTCAGTGCCTCGAATCAACATCAAATGAACTGAACTTGACCTACGCAACCTCTTTTGCTGTCTAAACCCCCTCGTGAGAGAGCTTGACTCAGATCGTAGATGACTCCTTCTATATTATCTACTCATAGAGATAATTGATGATCAATTGAGTAAGTAAACCAATTAAACCAAAAATGATGATAAATAATATAATCAATTCAATATTTCAAACTACAATATTGATGAAGAACCACAACCTTAAGAACTACAACTTATAAGAGAAGATATCAAAGAAAGCTTAAGATAGATGACACTTCTACCATCGTTTGAGTCTTCACCATGTCTCTCTCTTTTAGAGCCATAGAACATGACTTCCTCCTCTCAATTCTGTCACACCCCACCCTTGGGAGGTGTGGCCGGCACTCGGCACCCTAAAGCCTGAGTGTACTAACTATAGTACTTGAATCCCATGACACGAAGCTTAGGCTGACAAGGCCACTCAGTACAACAACAAGATAAAATGTAACAACACCCTGCAAGCATAAGAAGCCCAACAACAATTTATGTACATATAACTGAGGTCGACAAGGCCATAACAAATGTATCACCGATTGATTGGAAGGACGACAAGGCCTACCAAAATGAATATAAACTAACACTTAGTTTATAAGCCTCCAGTAGTACTATAATACATCAACTGGGCGGGACATGGCCTTGCTATACCCAAAATACTAGAAATATGTACAACAGTAACTATCGAATCCGTACAATAACTTTGGAGAAGTAGAGTGCGACTACTAGGAGCTAAAAATAGGTACCATACCGATGAGGTATGTCGGTCTATCTATCTATACCTGGGACATGATACAAAGTTCCCCAGAAAAGGACATCAGTACAAAAGAATGTACTGATTATGTAAGGTAGGTAAATCATGTAAATATTGAAGGTAATATAAGAGAAGGGTATATAAGTCAACCTGAAACTCAGAAAAGGCCGCTGAGGGCATACGACTGACATAACCATGAATGTATGCATAAAAGTAAAATCGGGCCACTCTATAGGGTCATATAGTATAGTATCAAGCCTCTCAGTGGGGCCAATATCATCATTATTTGTCTGGCCATACAAGACTGCCTAACTGATCAGTGGTATGCACATATAAATGCCTGCCCGACCGACTATACTATGGCGGGGTAAGAAAATAGATACATATATATAAGTGCAATGCAAGACAGACCTCAAGGGACACCATGAAGAGAGTTGGAGTGACCTATGGTCGTTATCCTCCGACTATCATTATGGAATCATATACAACAAATATTATAATCCAACCTTAGTTCTCTGAATCAATCGTATCACAAGGAATATCATAAGTTGTGAGTGAGACTTCCAATAAGGAACATACTAGAATTATAAGCAATAATGGAAGAAAACATAAGATAACCAAGCTACCAAGAATGGAATCGTTCAGCGATATTTTATCTCATTTTTAGTCTAAAATAAGATCATGCCAAAAAAGGAAAAAGCCTTACAGACCTTATCGTCAAAGCTATTTAAGTCCCATGGGCCCTCATAAGATCTACTAATGATTATCTCCATTAAATGAATTATTTACATCAATATCAAATCCATATTTTATAAAAAAGTTTATGTAGATATTTATCGAGCAACATGTGTGCATAACTTTATAGGATCATTTGTAGCTTAAATTCTACATATCCTATCACTACAATCTCCATTACCATCACTACTCCTCACCATAACTCTATCCATATCCTTATAACTTAATTTAGTAACTCAAATCACATAAAAATAGCCCACACAACACAACTTGGTTTTAAGGCTCATAAACACAAGTTCTTCAAGAATTCTCCAAAAATCTTTAACTCAACACTTGCAAAAACCTAAGAGTAAGATAAAGAAGATGATATTCACCTTAAATCCACCAGGAACACTCCAATTCTCAGCTTACTTCATCACCAAGACTTTTCCAAAATCATTGCAATAAGGAAGAAGGGGATCTAATGATGTTTACGGGATTTCTCATGTCGAGCTTGCGTAGTTTACCTTGGATTCTTATTTAGGACTCTTAAAGAATCTTAAGAATTGTCTTCAAGAGGGTTTTGGTCTAGAAGAGGAGAGAAATGGGGGTTTTGATCGAGCAATATGTATTTATACATGACAAATAAAAGTCACCGCCAGGATGTACAGTACAAAGGTATGATCCATACATTAATGTACAATCTGTACATTCAGACCTTATGTCCTAAACAAGGGTCTTGAAAAGGGTTGAGTCTAGGTATGGACAAGGCTCCCAAAATGTACGGTCTGTACCTTGGAGGGTACGTTTCAGAAAGGTACATAATTTCGTCAAAACGTATTCTCTTTTATTCGTCTAGCTTCTATACATCCCAATACTTCTATAAACAAGTTTTAAAACCTTATTACCCTCCCATAAAGTCTCATACTTTCTCAGAATACTTAAGCTAATCGACTGCATGACATGTTGGAAAACTACGAGGTGTAACCGATTCCATCTTCTTAATTCCCTCAATAACCTGTAGAACATGTATTTATAGTGTTACGATTTGATCATGGGTCGGATCTCTTAATAATATCCAAAATCAACTTGAACTGGGCTGAAAATAGGAGGATACGCCGCATGGACTAGGTAGGTGGAACAAGGTGCCTTTGCATTTTCTTTGGCACTTCACCAAAATGAGCATATCTCTTTCATACACCCTCAAAATGCAATGATTCTTTTTACAATGGTTCCACAATCACGATGCAGATCTAGTGGTCCAATCAAAATACCATTTAGATCTAATTATACTTGTTTGGCCACACCATATAGAAATATAGTGCAGGGTCGCAATGAATTTTTCAACTTCTTCTTGTGCGTACTTGGACCTTGGGTGCTTAGCTCATTCCGGATACTCATGAATGACTTCTACTTCAACATCAAAGTCATATTTCTCCTCTTTTTACATCAAAACATGAGCTTAACATTAAATCATCACCTAAACACAATAAACACAAATATCAAGTATGAAGTAGCCGGAATGTACTTACAACACGAGAAAAGAGTAACAAATGAGAGGAGCAAAGTATCTAAAAACATGTACTTCTAGACCTTGATCAATTGGTGAATGGAGAAGGAAGAATAATAGGGATTTTATGTGTGATGTGATAAGTAGGGAAAGGATTTATTTTAAAAAATATCTCTTACTCGAGAATATTTTATTTCCATTTAAAACTCGACTTTTTCGAAGTTTTAAGATTATGAAATCACCATACTTTATCATCCAGGAAAGTCTAACGTGGTAGAGGATGCCATAAGTAAGAAATCGGTGGTAGTTGCCCCTTTTTAGGATGAATATTTCAAAATCAGGAAGAATTCTTGCAGGTATTGTGGCACAATCCTCCTTACTTGTGAAAAATAAATCTCATCAGTATGATCAACATTTACTTGTATTATGAATAAGCTGTAGTTGGGTGATACTACTACCGTGGTGATTAGTGAGTATGAGGTAATATATTTTGAAGGTTGGATTTGGGTGTCAGATATGAATTATTTGACAAGACTTAAACTTGACATGAACTATACAGTTCACGATATTTAATGTATCCCATGGCTACTAGTAGATCATGTATCTTATTGTTTGGACTGTCAATAGGTCTAGTAAAATAGACGATGGGTCGGATGATGTACAGGCTGATTATTCCTGAGGGAAATGGGAAAGAGTCTGCTATGGAGTTTGTGTTAGGCTTACCACATACTTTTAGTAAGTTTGATGCAATGTGGGTGATTATTTATAGATGGATTAAATTTGCGTATTTTCTACTGGTCCAAACTAATTATTTTTAACACCTAATTTTTACCCTCCAGTAATTTTCATTTAATTATTCAGAGTTTCCGAATCACAGGCGGAGGAAAATATAATTTTTCAAGACAAAGATGATTTTGCAAAATTCTCCGGAAGTATTGTCATTTTATTTGACAGTATACCATCCACTATACTTATTGTATATCATATCCTTTTTACATTATTTAATCATTAATTTCAAAATTTTAAAATTAAAAAGATAAGCTAATTGTGCAATTAATTGTTTAAATTCTCAGTTTGAAAGTAATTAATATTTTATTTCATCCAAGTTTGGAAAAAATGTTTAGTTAAATGGGATAATTAAGTTGCATCTTGATTTTAAGCTCTTTTATTTTAAATTAAGATTTTTTTGCATATTTTAGAATTTTCAATTAACGTCAAATTTGGACTCAATTTAAACCTTGTGATTCAGCTATATAAAATTACCTTGGCCATGTGTTAATTTAAAAAAATGGTCACATTTTGCTTTTACATTAAGAGTTAAATACGAAATTTGGGCATCTTTTGATCCTTTTAAAGATGTTGGGTCCGGCCGTGTAAACCCCAATCCCTCTTTCCCCCTTTTTATTTCGACGAAGAACGAATCCCTAAGGCCCTTCTTCTCTCTTCATGCCTTCGATTCTCAGAATTGGGAATCTGCAGCACACAAATAGCTTTATGGCAGTCTTATTTGTCCAAAAGAGGCATGCTCTTGCCCGCACACCACTACGCCACCACCACCCCCACCCCCACCCCCACAAGTGAGGTTACCCCTCCCTTCGTTGCTTTCCTATGAATTTTTAATGATTTGTGTCCCATACGATTTCAAATTGAGAATTTCTATTGGTTGAGAACTCTTTTGGGAGGAGACTTTCCTCCCACACCGATCTCAATCGGGTCCTCTAGGATTTCATGAACTCTATAAATTGAACCATTTTTCTTCATTATGATGGTCTTCAACTCGAACCTCTGCCTTTTATATTCTTAAGAGCCATTTTTGAGTTAAAATTTGATTAGTTCTTACATAATTGGAATCCAAGCCCTTTGGTGGAATCCTAATTAGCGTTAACTAGTCATCACAAATTAAAACCCTTCCTTTTTGTGTGTGTTTGCAAGAGTTTGAGGTCCGGAGCTGAAGAATCAAAGCCCTAACCTCGACCATAGGCTGCCTCTACAAAAGGTATTTGCCTCTCCCTTAAGTATTTTCATTTTAATTAACTATTTTTGTGTACATTATGTGATTTTGAGCATGCTTAGTTAATTTGTATGCGTTCATTAGTTCTGAGAAGATCTTTATAAATGACTACTTTCTGTTTGTGAACCTGTTTAGGTTATTCATGAACAATATGTAGCTAGCTTAAGAGTAATTTAGACTTAAAATGAACTTAGGGTAGTTATTCATCCATGATTTTTTGATAATGAACTGGTTCCAAGATTAACATAGGTTTAACATGATTTAGAGCTCTTGTTACTTAATGTATCTTGGGATAAAGAATTTATTTAAGTTTATGAGTATTATCGCACCTATTTTAGGGCCAGTGTAGGTTAGGATATGAACTTGATGTCTGTTTAACTGTGATCTACATAATCATGAGCTTGTTGTAATTGATCTTATGAAGAATGTGTGTTAATTATAGCTAATTTAAGATTAGTCCAAGCTTAAAAAATGAACTTGAAAGGGTCTATTTGTCTATGATTTCTGGTGATAGTACTCCTTTGGTTTAATTAGTGAATGTCATGTTTGTCTTAAGAATAGGACATCTTTAGTTGAACTTAGAACACATTTATGTGTTAATGAACCTGTTTTAGTTCATACTCAATCATGTATCTGTTAGGGTTAGTTTAGGTTTGTATAGGAGTAATACATGTCTCAGTGCTTGTTTGATTCATTGCATGCCTAACTTGTGTTCATTTCTGTTGAATCTGAGCTTAATATAAGTTGAATAGGATCCTTAAGCTTTGTTAGCATGATACATGAATCATATAGTGTCGGTGTAAACCATTCATGTCCACCTTATGATCTCTGTTGATAATTCAAGCTAAGTAGTTATTTGTATGCCCTGTTGGTCGCTCTTCAATGCTTATATATGATTTGTTTCATATTTAGTTCATGTGTGCTTGTCCTATTGTCACATACATGCATGATGTACCTTTGCTCTGTGGATATAAGTCCTGTTAGGTGGTCATTTGCCCATTGACTTAGGTTAATGAACATTAACTTCTTAAGAATTCATAATAACGCCTAATTGTGTTAAGGTACTATGTTGAATGACAGTCTCATCCTCTATATGTTGAGTTGAAAGTTTGTCAAGTCTAGACCACCTAATGAACACCTGCTAGGAAATGAGGACCAAAAACCTTATAGCTGCATGTCATGAATTGCTCAATGTCTAGTCTTGATTGATACATATTTAGACTACCTCCATGTTAGAATGAAATGACATGCCTATATTTTTAAAGTGTTATATTAACTGCTATGTGTGCATCTGTCTAATAGAGGATGTCCATTTGAATCATGTTTACTCACCTAGGAGTTTAAGTAGGGAATTCAGTTTGGCTATTTTACAAATAATTATTAGTCCTTTTAGTTCAAATTAATAGTTCTGTCAATAAGGCTGTATTGAGCATGCTCCCATACTCTGTGATTGTTTCTCCCAGTCCTGAAATGCCTATAATGTCCTGTATATCTCCATGCCTGAATTTAGCCTAAAAGAAAGCTGTCAGTGTAATGTTGTTGATCTGCCATCAGATTGCGTCTTACTTGAATTTGCCAATGTCAACCTGATTGCTCTTTGAACCAAGATGACATTTGTATACACTGTGTTGATGCTTTGTGTGTGGTCTTCAATGCTAAACTGGATAACATAGTGTGATAGAATGTATGAGTTTACCTAGCTAATCTAATTACCCTCAGTTGTCACACAATATTGTGTTATGAGCACTAAAGTTTATGACCGGTCTACGTAAATTTGATACATGTGTAAGAGAAAGTCTAGATCTTTTCCTTTAGCAAGCAAAGCCTATACGACCTAAAATTTGTGAAAACACTGAAGATGTCCGTCCTTTGTGTATATGTGATTGTTTCCTGTGTAGTTTGTCAAGTAAAATCTATCCAAGTGCATACATTGTCTCTCATCTGGTTGATTGAGTTTATTGCTAAGAATCATGAGTTACCCAAAACAGAATATGCTCTTTTGTGATCTTGGATTGTTTTTATGTGTTGACTTAGTTCATTTAACTTGAATTAGAACTTAGAAAATGCCATGAGCAATGTGTGACTGTTGCCCTTCTGTACTCATATGCCTATTTCATTTGCATCTACTCTTCTCTGCTATGTCTTGGGTATTTATGTGAGATGCATCAAGGTATATGAATTGTATACCAAGTATATTAGCCATACAAATCCAGTATACCCCATGTATATCATTGGAAATATTTTGAGAGTGGGTCTATTGTGCTTGGTCTGAACCCTCTATATGTTCAAATTATTATCTTTGACTGCTCATTATATGCTTTTGGGCTTGGTCCATCTTTTTTCTTTTATCTGCCTTGTGCTATTCTTTTTGCGACTGCTGCCTGTTAGATGGACCAGGTCCATGTATCCAGCACATTAAACATAGTTATTGCTTGCGAATTGGGCTGTGTTTGTTTTCTTTTATCCTCTGTCCAGATCCATAAAGGTCTTCTCGTATATGCTGTCTACTTTACTGTGTGTATTACTTGCAAGTTATTTGTAGTTTATATGCATTTAAGTATGATAAGTTGGGGTACGTTCTGACTGGTATTTTCATTTTCCCCTTCCCTCTCGGGTACGCATGGGATACAGGCAGCTTGGTTCAGAGCACTGCCTTTGGCCCAACTACTTCAATCATTGAGTCTGAAATCTTTCTAGCTGTGTTGAAGGCCCAGCTATGGGTGGAATTAGCCAAGTGGTGGGCTTCGGTAAGCCCACCAGTCTGAACTTATCTCATTTCCATTGAAGTATACATGTATTGTATGTGATATTTGTATAAATACATACTTTGACAAATTATTGGAACGATTATGGTTATAACCTAGGATAGGCAAAACAATATGTACATCGTTTCGATTAGAGTTGCCATAAAATTAATTTTAAAACGCACTAAAATTGACTTGTACATTTTTTTTCAAAGAAACAGATTAATTTTTAAAGGTGAATTTGGGCTGATTTTACATTAAAACCAATTGGATTATTTTTTTGACGAAATGGGCCTGTTGACATCACAAACTGGGCTGATTTGATAAAAGAATCTGGACTGTTTTATAGAATAAAAAATGGGCTGAAAATCTTAGTTTTAAAATATGGGTTTCGAGAGTTGATAGAAATGGTTGAAGTTGTAAAACTATTTTTAACTGTTTTGGAAGGCCTAATTAAGTTGATTTCTTTGAATGAACAAAACCTTTAAAGAATTTGAATTTGAGGTAATATGGGATATTTAGTTGACCTTCAAAATAGCATTTAAAGAAAAAACTTGTATTTTTTTTCAAAAAACTCAAGCATGCCATTGTAAACAGAATACAGTCTTTTTAAATATTTTTTAAAAAATGTATGAGGAACATTGGTCACCCAGTGGACTAAATAGTGGAGTTCTACTCAAATTAAATTTTGAGGGTACTTCAGTCTTAAATTGGATTGATGAAATTATCCCTTATACAAACCTTTTTTCAGGTGGAATTTTACTCTTTGTTCTTTTCAAAACACCTTTATGAGTGTAATGAAATGGATGACATGTTAATGATTTTGCGGAAAGTAAGCATTTTTAACCAATTTATAACAATAAACATGCAATAGAACCTGAAGGTCAATCGTATTCTACAAATCATTAATACCGAGGTGTCTAAACACCTTCCCCGGAGAATCACTAGAACCCTTACCTCGAACTCTGGTTAAAAGAAATTTTCACTGAATTTTGAATAAACCCTTTTAACTTCGTTTTTCTAATTTATCTATATATTAGGTGGCGACTCTAAAAACTAAATATCCAATTTGAGCACCAACAACCTCCTAGAAGGTTTTATGCCTCCGCGTAAAAGTGAATCGTAACACTTACTAATTTTAGAAGCTTGCTCAAAGTTTTATTTGGGATATAGTATTGTTCCATGTTGTGCCAATTTCCATCATTTTGAACCATGGGACATAGTTTACAATACATTTTTTGCGGTCTATGCAGAAGGCTATGGATACTTTAGTTGAACTTATCACAACCTTTCACCATACACTGATGGTAAATCCAAAGGGATTATTCACATTGTTAAGAGCATGTCATATAGTCTTTAGAGGTAATTGGGATGAGTTGTTGTCTCTTGAAGGTATCCCCACGAAAGAGTGTGATGCGCTTTGGAAAAAAAGGGTAAGTTATGTCAAAGGTTTATGGTCCGTTTGAGATCTTGGAAAAGATAGAGGTAATAGCTTATAGAACACGAACACGTATGTCAACATTTCATCTAGAATTTCATATATCTATTCTTTGGAAGTACATTCAGGATGAATCCATTACATGAAGCTGGATACTATGTAGCTAATGAGAATTTGGCTTATGAGGAGGTCTTGTTGGCAATTTTGGATAGGAAGGTTCGAAACAAGGTCTGAATATAACTTGGGAGGATGTGTTTGATGGAATCATCTAATAAAGAAGACTACTTAGGAGGCCGAGGCAACACGCGGGACAAACACGAGCACATGCTTGAGACTCCAAGTATGTTTCTAGACTCATGTGTGGATGAATGCTTGTTTAAGTGAGAATAATGTGACAACTCACTCTTTCAATTGGATATTAAACCTCAATTTATGTTTCACGTCCCAAATTCAGAAAGGTGAGACCGGCACCCGGTGCCTTATTTGATCGACCGTACCCATCTATGACACTTCACAACTTGACACACATAGAAACATATCAGGTCGACAATGGCCAAATAATATCACAACTTAAAATATTGTAAGCCGGCAAGGCTATACCAATATGATGCTGAGGATAATAAAGTACATCAAACTGTCAGGGAAACAACTCAAAATATATACATATATATACTGGCCGACAAAGCCACCATAGATTTCTACAACTGTACAATACAAAAGGAAACAACCAAGGGCTGACAATGCCACCAAATACTATGTGAGACAACATCAAGGCCTATAAGGCCACACTGTACACAGTGGACATACGCAGGATACGTCTGTAAGCCTCTACAGAAGATCAATTGTACTATGGTCGGGACAGGGCCCCAACCTACCCATGATATCTATATACATACCAAAATACTCCAGACATTGGACCTGAAAACTCTAAATGACATGATGCTTACCAATAAAGCTGAGCTCAGCAATGCCTATTGGGGAGGATTGTCCATCTATCTCTCAGTACCTGCAGCATGAAATGCAACGCCCTCGGCAAAAGGAATGTCAGTATGAATGAAATGTAGTGGTATGTAAGGCAACTGAATAACTATAAGCTGAAACAGAACTGATAAACATGATATCTGAGAATCAAGGGAAAATCTGAGGTTTTATCTACCTGTTCCCAACTCATATAATAATAATAATAATAATAATAATAATAATGTACCAGGCTGCACCAAGGCTCTATGGAGAAATACAACGTACCGGGCCTTACCTTACCAAGCCATAATAGGGCTTGTGGGTCTACACAACATACCCATCCGTAACAAGACTATATGAAATAAAATATAACGTATCAGGCTCTATATAGGCTCTATGGGAATGCAACATAGTGACGTATCCACCGATTATAGTTCGGGGTGAGTGATTAACAACAACAACCATGGACTATGTTCGAATAAACTCTATACACTTATCTAGTGAGGAATAAGCTCTAAGATAGAAAATTACTCCCGACAAGTGACAAACAATGGCATATGAGTGATACATAACTCAACAAGAGACATGCTCGATAAAAATACTTATTTTGTAAAGCTCATTATTGCAACCATTGTAGGTGCAGATTAATGCCAAGGAATGAAATAGGGATAGCCATTACATACCTTTCGTCGATCTACTTTGACGACGCAACGTACTTGGTCCTTATATAACCTCAAGCTACAATCAATGACAATAGCAATATCATCAAACTAAAGGAAAACAAATACGCGATATATCAAGCGACACACTCAGTTCTTAACTAACAACACCATAATCATCTATACTTATTCTTTTCTTCAAGACTCATTTCAATAAACCACACATGTTTATAACACACTCTTCCATGATTTCCATCCACAGAACACCATAGATACACCTCAAAATAGTCCACAAGACATAACAATCCAAATAAGATTTTTCGGCGGTCTATATGTATGTTCTAGTTTGTATAGCTCAGCTATGACTTAGATCTCACACATGAAAGAGGAAGAATATATTACCTCAAACAGTAGCCAGAACACATTATTTAATATTACTTCGCCTGGAAGTAACTTCCAAGACAGCCACAATGGGAGAAACGAGCTTCTACTAGCACTATAGGACTTTCGGTGTTAATTAAACATAATCTATCTTTGGATTTGAACATGAACCATAGGAGAAACTTAGCATATTGTTTGGGAGAGTTTTAGGTCTGGAAAAGTCGAGAATTGAAGTCCCAACTCGAATCGCCGCTTTAAATAGCAAAATAAGTGGTGGCACCGCCGCACTTTAATGGTAGTTTCTCGGACATCGAAACCATTTCACGGGCCATGATTCCAATATACCTCACCCCTAAATTTATAGAATCCTAACCTCACTTTCTTCTTATTACGGTGGCTCATCCACTTTAATGGATCGTTAAACATATTAACGATCCGTGAAACTGCCACATTTTTTCGTTTTGCGACGAACTTATTTTCTTCGATTCATTTAGTCTTAAACACTCCAAATACTTACTTTGCTATTCATATAAGGGATATTAACCTCACCGGATTTACGTTACTTTACCTATGATCCATGCTCTCACAACGACACGGGGTGTGACATCATCCCCTCCTTAGAAACATTTGTCCTCGAATCTTAAGGCGTATAAAGGAGGAAAATTAACTCCAAATGGTAATGAATTTTTTTTTGCAGAGTTTCCTTTGTAATTCAGACTACTCAAGAACCTGCCAAACAACCAACTACCAAGCATAATACCTCACAGAGACATATTAATAACATCTACCGCATATCAGGCCCCATACGACCATCTAACATCAAATATAAACATAATAACATCAACTCATCTCAAGTACATGTAACTATGCCTTCTGCGATGCTATAACATATAAACTCTGTATGTTATCTGAATATAACATGGGATTAGTCTAAATTTACATAATATAGCTAAAGGGAAACATGTAATCAAATCAAATCGTAATCATCGTGAACCTTCTATTTGAAACAAGTGAGGGTATTTATACCTCATCTCCTTCTCGACTTTCCTTATCATCTTCTCAGCATTCTTACTACTCCATAAGACCTTTACAAAGGCCACTTCTTTGGTCCTTAACTTGCGGACTTGTAGATCAAGTATAGCAACTAGGACCTCCTAGTATGATATGTCCTCGGTGATCTGAACATCATCAACTAATACAACTCTGGAAGGGTCTTCAATACATTTCCATAACATGGATACATGAAAGACTACATGCACAAACTCCAACTCTGGAGGTAATTCTAACTCATAGGCCACTTGGCTATGCTTCAAACAATTTTATACGCCCAATGTACCTCGAGCTTAGCTTGCCTTTCTTTTATCGAAGGCCTAGTCATCAACATAGAATTCTAATTCTCGGTGTCGTACATTAGTATATGACTTTTGGCGACTATGAGTTGTCAACAATCGCTCATGAATGAGTTTTACTTTCTCAACAACTTAGTGGACCAAATTAGGCCCAAGTAACTCCGATTCGCCCACGTCGAACTAACCAATAGGAGATCTACATTTCCACCAGTACAAGCTCTCATAAAAAGTCATCTTAATACTAGAATGGTAGTTATTTTTATATGCAAAATCAATGAGGGACGAATGATCATCCTAATTCACACACACTCGTAGCATATCCTCGAGCGGTTGAATCGTGCGCGCAACTTGTTCATCTGTCTGTGGATGAAAAGTTGTACTAAGATTCACAGGCTTCCCCAACGATCTGCATAAGTACCTTGTAAACTGGGCTCCTCTATCTGATATAATAGACACCGTAACACCATAAAGTCATACTATCTCCTTAATATACAACCTTGCATAATCCTCAGTTGTATAGGTGGCTCTGACTGGCAAAAGGTGAGATGATTTTGTAAGACTATCAACAATCACCCACGTAGAGTCGTACTTTCGATAAGAATGGGGTAAACCCATAATGAAATCCATGTTAATTATTTCCCAGTTCCAAGTCGGAATCTCTATATTTTGTATTAACCCTCTAGGCTTCGGATGCTCTATTTTTACCTATTAACAATTGGGACATTGTGCCACAAACTCGGCAATGTCCTTATTCATATCATTCCACAAATACATATCCTTGATATCATGGTACATCTTTGTTGAACCGAGATGAATAGAAGAGTGTGAATGATGTACCTTTACCATGATCTTCCCTGTAACTCCGCTACATCTGGGACACATAACCAGCCTCTATATCTGCGAACTCTATCTTTTTTTAGCTTTAATATTAGCTTCTTTTGATGCGGGAATCTATCCCTCAATTTAACTAACTCGGGGTCCTCGTACTACCACTCTTTTAACTCTGTCACAAGGGATGATTCTGCTACATTCTGAACCACAACTTCGCCATCATCCGACCCAAATAATCGAACCCCCAAACTTGCTATCTGATAGAGCTCTCTAGTAACTCTCTCTTCTCGGCCCTAAATAAGGCAAGTTATCCATATATCTGTGGATGAGAGCGTCGGCTACAATATTTTCTCTGTCGGGATAATAAGCTATTACCGTCATAATCCTTCAATAGCTCAATCTATCATCTTTGTCTCAAATTCAACTCTTTCTGCTTAAAGATATACTTGAGGCTCTTATGATCTATAAGATATCAACATGAACGCCATATAAGTAGTGCCGCCAGATCTTAAGCACATGTAACACTACTGCTAGCTCTAAATAATGGGTCAGATAGGTTTTTGTGCTTTTTCAACGGCCTCGAAGCATAAATCTTTACCTCGCCTTGTTGCATCAAAACATATCTCACCCCGACACCTGAGGCATCACAATAAATTGCATAGTATTTTCATCCTTCTAGAAGTGCCATAATGGTGTTGACATCAATATATTCTTTAACTCTTAGAAACATCACTCACAAGCGTCTATCAACTGAAATTTAGTTGCCTTCTGAGTCAGCTTTGTTAATGGTGCTAAAAGAGTATAGTAGCCCTCTATGAATCTCCTGTAATAACTTCCCAATGCCAAGAAGCTACGAACCTCTGTCGGAAGTGTAGCTCTAGGCAAAGTTTTCACGACCTCAATCTTTTGAGTATCGACACATATGCCTTCATCTGACACGATGTGGCCTAGAAATGCCACCAAATTCAACCAGAGATGACATTTGGAGAACTTCACATATAACTTATGATCTTGTAGCGTCTGAAATACTATTCTCAAATAATCGGCATGTTCTGCCTCTAAACGTGAATAGACAAAAATGTCATCAATGAATATAATCACGAACATATCTAAGTATGGACTAAATACACTATTCATCAAATCCATAAATACACCAGGTGCATTTGTCAACCCAAAAGACATACACAAGAAATAAGAGATGACCATATCTGGTTTTGAATGCCGTCTTTGGAATATATTTCTCCCGAACTCTCACCTGATGGTACCCTGACCTCAAATCAATCTTAAAGAAATATTTTAGCACCGTGCATTTGACCAAATAAGTCATTGATCCATGGAAGTGCATACTTATTCTTGATAGTAACTTTGTTTAGCTACTTGTAATCAATACACATCCTTAGGGAGCCATCTTTATTTCGTACAAACAACATCGGTCCACCCCAAGGCAAGGTAATAGGCCGGATAAAACCTTTCTCTAGAATATCTTTCAACTCTTTTAACTTAGCAGGAGCCATTCTATCAGGGGAAATAGGTATTGGTTGAGTAGCTGGAAGCACATCTGGGAACACATCTGGATACTTATTAACTACCAAAATAGACTGAAGAAATGGTAGTTCAACATTTGTATCCCTAAATCGCAAATATGGTAAATACACCATTTGGCGATCATCTTTTTTACCTTAAGGTAGGTAATAAACCTACCCTTAGGGGTTAATGTATTACCCATCAATTCCAAGTCAGGATTGCTCAACAAATGGAATTGGACAATCTTTTTCTAACACTCAACATTAGCATAACAAGATGCTAGCCAATACATGCCTATAATAACATTGAAGTCGACCATTCTAACTCAATACGATTTGCTGAAGTCTGATAGTTACAAATGACTACCGTACAACCCCGCTAGACTCGGCTGGAAATCACTGATACACTAACCGGTGTAGATATAACAAAAGTTTTACTTAACAATTCAGGTACTATACCAAACTTCCCCGCGACAAAGGGAGTAAAATAGGATAAAGTATATCCATGGTCTATCAAAGCATAAACATCATATGAACAAATGGTCAATATACCTGGCACAACATCTGGTGAAGACTCCAGGTCATGTCGACCCCCTAATGCATAGATGCGGTTCTGATTACCGCCTAAACTAGAAGCTCCACTCTAACGCAATCTCTACCAGCTGGGACCTGAGACCCACGCCCTAAAAGATACACTAATAAAGATTACCCTACTATTAAACTAGTCAGTTGTGTCATACTACCTTTCCCTCTACTCAGATAATCTCGTATTATATTCTTGGATGCCCACATGAATAACAAGCATTAGTTCTTAGCATGCACTGCCCATAATGTATCCTGCCATAATTGTCACAATGGGGGGAAGACATCCTTATATGACCTGAACTCCTTTATTACTGAAACCCTAAAGCAAATGACCTCTCACAAGGCCCTGACTGGGTATAATGATCATATCCATAACCCTGGGACTGAGATGGTAGCGGCCTAGATGGCCATCCAAAAGATCATAGTTTGAAATCACCCTGAAACTCTCCACGATAATTAGCGAATCTTGCACTCTTGTTGTGCTCTCTCTCAATCCTCTAAGCAACCCCACGCTTGAGTTTATGCTCCTCTAGATTATATGGAAAGGCCCGAATCTCAGAAATTTCCATATTATCATGCAAATATGTCATCGTACACTCATCAACCAAATGTGGCTTAAGACAAATCAATGAATTCTAGCCTGCATAGTCTCTACTCTATATGGA
This sequence comes from Anisodus tanguticus, assembly GCA_034509755.1. Classification (NCBI taxonomy): domain Eukaryota; kingdom Viridiplantae; phylum Streptophyta; class Magnoliopsida; order Solanales; family Solanaceae; genus Anisodus; species Anisodus tanguticus. Next base: position 27,387,538 of record CM067559.1, read on the forward strand.
GCATACTTGGCGAAATAATTGAATTGGAGGCTATACTCTCTGACACTCATGTTGCCCTTCCTGAGGGCTAAACATTGATCAACTCTAGCCTCTTAAACCTTTAAAAGAAAATAATGATCCAGGAATGCTTCTGTAAAATCCTCTCAAACTGTTGGAGGGGCATGATGGCCTCTAGACTGCTTCCATGACTCATACCAAATAATGGCAATATCTTGCAACATGTAGGCTTCTAACTCTACTGCCTCTGTCTCAGTAGCATGCATGACCCTGAAGATCATGTGGAAGTTGATCAATGAAATTTTAGGGGTCCTCATCTGCATCTGACCTTAGAAACTCTTTAGGGCTCAAATCGATAAACTATTGAACCTTTCAATTCCCCAATCCCTTAGAGGGTCGAGCACTCGCTAGTGCTCTAGTCTGTCGCTGAGTTTTCATAGCCACTAACTGGGTTAATAGATGTATCGCACTTCTAATAACCTGATTAGATGGAACAAAATAATGAACTTGAGGTGATGTGGCTCTAGGGAGCTTCTCAGGTGGTGGAGTCGTCAGAGATAGCTTGGAAAATGCTTATCCCTTAGACTCAGATGGAGCTTCATTATTAGGTGGATCTCCACTAGTACCCTCTTCTGCCGCTATATTAACCCTCTAGCTATTTGAGGTCTTTCAAGCATCTCTATACAATTTATATAAAAAATATGAGTAAGACTTGTTGTATTTATGACTCAACTCTACAACACGATCTGGAATTAAAAAGAAGGGTAACCAATCTTAAATGACCTATGGTCTCCTGTTTATAAATATGGTGCACAACACATCCATAGACAAGACTCTACTAGACATGGTTTGTAGACTCTATAAGACACGACCTGGCTTTGATACCAACTTTGTCACGCCCTAAATCTATGGAGGCGAGATAGACACCTGGTGCTATACCTGACTAAGCTTACCTATCTGTGACACTTCACAACATGACCCACATAGAAATATATTAGTCCAACAAGGGCAAATCATATCACAAGTTAAAATATGAAATATGATTCTAAGGATAATCAAGTATATCAAACTGTCGGGAAAATACTCAAAATATATACATACATATACGGGCCAATAAGGCGACCATGGATTTCTACAATTGTCCAATCCAAAAGGACACAACCAAGGATCGACAAGGCCATCAAATAATTTGTGAGACAACATCAAGGTGTACAAGGCCACACTGTACACACTAGACATACATAGTACACATCTACAAGCTTATACACAAGAGCAATTGTAATGTGGTCAGGATAGAGCCTCAGACTACCCATCATAGCCATATACATAACAAAATACTCCAGACTTAGGACCTGGCAACTCCGAATGACAAGGAGCTAAAATCAAGCTGAGCTCGACAATGCCTACTGGGAGGTCTATCTATCTATCTCTCAAGACTCGACGTATGAAATACAACGCCCCCGATAAAAGGTACGTCAATACGAATGAAGTCAACTGGTATTTAAGGTAACTGAATAACCATAAACTGAAACTAAACTAATAAACATGATATTTGAGAATCAGGAAATCAAGGCAAAATATGTGGTTTTATCTACCTATTCCCAACTCATATCTAATAATAATAACAATAAAGTACCAGGCCTTACCAAGGATCTGTGGAGAAACAACCTACCAGGCTTTAACGAGGCTCTATACATATACATTATATTATAACAAGCCGCAACAGGGCTCTGGGGATGTGCACAATGTACCAAGACATAACAAGGCTCTGTGGGATAAAATATAACGTATCATGTCATATATGGCTCTAATAGGAATCCAACATAATACCACATCCACCAATTATAGCTTAGGGTGTGAGATTAACAACAACAACCATGTACTATGTTTGAACACACTCTATACACTTATCTAGTGAGGAATAAGATCTAAGGAAGAAATGTACCCCCGACAAGGGACAAACAATGGCATATGAGTGATACTAACATTATGGGAGACATGCTCGATAACAAAACATATTCTGTAAAGCTCATTATGACAACCATTATAGGTGCAGATTCATGCCAAGGAAAGAAATAAGAATAGCCATTACATACCTTTCATCGGTCTACTCTTGAAGACACAATTGTTCCTTATAGCACCTCAAGATACAATCAACGACAATAATACTATCGTCAAACTAAAGGAAAACTAGTACGTGATATATCGAGCAACAAGCTCAATTCTTAACTAACAACACCATAATCTTTTATACTTATTCTTCAATTCAAGACTCATATCAACAAACCACACATGTTTATAACACACTCTTCCATGATTTCCAGCAACAACAACCAAGACTCATTTTGACCTCACTTTATGTATAGGAGATACGGTGGCTCAACCACTTTAACGGGCCATTAAACATATTAACGGTCCGTGAAACTGCCCACATTTTTTCATTTTGCAAAAACTTGTTTGCTTCGATTCGTTTAGTCTCAATATCTCCCAATACTTACTTAAAACTTTCTTAATACCTTTTTCATCCATATAAGAGATCTTAACCTCACCGGGATTACGTTACTTTACTTACGATGCACGATATTGCAAAGACATGGGGTATAACATTATGTTTTTTCCTTTGTATAAGTTAACATTCTATGAGAATTGTCGGTATCGTTTGGGTTAGGACCTTGGGGATTCGAGTGGTTTTTGACCACTTGGAACCAAATTTGAAGTTGTTGGCTTTTTGGTTATCTAGTGGGTCACAATCTGAGCACCAGGGCCAAGACGACTGTAATAGAGGCTGGCAAGGTTCATGAATCCAGTGGGTTGTCCGTCATCATGAAGTGATCCAAGTTTTAAAATATATGTGTTCGCAATGTTTCCTTGTCTCAATTACAATGTAATGTTGGTGGTGGCTTCAATGTGATAAATATATGCTTTTTGCGGTCACAATTAAGCACTTGAAGGTATAAATATCATATTTTCACGGACTAGTCTTGTGTAGTCACCATTTTGGAGAACTAGCTACCAGATTGATGAGATTTTAACTTGAGATCTTCACTTCTCCATGATAATTATACTTGATTTTTTAAGAGTATTAAACATTAAAACAAGAAATGTAATGATGGAAAATGGAAACTTTAGGATAAGCCCTAGAGACACTGATTTGAGGTTTTTAACATCCAAATAGACCCGATTTGAAAATCTAGGTGTAGATTCAAACTTGTGCAATTATGATTAACCCAAATTTGAAATTTATATTAAATTTTCATAGAGTTGACCTGTGTTATCATTTAGGGTTGTCCTTGACTGACCGTTCGATTATGCATTGAGGCCAACAACCTTTTTTGACATTGTTAAGCATTTTTTGAATAGATTGGAGTCCTTTAGTATATCTTGACATGGAAAAGGTTTTCTTAGAAAGTTAATCAAATTCTGGACCGAGTTAAGCTCAAACTTTGAACTTAATGAGAAACTTTTCACAAACTAGAACTATTTTAGATATGTATTGGGCTTATGTGTGGATATTGATAGATGAGGTGTTGGGCTTATATGTGGATACTGATGTAATATATAGGATGTATTGCTGATATGTTATTGTGCTTGAATTGACATATCTGTGATATGATTAATTTTGCATATTTAATATACTAGTATAATTTTATATGCATATGTTACATGTTAGTATAGCATTATAGAGTTTATGTATGTTGATTTAACATGGTTTAAATTGTTTTGTCATACATTTTATACTATATCCAATTTCAGTCACAGATATATATATGACTTGGGGAGATGGGTGACGTGATTCCTGGGGCAATTGGGTAAGTATCGGATAAGTAATAATAAATTTAGAAATTCTTAAGTGAAGGAAATGGGAAAATTTCACCAAAGTCAATCGGATGTTAATCAAACCCGCGTAAGAGTTTTTTTGATTCCATGAGGTCCAGAATATGATTAATGACTTAGTCGAGAGGTCAGTATGGATCTCTAGAGGCTCAGGAGTTTTAGACCCTTGGTTGAAAACTAGGTAAGTTTCAAGACTAGAGTGTACCACGATCAATATCGGGTCAAGACAACATTTTGATGTTTGGAGTTCATGACAAGGTTTGTATCATATTTTATGACTGAAATATATATTTAGTTTGTGTCCATGAGATTCTAGATGAGTTTCGAGTGTCAAAACAGACTTTGAGACTTAGCTAAATTTTAGTTGTTGGTGTAACTGGTTATCATCTTCTCGATCGCGTCGAGAGGGTCGCGATGGGAATGGGAGGGGAGTTGATGCTTCGCGATCACGTGGATTTGGCCTCGATCTCTTGGTTTATGATCATATTCGCGATCAGTTTTTTCTGTGGGGATGTGATCGAGGTGAATGCCCCGCAAACGCGATGAAGGATTGTGTCATTCTCCCATTTTCATATTTTGAGTTCTGGAGCTCGAATTAAGATGATTTCAAAGGCCATTTGTTTGTCTCATTTAATCTTGAGGATACGAATCTAATCCTAAATTTGATGTTTTCTAGTCCTCTAATTAATTAATGATTTAATCATGTTTGGGGTGGAAAATTGGGGGTTTTCGCCTTAAAGTGAAAATTAAGTATTTCTTTGATTTGAGATTCAATTAGTGGATTGTTTTGGATAATTTTTGTATTTCGACTACAAATTCATGGGTAAACCAACTTTCTAAGACAATTCTAGTTTTGCCTCAGGTTTGACTTTTGGTTGACTTTTTGAGCTCTAGATAAGTATAGAAGTATGAGTATCTACAAACTGTTATCTTACGTACATTACGTATTTGATAGATTGGAGACAACCCGATGCATTAAGGAATAGAAAGGAAATATCCTGAGGTTTGTGGTGCATTTGGTTGGTATATGAGGTATGTTAAGACTTTTTCACTTTGCTTAAATGATGTTTTCGATAAAAAATAATAAACCAAGCTTAATAATAAGGAGTAAGGGTGTAATAATGTATCTCGTATCTATGATATGATGAGCATTGGTACGAGTAGTTATGTGTTATGGGTAATAGTGTACTATGTTTATCGGCTGTGACCCAGGAATGCCAAAGGATATGGGCATTAGCTGTTATGTGCCACTTGTTTCATATTGAAATGTTTAATTGTATTAAATACTCTAAGGAATCTCATAAATTTATGATTAACATGTTGAAAGACTTACTTGAACTTGTCTTCTTTTAAATCTGAATTATTAATGAACTTACTTCAACTTGTTAGCTATTAAGTCTAGATTACTGAGATATTCACTCTCTTATGTGTTGTATCATGCATATGCATTTCTTTGGCTCTATATGATCTGGGAGATCAGGATTTTAAGGTAATGGTTATTTGGCCTAAATGGTCGGTTGATGGGGGCCTCTAAAGATTAGTTGCGTGATATTACAACCTTAAAAGGTTGGGCGCTCGATGTGATATGGGAGATCTTGTATTTCGAGCGGTATTTGAGCTTAGCGATCCCCAATGGGTCACATATCCTATAAAGTCTTGTAGAGCTCTCTGTGTATCCAGGAGCATACCGCTTTGTATTGCATCATATTTTTCCTTATTTTACTATCTGATATGTGGTTCCTACTCAGCTACATGGATTTATTTCTATCGGTGATTTCGTGATTGCATAAACATATTTCATGCATGGAATTATGATTGACTCGGGTTGCACACCTGTAATAGGTTGCGTATTTAATCATATAGCTTTATCTCTTACTGATATTGTTGAGATGTTTGGACTTGTTACTAAATTCTTTCGAAGAACCTCGTTGATCTGTTCTGTGGGTTGATTATGTTGGATTCTTGGGAAGAATCGAGCTTATTTGCCTTACTTGATGAACTGGATATCTGACCATTTGATTAATTATTTTATTTGTTCTGAGTACTTTATTATTTTGCTTAACTTGGTAACTGATTATTCTCTACACCATTAATTGATTTGTTCAGGGTTAAGGTAAAACTGATAAGGTTAAATAAGACTTTCCTTAATAAATTCGTCACTACTTCATCATCGCCGGTCTATGAGATATACTAAGTACATGTGTTTTCTGTACTCATAATACACTTATTGCACTCTTCTTTGTGCAGATTCGATATTGAGTATGAGTGGGTCCCATGGAGCTATTTGAGTACATGGCATTGATTTTAGGAATTCATGATGAGATTCTTGGTTGATCCACAACATCCTTCTCTCTCTACCTATTTATTATTCCAATCTATCATTTATATTCAGACAATGTATTAGTGGATTTCAGACTTGTCTTGTATTCGTAGTATCTCTTGTACATATGACACCAATCTTGGGATGTATTGTATTTCCGCACTTGGTTCTTATAAAAGACTTAACTCAGGAGTAGTTGCATTGCTAGTAGGCAGAAAATAAGTAGTGCCTTAGCTTATCTGTTCATTTTCCAACAACCCCTGTTTGTGCTCCATTATCTTTCTAAGATGCTCTCGCTAACAGGGAATCTAGTTCAACAAGGTCCATGTGGAAAGACTTTGTTAATGCCTTTTTTGATACTAGACATAGGCTGCTTGGAAGGAAGACTCTGAAGATGACATAAAAAAGAGCTGAGTTGGTAGCTCTAGAAGCATTGATAGCCTTTCACTCATTGCAGAATATTTGGTTTTATTACCTAGTCACTTAAATACCAAGTAATCTCAGGCATAAAGGGTACTATTTGTAGTGGGTTGTCATGGGGAAGAATATCCCTCAACTCTTTAACTATCTTGAACACTTGCAATGGCATCCGTGCTTTTCAAAGGCAGTATCTTGACTCGAGCTCGAACAACTCAATAAATTAAACTTGATCTTGGGAGGGGAACAACATCAAGAAACGGTTTCTAATACCCAAGTGTTGGAGAAACAACTGGCCAAGTCAATTTCAGAAAAAGGAGAAACTGATTCGACTGGACGCTCCTCTTGCCTTTATCGTTGCGTGCTCTATTACTACTTTCTCAGATAGATGCTGGTGTGGCTGGTCAATCCTTGGTACCTTTCTCGTCTCCTCTATAGCCATCTTTACATCTGCCAGAATCAGGTCATCGACCCAATTCTGGCATTTATAGTGGTGGACATACTCGATTGGAATGAGAAGAACTACTCATCCAACTAGTTGGCATACCTCTTAGAAGTCCCCTATAACCGGTACTAATGAATCTATATTTCTCAAATTTTCATGGGCCTGAGGGGTTTAGTTTAAATAAAGGAAGTCTTTCGAGAAGAGGGACTGAGAATGCGATCAATTGCTTCCTCCTGCTGCAGCAGGGATTTCCACTCTTTTGTTCGATTAGAAAAACAAAGTTTTTTTCCCCCGTTCCTCCAAACCCACAACATTCTCCTTATAGGATACATAGAAAAATGTACCCAGAACAACCTTGACTTATAAGCTATGGCATGCAGGTAGAACTATAACTAGACCTAACGACCTAGATATTTCATAAAGAGCTATTTCTATTGAGTTACCAACCCCACCGAGATCTATTTCATTATTCTAAACACTGCCGGGGCTCACCTTCTATATGCTCTTTGGGACATCAGACGAGAAATAACTATTTCGATCAGCCCATCCACACCTATTATGATGATATAGAACCTGGGACATTCAAAGACATGAATCACCTCTTGGATTCCTTTCATTTGCTCATGCTCCCATCTCTAAATATCCCTGTTGCTACATTCATTTGTTCGAGCAAGGTCTTCCATTGTCTTCTATCTATGGCTGACTCTTCTTGATCTTGAGGTCATGGGCTAACTCGACCGTAGGGAGAGGGGTTCAAGATTCCTTCGTCTAAGTCTGTCTATTTCTTTCTTTGCTTTAGGAGCTCGTAGGTCTCAAGGGTTGTTTTCCAACTCGACCGGAGGACTCTATTGAGATGTCAACTGCTAAAGGAATGTCTTCCGGATCGATCAAAGAGGAAGGTGAAAAGATTTGAGTATATCATAACTGACCGCAGGTTGTATAATATCGACTTGCAATGAAGAGACTCTTTTCCACGAAGGCAAACTCACTCTTGCATTCAAGATCTTCACACCGGTTCATTTTCTGATAGATTAGAAAGACCAACCCCGACCCTAGTAAGAAGAAAAGAGTGGTAGTTTTTTCCATGATGACTAGGTGTATCTCTTTGCCCTTTTGATGTACTTCCTAAACTAAAAGAAGATGACATTGTGGATGATGTCCCAGCTGGAAAGTCAACCTTTTCATATTAATGCCTGTTCTATTGGACATTCCAACTATATATGCATTTATGCATTTTTTTTTATGCGACAGGTATGTGACCTTAGGAATTAGGTTTGGGGGTTTCTTTAGAAATTATTGCTGGCTCCGGGTGTCAGTAATAGAAAAAGATTGGATTGGGAAAGACCATGGAGGTTGCCAGTGCTGTTGGGGAAGCCTCTCATCGAGAAGAAAAAGGAAAATAAGACAATAGCTGACTAAACCTCTGAGCTCTTTTTCTGTAAAGATCCTTTTCGTAAAGGGACATTTCCGCACTCATTTTAGATCATAGAGGTCGGGCTTCAGTCGAACAACATTCTCCTTCCCTTCTACCGATGAAACTACTCTTGCAAAGTCATTCATATAACCTTCCTTCCAGTCGAATAGATTATATGAATGTAAAGCCAAGAGGCGATAGTGGCATCTATCCTCTCATTCCATGAGGAAAAGGTCCGGAATGGCCTATTTTCATGTCTAAACAGGGAGTTTACGGGCTCTGTAGGGTCTCCATCTGTAGGCTCACTAAAATACTCAAAATAAAGGGCTTTCTTTGAATAGAAGTATGCAATCTTCCTTTAGCCATCTCTTCCTGTCTATTCAAGCCATGCATCAGTCTGAAATCTATTGGTAATTGATATTTAGGAAGAAGCCCCGTTAAAGCCTAAGTCTAATTCAAAGTAAAGGCCGAACCCAGGCCAATAGCAGTTCAACTGTTCTTTCTAGCAGGTGCAATAGCGCACTAGGATTTCCAAATCTTAAGAACATGAACTCCTCTCAAAACTTTATAGTTAAGCAAATGGCTTTCCACACCTTTCCTTCTTTATAGTAAAGGCAAGCAGCTTTTCAGCTCCTTTCCTATTATAATAAAGTCAAGTGGATTCTACGCCTCTCTTTCCTTATAGTCAAGAGAGTTGCTTTTCAGCTCATTTCCTTTTATAATTAAGTCAAGTGGCTTTCGCTTCTCTCATTCCTTATAGTAAAGGCGAGTGGCCTTTCGCTAATTTCCTTGCAGTCAAGTGGCTTTTGCTCCTTGGCTTGAGCTGAGTGGGTTGGGGTTTGATTTTTTACTGTTCCCATTGACCACAGAGGCATACGAGAGAAAGCGCTGAACAATGATTCAATGATTGAAGAGGCTTTGACAAGACCTCGGCATTCTCGCTTATGTTATTAAGACTCACTTGTCTTCCGGGGCTTGGGCCTACTACCAGAGATCCCATTAATATGGTAGGCCTTGATGATCTCCGAGATTTCTTCTTATGATAAACCAAAGGGGTCGGGTCAACTTCCCAAACACTTGATTTACATTCACGTCTCAGTCTATGCGACTGTCTCTAAGGAGGGGTTTCCATTGACTTGCATTGATTTGAAACTACTACTATACTAAACCGGTTGAAAGAGCGTAGATTTTACCTAAGTTCCTTACATGACAGGTTCCTCTCCTTCGCGGGATAGGGCACATTCCATTCTGCCATAACCACGCTTTAAAACACGATCCAACTCTCAAACTATATGATCCTCGTCACCAGTCAGCTAATACTTCTTGTTGTCCTCCTACAAACCTTTGCCTTTCCTCCATTTCCACAATAAGAAGAAAAAGCAAATTTTTTCCTGAATATGAATATGAACTACGACAAGGAAAATCAATCCTTATAAAGACAAACATTAGATTGTTTTTGTGTAACATATCCCTTTTTTTTCTTTGTCTATTGAGTGAGTTCCCCTTTATACTTTGCCTTTTCCAATATGTGAGATGTGGGGATGAAGCTCCGAAGTAGGAGCTAGCCTCCAAAGGATTGCAAAACTTCACTCTTTTTTAGGAGAGCTGCCTACATACCTTCTCTTTTCAACAAAAAAAGAATCAAGTCCCGTGTAGTTCACAGTTAATCAGTTAAATAGATCTCATTTAAAAACAAAATAGACTATTTAGTAGGTATGCGACTTGGACGACGAAAGAGGGCTAGAGCGTGGGTCAGGGTCAGATCCAGAGGGGCAGAGAGAATACTTCCCGATCACTCTCTCAGAGAGAGAGACCTATTGTACAAGGAAGCTACGTACACATTTTCGAACTGAGAGCGGGATCTTGAAATCACACCCGAAGAAGCACGCAACAAAGCTCTTTTCTTTTCTCATTGAAGTATGTAGAGAGGAATAGAAGGGATGAGACCCGATTCAATTATGTGATTAAATCAAATTCTTCCCTTCGTGAGTTTACCCACTACAACTGACTGTCACGTCCAACGAGAGCATGAGCATCCCGCTATTCTTTCTTCTCGTGGAGGCATTCTACTAGCAAAAAAGACTCATATAAGTGGTAGTACCTAATTGGGGCTTTGTGGTATAATTCTTTGCCGAAAGAGGTCTCTGCCGACCCAACGACTTTTTGATATAATTGTCAAGTAGCGGGGCATGGAACATAGTTTAATTCATCACGACAGGAGTACACCAAGTCTAAGAAAGGGCCGGTCATCCAACAAGAAAGGGTAAATCAGGTCAGCCAGCTAAGGCCCACTTTTACCTTAAAGATCAAGCTCTGTGAATGAAATGTCCTCTACTCGGTAGTAGTAGGAACAAGATGTAACTGATTCATCCGTGCCAACGAGAAGGGGTGCTTCACCTGATCACTCTGAATTCAATGATCAGGAAGAGAGAAAGGAAAAGGTTTTTTCTTTAGATAAAACGAAAGCTCGTTCCTGGCCTCTTTGGCATTAGCTAATCTGAATTCGTAACCCGCTATCTTTGGGTAGGAGTCATCATATCTTGCCTAGGCAAAGGAGCGATCGACACTCGCTCGCAAGTTTTAAAAAGTAGTAGGCGCGAGGACAAGTTGATTCAGAAAGGGGAAGAGGAGTAGCCTAGCCTGGTTATTGTTTGTTTTCTTTAGCGATATAGTACGACACATGGGAAATCACAATCAGAGAGAAGTAACGATACGATAGATCCGCAGAAAATTGCGAAGGACATGAATTCTTTATCTCTTTCCTTAGCTAAGAGAGAGGGAGAGCACTCTCGACATGCAGGCATATCTCGTTGAATTTGTCTTTTTTGCCACATCGCGTATAAGGGGAATCGAACCCCCTCTGCTGCTGGTGGGCAGATGTATAATGTACTACTTCGATCCATCAACTTCTTAGGAGTAGGTTTTGGGCTTGGGACAAACTCGTGGATGAGCAAGAATAAACGAATTTTTGTTAAAAGGTTTCCCTTTATAGTCTTTTTGTTAAAATGAATGCGGATGGGTGTCTGCTTTCTTTGAGAATTTGGATTGTACAACCAAGAATGTGGGTGAATTCTAGGCCATCTACCGTGGCCTTATGTTGGCATGTGATTTGGGTTACAAGCAGGTGATTCTTGAAACATATTTTGAATATTGTTTGCATGCTGTGATTCATTTGATTTTCTCTAATAACCCTCAAGCACAACTGATCCAAGCTTGCAGGAATCTTATTCAAAGGGGTTGGCAGTGCTTGTGTAAGAATACTCATAGAGTAGAGAGAAGGTAAGATTGCGGCCGACTAGTTGGCATCTGAAGCTCTGAAGCAGCCGTCGGGTTATCAACAACTTTTGACCTATCTGCCTGGACATAAGATACCTAAAATATAAGAATGAAAAGGAAAACGTTATTGAAAATGGCACGAGAAATGGACTCACTCTACAAATAATTGTGTAAATTTCAGGAATCTGATTCAAGATTACTTAGGCAAAGGTTTTTTCTAGATAGCAGACTGACCAATTGGAATCGAGACAATAGAGATTAATATGATGTCTGCTGACTTAAGGAAGTTGTTTGACCCACAGAAAGAGTTAGAGGTGGCTGAGCACATCCCATCCTATAAGAGTCAAGCCCAGAAAGTATGGCAAGTCATTTGCCAAGGCCATTACCAACAACAGGATTATATTCGAGATGTCAACTTGAAATCTCAAAAAATGACGGAATGACGATCTGTGGTAAGATAGCCTTTAGTACAAGAGCGAAGGATGATGACTGATTCAATTTCCCTCTCTACTCAATTGATTGAATATAGTTGCATGAAGCAACATAAGTGCTAACCTAATCTAAGGAAAGAGGGAGAACGTGGAGGAAAGGCTATTCCGAGCCTCAAGCGTTTGTAGGCCTGTCGCCATAAAGTACGCATAAGCGGGAATGGGTAAAAAGGACAGTTATAAGGCATCTAGAGGACATGTTTTCAGCTGGTCATAACCATAACTCTTAGGTTAGGGGAGAGACTAATTCATTGAACCAGACCATGGCCTGAGACCTTTGGGAGAGGGCTTGGCGCTTTGAAACAGAAGTTTAAGGAAGTTTCAAAATGCTTACTCAAAAGAGTAAGGAAGAAGAGCTGTTTTTATTTAAGCGGAATCAGAGCTCTTGGGTAAGAAGGCAGGAAGAAGAGCTCTTGAGTCTTAGTGAAGCTATTCCATTAACTAGATAGATCACATGTGCGTACGTTATCTAGAATAAGAAAAAACTTGGGTCCAGGTAGCGAAAGGGAGTAGCAAAAGGGAAATTTGTTTGGAGAGAAGACCAAGATTCCCTTGGTCCTTCTAAGGCCCAGCAGCATACCTGGATTTACCATCCATCCATAGAATACCAGTCATCCAGCTTAGAAACCATTGAACTAGCTGCCGGAGAAGGGGAACTTCAATTAAGAAAGAAGAAGAATAAGAAGAATTGCTTAAGTAAGGTAGTTGCTTCTTCTTTTCGGTATACCACTCTGCTCGTAGAGTGAATAAACACAAGTCAAACCAAATATGAAGAGGAAAGTGAGATTGTTGTCCGATCTTTATCGTCAAATCCCCAAATGTGTATCTTTGAGTGTTTCATCCGCTCCCCAATCTCCTAGTATCAATATTTCTGCTACTCAAGCCGGTACAGGTACAAAAGTAGCTACAATGGAGTATCTTACTCCTGAGATGGATTTACCGATTGAACTATATTTACCCGTCTTTTTCACCCAAGTGGATTTCCACGTGCTACTGAGTTTTGAGCAGACTACGGATCCATTCGACGCTCTTTTTGATAATATATGTGAAAGAATAATAGTGTCAGCCCAACCATTTCTCCAATATCAAGGGAAGGATTTGTGTTTTGTAGACTTATTTCATTGTCCCTTTTTTCCATGATGGATGAATATTATTTTTTCATTGAATGCCTCCAAGGCATATACTTCGATTTAATGACCAATGATGCTTCTTCAGTCTTTTTCACCTTTTTTCTTAATTATTGATTGAAGTTATATAAAAAATAAACTGACAAACCGTCTGTTCACGGAGGTTGTTGTAGTTTTCATAGTTGCAAGAATTTGATTCTCATAATTGGGTTCATGTTCAGTGTACCACCCTTTTTATATATGAAATTACTTCTTTTTTTAGCCCTTTTTCGTTTGTGCATCTTTCTCCCATGCCTTCCATCGGTCAATAAGCAATCAAAGTTCTCTATACTTCACTACTCATACAGGCTTGACGGAGTTAAGTTGTATTGAGGGAATCTTTTTATCTCAATCACTATGTTTCGACGTATATTTTTTTTTGATGTAGATAGTCTAAATTCTAGTGTTACATCGTATACAAATGTGAGTCAATCCAGGATAACAATTACCAATTTTAACCTCCAATCATCCGATACTCAGGTTCTTCTAGTGGTATTTTTAGGGATCATCCGGGTCTTAATCGTGTTAGTGAACGTATAGTTGAGATTCAATATTATATACCACAGAAATTAGGAGCCTTGATGCCTAACAAGAGTGCCCAAAATGTTCTGGAGCATCCGAAGCTTTACATTGTGAAAGCAACAATATCGCTTTTCTTGAACACCTTTTGAAATATTTGCAGCAAAACGGAGTAGGGAGTGAAGCCTATAAAGATGTGGTGGATATAGCAAAAGATCTACTCTCCAGCCCACTTGAACAATTTGAAATAATCCCATTGATTCCTATGAAAATAGGAAACTTAGATTTCTCATTCACAAATCTATCTTTGTTTATGCTACTAACTCTCAGTTTGGTCCTACTTTTGGTTTATTTTGTTACTAATAAGGGAGGAGGAAACTCAGTACCAAATGCTTGGCAATCCTTGGTAGAGCTTATTTATGATTTGATGATGAACCCGGTAAATGAACAAATATGTGGTCTTTCCGGAAATGTTAAAAAAAAGTTTTCCCCTCGCATCTCAGTCACTTTTACTTTTTTGTTATTTTGTAATCCCCAGGGTATGATACCTTATAGCTTCACAGTTACAAGTTATTTTCTCATTACTTTGGGTCTCTCATTTTCAATTTTTATTGGCCTTACTATAGTGGGATTTCAAAAAATGGGCTTCACTTTTTATGCTTCTTATTACCTGGAGGAGTCCCACTGCCATCAACACCGTTTTAGTACTCCTTGAGCTAATCCCTTATTGTTTTCGAGCATTAAGCTTAGGAATACGTTTATTTGATAATATGATGGCCGGTCATAGTTTAGTAAAGATTTTAAGTTGGTCCTTGGACTATGTTATGTATGAATGATCTTTTATATTTCATAGGGGATCTTGGTCCTTTATTTATAGTTCTTGCATTAACCGGTCTGGAATTAAGTGTAGCTATATCACAAGCTCATGTTTATACGATCTTAATCTATATTTACTTGAATGATGCTATAAATCTTCATCAAAGTGCTTATTTTTTTATGATTGAACAAAAGTGAGTCTGAATGTGTATACTTAGTCGTGGAGCATTCTGAGTCTTTGCTTTAGGGATCATTCCTGCGTATCTCCTTACTTTATAACAGTTATTTCTCCAGTTCTAGAAGGTATAGCTCTCGTCTCAGCTTTTTCTTTTCAATCGGAGATTGTTCCAATTTCCTACTGAGATAGGCAAGCGGAGGGAGAACTAGACGTATCTTGCAAGGAAAAGACAGGTTAGAATGGATAGCTCGCGGGTGGGATTGACGGGATAAATCACTATTGCAGAAGGAGGTAGAACCGGGGGAAGAATTATGGCTATAAAAGTCCTCGCCCTCTTAGGCACATGGTTCTCAAGATTCAATCTCAAAGCAGTACTAAAGATTAGGCAGAAGAAGAACTAGAACTAGAATTCTTCACCCCTCCCCTTGTACCAAGAAGCAAGTTCAGAACATAAGGATAATGTGCTAATCTATTATAAGTTATTAGTTTACGAAGCTATCTTAGATATCTCAAGTAAGGAGACGGGACGAGTTTGATAGTTAGAGTTATATTTCTAGGACGGAAGAGACTATCGGGAAGCTCACACTCGGCCGGGCTCGAAGGAAAAGGTAGAACGTAATATATTTTGTTGGTTCAGCTCATCAAGCTATTACAAAAGAGTCCAGCGGCGGCAAAAAAAAGCCATTTTTACGGTTTGCTTCCATTTCGTAATTAGATCTTCAAGCTTAGTCCAGTCCGGATCTATCCTAAACCAAAGAGCGAGGCTAAGCGAGGGGCATTGCGATACAGTGTTCATACTTGAGTTGCTCAAATCCAGTAGGAATATAAGGAATAGTAGGATCTAGTAGCATCTTGCCTTGGAATGTAGTGAGGGAGCCCGAAGCTATTGAATTATTTCATAACCTAAGGAGAAGAATAGCATTCTTTACCAGTATCATAACCTCTTTATGGGAAATGGAACTTAGATCACGATGTGAACCTAATTATGAGTGGAATTTCGTTGACAAACAAATTCCCCAGAAAAAACTACGAACTAGTCAAAGGACATCCTGCCTTATTCTTCTCCCGTTCAGGACCCCTATTTTCTCAGAGATAGCCTGGTCTGAGCTAGAACAGCAGATTCGTGAGCAAGAGCGTATTTCACCGCTGATTCAATAATAACCATTTTTTCTGGGGAACTTTCATATAAATCTGTTCTTTCTTTTAATCCAATATAAAGGTTCTAAATTGGCTCCTTAATATTCAGGATAATTACATTCTTGAAAGGATCAAGGGCTCTACCCTCTCGCATAAAGTCTTATGCTCTTATCGTTAACCTTCGTGGCTTTTTGCTCATTTGGTCTCGCTATTTCATTCCTAGTTCTCTCTTTCAAGATTCTTTCCATCCTGGGGATTTCTTCTCATTCTGTCCATTCTGCTAGCTGGTGTCGCATTCTCTCTTACTAATTTATTCCCACCCATCTTTACCTCTCCTACTCCACTACTTCTATCTTTCAAGGCGTGATTAATGCGCCTTAAACCACTCTCTTGAAAAAGAACATTTTTAGTAGAGCCTTAGCATGTGAACCCATATGAACATGACCCTTCTTCTTTGCAAAAAAGCTTCTGAATTATCATCACATCAGTAGGCGCAGAAAGCAAATCTTGGTCTTAACTTATTGAAAATCTCAAAGAGATTGCTTAGACAAATCTTTTTGTGTGAGGCCGTTGTTCCCCACCTTTCTTACCTTGTTTTTTGGGCTTCCAATTCTGTGACTCATAAGCCTTCCGTATCTAAAGATAGATGGCTAAACTGCGGGTTCCGTAGTTAACTAAGAAGGCTATCGATTGTGTTAGAGAGGAAAGGAAACCCGGGACTGAAAACAAAAAGGATAGGAATGAATTGAATAAAGAAATAATATATAAAACCTTGAGAATTTTCTCTTCTCGGCAATGGTTGAGAGTAAAAAAGGGGAAGTTTCCTGTCTTAGTTTCACTTTCTTGAACTGGATACTACCGCGCAACATGCCCTTGCTTGGTGGGTCGTTAATTAATCAGTTTTAAAAAGAAGGATGGATTTCTACCTTGCTTTGAGTCGTCAGGCTAGTAAAGCGCTACTTCTAAAATGATCGTTAAGGTCATTCACTCGATTCCATCGGTGGCTCTGCTACCAATGGATCAAGATATGATGCCTGCCTATCATGCCAAAGGCGCTGCTAGTGGATATGCCAAAGATGTCCTGGCTTTGAACCGGGTACTTGAAATGCTAAAGGTACTTCTTATGGTCCTGCTTCAACCACCCTTCATTCTCTACCTTTTCTTTAAAAAGTTAAGCTACTTAGACTGATGTTGGTGATGTCGAAGGGAGATACCTGGACCTGGAGCTACTTGTCTTGATTTTTATTATATTAGAATTCGAGGAAGGGAAAAGAAGGTGATAATCAAGAAAAGGAAAGAAGAATGTTAAAGAAGTCCCTATAAGTACTTCACTTAGCCTTTCTATAGTCTTTCTTCCCCTCTTCCCTCAAAACGCGCTCTTTCATCTATGCGCATGGTTCTTACTTTCATTTCCCCCCTCCTCATGTAGGAGCGCATCTTGTTTTCAAAGATGAGTTGTAGAGGAGTCGGTTCGATCACCCCACATATCGACGATTTTTTAATATCTTATCCTAGGCCCATCTAGTTGATCGAGGGATAGACGAGTATAAAAAAGGGATGAAGAATCTTTTATTTGATCTTGATTTGATGTATATGTTACGATGCCTTCGTATGAAAGAGGATTGGGGGTACGACAGATAAGAAGAGCTACCCAAAAAGGGAAAAAAGAGTATGAGGGGCAGCGGCTCACCAATAATAAGAAGAATTAACATTCTCGTCCTGAAAAATAACCAACCTGTTAAGGCATCTTTCTCAATGACCATCCTCTCCCATTCTAGTTCTTTTATCTTTTTAGGGACAAGTTCATTTTCATTCCCTCGATATGTCCTGGTGTGAAGAAACTTCGTGATCCAATAAATTCCCAAAAATCGGATGACACAAGGCGAACTAGAATAGGCTGATTGATCGAGGTAGCGACAGGCTCAAATCGAAAGGAACCGCGCGTATGCTAGAAAGACGTATAGGCAAGCCTTTGTTTATGATCATATGGATCGCTTTTCGTGAATTTTCTTTCCATAGGCATAGATTGCAGTCTAACCAGCTTTCTAATTTTTGGGGACCGAGAATCAGTCTTTTGATACTCCTCGAGCCTACTCTCATCTTTCGAATGTTGCTTCCGATTTAGTTGGTGTAGACGCTGAAGGATCAGCTGACTACTAGATAGGAAAGGTTTTCGATCGAAGCTCTCGAACCTATTCCAAAGTCACTGTAGGATTCGGTTTCCGATCCGGTTGATGTTTCGACATCCCGAATCGAGGTGGCTATAAACTCAGGTTTGCCTACCTCTCTAGTTACAAATAGAGGATAGGGGCTTTGAAGTCTTAATTTAAGATAGAAATCTCGCTAGAAAACTAGCCATATCGATCTAGGTAAGTGGTGACAACGAAAAGGCTTTTAAGCCTGAGGGGTGGTAAGTGAAGTAGGATAAAATAGTATTGAACCAGGGTGGGCTGAGGAGGCCCTATGTAGTCTGTCTTTTCATGGGTGGCAGGTAGAGAAAAAAGCTATTATTAAACCTTTTGGAACTGGAGATGAAGAGTTGTTTAAAGACCTTTTCAATAACCACTTTGCAGAGGGCAGGTATCATGCTCAATAGAATCAGACTTTGCTATGTCAATAGTCAATAGGAGAGAGAAAGAAAGAGAACAGTAAGAGGAGGCCTTTTTTCTTTATATTTCACTATTTCAGAAATCGAATCATCATGCATTTTAGGCCCTTCTAAAAGCCATGAGGTGCGAATCATCATGCACTTTAGGCCCTTCTGAAAGCCATGAGGCAGGGTCACACGTGTAGCAAAAGACTGAGCTTGCTCATGTTCTCATGCTTCACACAAACCCATGCTAGGAAGCTTGAAAGCCATATCATATCATATGGATTTAGAAGTCCGATCAAAAACTCGAAAAAAGGACTGTGAAGGCTTGAATGGATGGCTTTCGAGGCTAGGGCTCGATCCTGCATAATTCAGACTATCTAGTATCTCTTTAATTTACTTAATGCACTCACAAGCATTCACATCGCTACCCTAGCTTCGTGTTAAGGGCACAACAACAAGAACAACTTACTTTATTGACGTAATATTCATTCACAGTGGCCAGGCGGACCGTTCTGAAGACGGAGGGCCCTAAGAAAGCCAGAAAGAAGAAACCAATATAGGAACTTCAACTAAGAAAAAAGAAGAAGAAGAAGAATTGATTAAGTAAGGTAGTCTCCATAAGGCTTTTCTTTTTCTCGGTATGCCGCTCCACGAGCAATGAGTGCCACACATGAGCGGAGCAAAAAGAAAGCAAGGGGAATTCTTCTCTTATTTGGGGAGAAATCATTTGATTGCGTAATGAATATAGATCCATGTATTTCTTGTTCCACTAGTTAAGACCAAATTCTCACATGTCCCTTTCATTATTACAACCTTCTTTTTTGATGTCAAAGACCAGAAGCTACACACAAATTCTTATTGGATCTCAGTTGTTCTTAACAACGATGTCTATTTATTTAAGTCTTTGGGTAGCACCACTAGATCTTCAACAAGATGGAAATTCTCATATTCCACTTGTTCCTTATTTACCTGGGTGCACTGCATTTTCAAAACCTTTCTGTCAAACCAGCTCCTATTTCAATCCGTGCTGGACCGATCGATATACCAATTAGCCAACTGGTGGAATACATTGCATCAACCTGGGAGCATTAGCCGATCTGGTACATCAATACATGTTCCTATGCCCATTCCAATCTTGTCTAACTTTTCTAACTCCCCCTTCTTAACTTGTATCTTGTTCGTTCTGGAAACACGTCTTCCTATTCTATCTTTTCTCGAATCTCCTTTTACGGAAGAAATAGAAGCTCGAGAAGGAATATCAAAACCTATTTCACTCGCTGAGTCTTTTCCATCCATGGCTGAATGGTTAAAGCGCCTAACTCATAATTGGCAAATTCGTAGGTTCAATTCCTACTAGATGCATGCCAATGGGACCCTCCAATAAGTCTATTGGAATTGACTTTGTATCAATGGAATCTCATCATCCATACATAGTGAATTGATGTGGTATATTCATATCATAATGAACAGTAAGAACTAGCATTCTTATTGAGACTTTCACTCATAGGGAAGAAAATCGATTTATAGATGGAATCAAATATGCATTACAGACAAAAGTATTCAGTTATTGGGTTAAAATTAATATACTTCTAATGACGAATTAGGATCAACTAGGACAGAAATAAAGCATTGGGTCGAACACTTCTTTGGTGTCAAGGTAATAGCTATGAATAGTCATCGACCTCCAGGAAAAAGTAGAAGAATGAGACCTATTATGGGACATACAATGCATTACAGGCGTATGATCATTACGCTTCAACCGGGTTATTCTAGTCCACCTTTTATAAAGCAAAGAACTTAAATCAAAATACTTAATAGCATGGCGATACATTTATACAAAACTTTTACCCCGACCTCACGCGATGGAACCGTAGACAGTCAAGTGAAATCCAATCCATGAAATAATTTGATCTATGGACCGCATCATTGTGGTCAAGGTCGTAATGGCAGAGGAATCAGTACCACAAGACATAGAAGGGGAGGTCATAAGAGTCTATATCATAAAATCTATTTTCTACGGAATGAAAAAAACATATATGGTAGAATCGTAACCACTGAATACGACCCTAATCAAAATGCATATTTGTCTCATACACTATGGGGATGGTGAGAAGAGATATATTTTACATCCAGATGGGCTATAATTGGAGATACCATTCTTTTTGGTACAAAAGTTCCTATAAAAATGGGAAATGCCCTACCTGGTTTGAACTATTGATTGACGACGAAACCTAGAAATTGATCACTGATCCAATTTGAGTACCTCTGCAAGATAGACCTCAACAGAAAACTGAAGAGTAAGGACAGCAAGTGATTGAGTTCAGTAGTTCCTCATATAAAATTATTGACTGATGAGATATAATATTATGGAGAAGCAAGAATTCTTTCAAGCACCGATAGAACCGGAAGCACCTATTCTTTCAAAGAGAGGAGGACGGGTTATTCACATTTCATTTGATGGTCAGAGACGAATTGAAAGCTAAGCAGTGGGAATTCTAAAGATTCCCCGGGTGGAAAATAGAGATGTCTCCTACCTTACCCATAATATGTGGTAGTATTGACCTAATTTCATAGAGTCATCCGATCTGAATGCTACATGAAGAACATAAGCTAGATGATGGAACGGGAAGACCTAGGATGTAGAAGATCATAACAAGAGTGATTCGGCTGATTTGGATTCATATATATATATATATATATATCCACCCATGTGCTACTTCATTCTACGATATATAGAAGATTCATCTCTATAGATATCATCATCTATATCTAGAAAGCCCTATGCTTTGAAAGAAGCTTCTACAGTTTGGGAAAGGTTTTTGATTGATCAAAAGAAGAATCTACTTCAAACGATATGCCCTTAGGCACGTCCATACCTAAGATAGAAATCACACTTGAAAAGGGGGACAATTAGCTAGAGAAATGGATGAGATAGGAGCAGAGTCGTGAAAAGAGCTAAAAGCATTCTCTACATACGAAAGCACCAAGTACATTTGCTTATGAAAGAAGAACAACTTATTCTGTAACAGATTTTCAACCTCCCTTCGGGAAGAGCAATTTTCCCTTTCCTTGCGCCAGTTATAGTCATGAGATGACTTTTCCCTTAGTCTTTTCATTCACAATCTCTCTCTACCCACCGCTTTCCTTGTGGGTCGAGACTCCTTTTCAGTCGCCCTCTACGACTAAGTCAGTTGAGCTCTTTCGGCTACTAGACCAGCAATGATCTTTTCCTCCTGTTGGTTTTCTTACTTAAATATTTGCATCCTTAGAGTGAGTCCCTTTTTTTGGAAAAACATTCTGAGCCGGTAAGCAAGACAAAGCAAGTCAATGTGGGAAAAAAGCTCTTGATGGCCATAAACCTGAATAGTTGGAGTGTGTAGGATCACTCCTGAAACTTTATTCCTTTATATTTATATAAGGAATACTCTTGGTTGGTCGAAGTGGGGTTTCGTCCCCTTGCCTTGTGACCTAGGTATTCATTTTCTGGTTTCCCAAACTTTTTGTATGTAAAAAGGCCTAGTCTTCCATTTTTCAGCTTTTAAAAAACTCGTGCTCGAGCTACTCGGCTAACTCTGGTTCTTTTGAAGAAGTCCTTGATCTGAAAAGAGAAATCAACACCATGCTTGATCCATTGACTGATCAAACCATGTTTTTTAATACTCAATGGGATTTGGAGGACCAGCAAGGCGCAAGGAAAGAACAATCGCTAATTTGACGAATCAATTGAAGAGTAAACATATGTGGTGGCTCCTAAATGAACTTTTCTCCTACATTATGTCTGGTCATTTTATTAATAGTAAGGGGCATAGGGGTACCATTTCTTTTCTCTGTCCCACCGGTGATTAAGCCAATCATTTACATATGTTGGTATAGTTCAATACATAATAATTGGGTCCACTATAACTATAAATAATAGTAAAAGTAAGGTAGGCCTTAATGTGGTAGGTGATCTGGAACAAACTATGAAACTACGCCCGCAGACTCTAGATCCCGATCGCTATTCGATGGATCTTCTAATGGATAAACTTTCACTTATGCTTGCTCCAAAATGGGGTGGGCTATAGTAGAACGGATGCTGGAATATTGGTTTACTGGGCCAATGACGCTCTTTACTTAAACTCCCTTAACCCACCTCCTCCCTTTGCCGGGAGGAAGGACTAGGATTATGCATTCAATGGCTTTCGATGTATGATTGATGATGGGTGTGGAACGGAGGCGTAGTCAAACTGGGTTGGGCACTCTACAGTAGAAGACTTTGAATGAAATCCCTCATTTACGTGCCGGGTACATTTTGAAGCTAGGGATAAAGGAGGAGGCGAGCCAATCTTTTCCTGTTTTCTTCGATAGTAGATGCTTTTTTTTTGGGTTAGACAGATCGTTCTGGTGTTCTTTCCTTCTGTTGAAAAATGAGATATTGCTACTTGTTGTTGCTAGGGATGTTTATATATCATATATTTTTCTCATTCAGCTAAAACTTCAAAGTGCGTGCCCTTACGTTTCTCCGCTCTAAGAAAAGCCTACCATACGCCTGTTGTTTTTTAGCAGGCTTAGGAGAGAGAGCTTACTCAAGCTGTAGTAGTAAGGGAACTAGAAGTGAGCTCAAATTACCACTAAATTAAGTAAGCGCGAGTGGATTCATTGCTCACCCGAACTCGATTCCTCTTGCTCCAAGTATATGGGACAAATGAAGGGAAGCTAAGAGAAATCCCAATAAAATAGGTAAATAGGCGTCATTCAAAGGATTTATCCTCCCATCATTCAGTCGACCGGTACAATCCCACCTTCAAGTTCAAGAGTCCTAAGTCCAATACCTTATACCTTTAAAATAGGAGATCGGTTCACCTCATCTATTTTCTTTCTTTCTAGCAGCAGGAGTTGTGTTGTGCTAACCTTCTCCATGGAGGCTATAGCATCAGAAGGGAATGGTATGAGGGTGGGATTGGATGGATCTACGACTCGGTGATGGAGAAGCACATACAAAACCGGTGGTTAGGCGGACGCCCCATTATTTGTGGTGTTGCAATGAATCCAGTGGATCATCCTCATGGAGGAGGGCGCACGAAAGGAGGTAGACCTTCAGTGTCAACTTGAGGGAAGCCCACCAAAGCTGGATTTTGGGCAGTGGTGGGGAAACGCAGAAATGCGTTCATGCCACGATGATTTATATGGAAGGGCAGTTTTGTTGATGAATTCCTGTTGAGAATGAAGAAGAATCCTTTTTTTTGACTTGTCTATATTTTATATGGAAATACATTCATTTATAGACTCAAGTTGATTCGATGGCTCTTTCATTTTCTTTGTACCGCCCTTCTCCAGTGCGACAAAATCACCCATTGGTGGGAACTGTTAGTTTTTTTTTAAATATGGTAGAGCTAGGACAGTTATTGTATGAGGTCTACCCAATTCTAGATGCAGAGGCGCATAATAGATCGATATGAATATCATGAGCTGCCCCGTAATAAAACCAGTTGTTGCTAATACCTTCTTCTCGGTTCCTTCTTCCATAACCAGAGCTCGGAGAAGGAAGAGATAAGAGGGCCCTATAGAGAATGTGGTCAGAAATCCATAATAGAGTCAGACCACAACGACCGAATTGATTATTTTCATGCATAAGGATCATAGATTACCTAGTAGAAAATATTGCAAAATAATCACAAACCTCCCTTATTTCTTTTTTATTGCAATTTCTTTGGATTATTATATGACGATTTTTGAACTTTCCATATTTAGAAAAGAAATAGAAAGAGATAGACTAGAAACAACATATGTTTTCTCAATGGAACCAAAGGATATTAAATGAATGGAATTTGGATATGGATGGAATATAATGCAATAGAGCCACTTTGAGGTTCCCTCTGAAATGAGCAATGTAAGAGAGCTACTAGGAAAAAGTTTCGGGAGTTACGAAGGAAACTTCGAGCTCATATAGTTCATGGTTTGAGAGCGGGAATTGAACACTATGAGATCGAATCTCAAGGAAGAAGTGGGAAGGAAAGGTTGGTTGCACATTTTCTGGGAGTAATGCCTCATTTCTCTCTCCCCCAAGGACTCAGTCTCTCGGGTATCTATCAATATATAGAGATCTTGCCTCTGTCGCTGCATAGAGTGATCTTCTTCAATCTCCGAGTTCGAAGGGTAGAACAAGGGAAGGTCAAGGCTTTCCTCTCATTACTCTTTCCACGAAAAAGTCAGCATCTTAGCCCGAAGAGTAATGATTTCTTCCTCTGCATCTGCTGCTATTGATGTGTCTACTCCCATTGACTTTCTGAGTAAGATCAGTAGGCGAGAATCTCACATCCGGCTCCATAGAAAGAAAGATCAGAGTCATCTTATCTTTACTACTCCCTAGAATCCCCCAAGTATTACTTAAGATCTTAACGATTCTTCGAATAACAATCTTTCATATCCCATTCAATATGCTGGGAAAGCAACATATATTGACCAAGTTAAGACCTTATACAAAGAGAGTGTCCAACCAATAACGACAAGCAGCCTTGCACTAAACAAGTCGTAGTGTAAGCCTTTTCCCGTGTGCGCATTATTGTTGATTAGTCAGTTTTTTCTGGAGTAAGAAATCCAATAGGGATTCAAAATCTACCATAACATCAGGAGATGAGGTAGAACAATAACTTGGGTTGACCTTCTTTATAAAGATCGATCTGGCAGAGGAGAAGTAGATCTATTCAAGTACAAAGCAAGGTGGAAAGTCTAAATTTAATGTTGCGATTGATGACCGTAGCAATAGTCAAAGGCACTGGAGGGAAGCTGCTTGGGAGGTGGCTTATGTTGTTGAAAGCCTAGCTCATCCTAGCATGGCATATCTGTATCCCCTGATAATGATCATTCATATTCGATATCATGAATAGGTATGCTTGTCAACCATTTCTATATGCGAGATGGAGGGCTGCTTTGGTTTAGAGCTATTCCCATTAGGCTACTTTCTCCTCGTCTTATCGATATATCACATCTTACAGGGCGTATTTCATCAAGTAAAGGCTCGTGATAACACTCTTGTGGAACTAGGCTCTCTTAAGATCGTGCGAAAAAGTTCTTCTTTACTGAGAAGATTGGCATGATTATTTCTATAAGTAATAGAATGTATGAAGTCAGACCGAGAATGGATAGATCTCTTTTACCCGGGGGTCTAACTGGATACCTTGAAAAGCTCTCATATTTTTTTCTTGAACAACAGAATCAAGAGGAGCAGAGCGAACAAAATCCATTTTGGGGTGAATTCCCCCCCTAAAGTTGGCGCTAATTGAACCCTAGATTATGAGAGTGATTCAACGCTCTCATGAGATCTCATTGGCATGCCCTACCAAATGAAAAAGAAGTCGCAGGAGCTTTAAGCCACTCACCTTTACAATAAGGAAGGAAGCGTGGAAAGCCAATTGCACTATAAGGAGATGAGCAAGTGTTGAGTGTGAATTCCCCGACTCCATTCCTATTTATTAGCCTTCTTTCTAATTCAACATCAACTTCGTTAGATAACTAATTGATCCTCGTCCATCTTTGGCTGCCTGTTAGGAGTATTATGTTGGAACTATGCGATCTCGTTACAACGTTAGGGAAAGTAGTGTCGATATTGGTTCAAATCCAATTCGTGAGATGGCAGTGATCTTTAGCCGGTCATGGCCATAATGTGCTATTTTGTTTCCTCTGACTCATTGGAACCTTTTTTTTCTCACGAAAAATGATTCCTGTAAAGCAAACTAAGAGCGGGGAAGTAACTAGGGCATCCATAAGCTCACAAATTAGGATGCGTGATTGACACATCTTTTCTTTTCAAATGATCAGGGATTTCCTTTTTGACTGGGAGGGTAAGCACTAGAGAAGGGCACCTGCTCTCCAATTTCTATTCATTGTTATCTGTACCGAACTTATATATTCCAAAGGCGAGAGTCATTCTTTCAATTCAGTAGAGCGATAATCCAAATTTTAGGAGTATACCGGGGCCATTCTTCTAAGAAATAATAAAAGTAGGGCAATAGTTGACTCTTCACACTTACCCCATCTCAGCATTCATTGAAAATCTCGCCAATAAAATGATCAAAAACCACCTGGTCGAGTTTGTTTCTCCCTTCCTTTTGGTGTTTAGGATGTTCAGTTGATATAAGAAGAGAAGGAAATGAGCAGAATAAGAACCATCGGATGCAGTCTTTCGCTCTCAGCCAAGCCAACAAATCTTCCTTACCAAGCGAAGCCCCCAAGCCAGGAATAGAAAGAAGGTCCGCTCAGAATAGGGATTTTGTAATGTAATCGAATATGCGGAAGACTTTGAATTAGACGATTGTCCTAAAGTCGGGTCCTTTTCCTCTTATTGTTGTCGAAAAAAGCCTGTAGCACTGGACTTGGTTAGCTTCTAAAAGCTATGAGGTTAGAATTGATACTAAGCTCCCCAGTCTCGCTACACCCTTGCTTTTTAGCGCTCCGTGGGAAAAGAAAGAGAGAAGAGCGAATTCTCTAGCACTGGTTACTGAATCAATGACAGCGTAATGCCTTACCACTCTCGCATTGAGTTCGATCCGCATATGAACTCTTCTTCATACGCTTACTATCTTAACTCTCTCAGCGGAATGACAAACCCTAGAAAAGAGTTCACATCCACTACAGCTTCGTCCCAAAGCATCAATGGAGATGCCAGTGCCTATTCAAGGCTTTTCCTCTTAGGTGGGAGAGAAAAGAGATATTCAGCTTTCAAGCTTAGAAGAAAGAATCTTTATCCCTCTTCTACCTTACTATAAGCTATTTATCTATGCCTGCCAAAGCCATCCATCCCAGATTTAACCAAACCTAAGGACTTTCTAAACAACCTTGATTGAGGGAGAAAGCCTTTTCTAGGGTAGGAGTTTACACAGAATAGTTGGGATAACTTTGGCTAAAAAAGACTAGTAAAAGGTCTTATATTTACCCTCAGAGAACTAAAACTCCCGTTACGGAGAGAATTGACTACTTTCTTCTCGGTCGATCCGTGTAGTCTAGGGCAGTAGATTTGGTATCTAAATGAATTTGTCACGCTTCCTTCATTGCTTTATTCATGTCTGGACTTCCCCAAAAAAGATATTGAAAGAATAAAAAGATTTTTGGATATTTTATTTTGAATATCGATAGACGTGCTGCCAATTCTAGTTTTAAACTCCCGCATACTTCTTTCATAGATTTCAACCGATTGTAGACGGCTTGATCAGGATAAAAAATGCCCTTCACCTTACCTGCAATTTGATTATTATTTGAAGCGGATCTGGAAGAGAAGAAAATTCTATCTTCGTCTGTTCAATCAGTCAGTAGGTGACCTTTGCTTTCATGGCTTACCATCCATCACGGGACCATTTCAAATCCACACTGCACTGCCTCTACATTGCGGCAGAGAGCTTTTAGAACTCACATGCGAGGGGCACGGGGTCGGAAAGCGACTTTGGAACACCATCCCTTTTGAAAGAGTGGGATTTCAGGATCAAATTGACATCTCGATTACATACACTATTTCGAAGTCACAGAGTCCACGCCAATTCAGTTATCCAAAGCATGTCAAATGGCTTGTCCACTTCTCATGTAGGAAAAAACCTCCCCCGGACAAACAAAAAGGCTTTTTCAGCCTACAAACTTTTAAGGGCCTCTACGATTGATGAATAGAAGACCTACTTACTAAGATTGATCAATCTATTGAATGCAAGAAAGCATCTCCGATGTTTTCCTCAGATCTTGAGCCAACTCATCTTTTTTTTACTCTAGATCCCACCCCATTTAGCTAGCAGCCAAGCAAGCAGCGCCTCCCGCAAGCAGCAGAGAAAAAGATCTGGTAGCATCCTCAGCTTCTATATGAATAGGTCTACTGCACTTCTTTTAGTAAGAGATTTACCAAGAGTGGTCCCTACCTCTCGGGAATAGGTAGTACTGGGCTCGCCCCTCGGAACAAAGAAAAAGGGAGTGAAAGCCCATATTCCAGCTATAATGGATCTATATCCAATCAGCCAATCCGGCAAAGTGATCTATCGCCCAGTTGGATCTGAAGCTACGACTTGCTTCGGAGGTTAGACAACTTTGACGAGCGTTTGAGCGCTTAGCTACTCCGCCACATGACCTGATTGTCCCCTAGTATTGCTGTCGATGTTCAGGCTTGTTGCTTAAAGTAAAATCATTTCAAGGAACTTTCATCAACTTGCATGTGTTAAGCATAACACTACGTTTGTTTACAAATCGGCTAAAAACTGGCTTTTTGGCTTAGTTTAAAGGTCGATTCTCGAAAATGCTTATTTAAGCTATTACTTTAGAAGCTGACCTTCAAAAGATCGGGAATAGAATAGTGGATGCCAAAAAAAGTAGGGTTTTGTGATTGGAAAGTACGTCGAATTTTTGTTTGGAATGCGATATAAAGTCTAGTCTTTATAACTTTACGGAAAAGAGCTTCTTTTCAATCAACAGAAGGAAGTATGAAAAGAATACTCTTTCTTTTCCTCTACACCCATATTTCGGGTTGACCCTTGGAACCACTACAAATGGGAAAGCAGCTAACAACTCAAGGGCAATCAGATAATAAGTAGTGAAACAAATACCGCTAGTGGCAAAGTCGAAAGAACGCATTTGCTGATCTACTTTTTTATGCTTTAGTCGACAGGTTGGTGTCCTCGGACAGCTTTCTCAATACAGAGTTGGAGGTTAGGCGAGTTAAACCTTCCGCCCTTAGCCATACCTCTACTTTCTCGTTAACTACCTTTTGCTTCGGCGGCTGTGTTATTCATTTTCTACGGGTTAGTCAACGGGTTTCCGCATAGGTGGCTTCCTCAGATGAGATCATTTTCCTTTGATTGCCTTACCCTTCCACTCTATAGTTCCCCTCTCACCCAGCTTAATATCAGTATTTTTTACTAGAAAAGAATCGGCTATTGAGTAGGCACTCAGCAGCTAGATAGGTTGTCATTGCTTTGTCCCTGAGTCATGTCCTAAGAGAATGATATACTGACCTATTCATAGCCTTAACAGTAGCTTCATAAACTACCAAAAGGATGGAGCAAGATCCGAAGCGGTGTCTATTTTATCATACAAGTTTCATTTTAGAGGAGTAGAAGACCCATTGGTCACGCTTCTCTACGCTTCCTTTCGATATGCAAAATGGGGCTCGAAACCTTCATTGCTTTGTCGGGAAGTTTATCCTTGGCATACGCCTTCCTGCGCTTAGAATGACTGATCTGAGTATGCCTTTGTCTAGTCGATAGTCTGGTAGTGCATGTCTCTCTGTATCGGATGTTCCTATTTCGTCAGTCGTCTTTCTCTGAGAATTGAGTTCGTGGAGACTGAACTTAAGGTCCTGAAGTAGGGTAGCCTAATTGCGGTTGACGATGTGGTCTCTTTAGTTTCATGTCCGTCTTACTTGCAATAGCCTTTATATAATATGGATTGGGTTTGCCCATTGCTTTATCTGCAGGTGCTAGTATATCTATGTTGTCAGTTTCTTGATTCTTACAAGAATCCATTTTTCGATTTGATTTCTCACTTGAATGATTCAATCATCATTTCTTCTCCTATAAGATTTCTATGCTCCATGTCCCCCTTTTCATAGGATCTTTCTTTTGTCCCTAGGGGTCGATCAAACTAGAAATATCAGAAGTCAATTCATCGAGACAGGTCGAGACTGGGTTTTGCACTCTTTCCACTGGTTTTACCGGTTAGATGACTGATTACGGGATTTATCCTCTTTATCTTTGAGTCTCGTATCCCCTTGGCTATGAATAGATCACCCCTGACTCAGTCTTTGTTTACGGGTCGGATTTTCATATCATCATATACACAAAAAAAAGGATCGAGCGACCTAAAGGTAGAGCTAGAGTCCGGAGCTACCGAAGGAATCAACCTATTTTATTTGCTGGCTAAATTCTTTTGAGTAAGGATTGTTTAACGCTCACTTGATAGACGGAGGAAAGGCTGTGATTTGCTGGGGGAAGAGCTGTCAGAATCTCGACTCTGAGAGACGGTAGTGAAGGCGCTTTATGCTCTATTCGACTATCGAAGGTCTAAGTTTTACGAGAGGACTATAGATAAGCAATAGCTTTATGCCTATAGACTTTGATGAAAGAGGCTATGACGGGCTATCGAATCTAGCTAGCTATGATCTCGCTCGATCAACTCTAGTGTCAAAGTTGACTCAAGAATTGTTTGACCGCTTAGCTGAGGGGTCTATTATTTTCTGAGAGGGGTCGTACATTAATGATTGCATCCTCTGTACCTCTTTATTTTTTGGCATAAGCTATTTGCACTTCTGTGTTTTTTATAAACTAATTTCCTACTATCGGATGACGTTTTCCTTTTGAAGCGAAGCTCTTTTGGTCGTATACCAGATTACAAGGCCCTACAACTATTCTGGTGTGCATGCTATCCCCACCTAGCGCACCCTATACCGCTCACAAGTTGGAACCTCGTTCTCGTCAATGTGTATTTTTTTGTTATATCCCAATCATAAAAAGAAAGGGTCTCGCTGTTTCGATCCCTCTTCAGGCCATGTTTTCATCTCCAGGCATGTGATCTTTGATGAATTCTCATTTCCATTTGCTACTATCCAGTCTCCAGGTTCTACTAATGGCACTTCTTATGATGATATGGTTTTCATCCCTATGGTGCGTACTGAGGAGCATGTCACCCCTGTGACTCCTCCGCCGGCAGCTCCTACTATGGAAGTTTTATCACCACTTCCTTCTAGTTTCCCTACTCCAGTTGAGATTAGTTATGCCACTAATGCAACGATTTCGACTGCTTCTAGTATTGCCGGTGATTCGATTACTATTCCTGCTATTGATGTTGAAACAACCCCTGCCACGAGACACCTAATCGAAGAAGCGCCTTTCTATCCTCTTTTTTATTGATAATTCAACATCCAGTTCATAGAGAACTGCCTACTCCCACCTCGACCGATAAAAATATCTAAGGCTTCTTTGAAGAAAGTCAAGCAGGAATAGATGGAATGTAGGAAAGAGCTTGAATGACCGATTTAACAAGAGGTCGAATCCATTGTCATTCTTGTTTACGAGATTCCAAGGCGCTTCACCAGAAGAAAGATTCCTCAAAATGCGATTCATATTAGTTATGTCACCAACCTCTTTTCATATAATCGTTTCTTACAAGAATCGGGTGTTCGATCCTTACTCTTACTAAGACTCCACTATTTCATTCATTCATTCTCGGTGCAAAATTGTCCAGCTAGGGAACTCTTCATCAGCCGCTAATTCAGATGATTCGTTTGTGACTTCCACTTTTTAGAAATCCAAAAAGGAAAAGCAGCGCACGTGAGGCAAGATGAAGAGGGCATTGCTTGGGAAGTCAACCGATTTCACATTCCATACATCTCTACCCTGTACTCACACTCCCTTTTCAAGAACAGATCTAGCAGATAGGATACTACTTCATTCCCATGAAGGAGAACTCCCTCTTCTTGCTTGCATGAAGTCACTATTGGGGAAGTCCCTCCCATGTTAGGAAGTTGAGTAGGGGCACGCCTTAAGGAAATGACTTAGTTTCTCGGGTATCTATCAACATATAGAGATCTTGCCTCTGCGTCTGCTGCTATTGATTTGTCCGCTCCTGTTGACTCTTTTTGAGTAAGATCAGTAGGCGAGAAGCTCACATCCGGCTCCATAGAAGGAAACATCAGAGTCATCTTATCTTTACTACTCCCTAGAAGCCCCCAGGTATTACTTAAGCTCTTAACGATGCTTTGAATAGCAATCTTTCATACCCTATTCAATAGACTTGTTAGGAAAGCAACATAGAGTGACCAAGATAAGACCTTAGACGAAGAGAGTGCCTAACCGATCACGACAAGCAGGCTTGAACTAAGCAAGTCGTAGTCCCAGCTTTTTTTCTCCTTCGATAGAGTTAGATTGGAAGAGTTAGCATGCGGGGTCATTTTCACGTGTGCGCATTATTGTTGATTAGTCTGCACTTTTCTTTGTACGCAAGTAAGCAATTGACCTTAGATTGTATCGAGCTACATTCCCTTCTCATAAGATGATGCTGTAAGCTACGGGCCATAAAATCTCCGACGAAGCTTAAAGCATGCATGAAGAGCGTTGAAGGGGGCCAACAAGCCCCTTTCCTTTGAAAGAAATGCCTTATAAACTACAGGACATAGAAGCAGGCTAACAAGTGGATTGAATCTTTTTTTCCTAGTAGCGAACCTTTGACTCGTTCCCAAAATCATCTCCTCCGGACCCTCGATAACCAAATCCCACATGTACTATCACGAGGAACTGGTTTTCACAATAATAATAAATAAATGGAGTGCACCGGGAAATCCACCGGAGAGAATGTCTCAGCATAATAGTGACATGGGATTGAAGTCTAGCCTTTCCGCCCTCCCTTTGAAGTAATTCAATCTTTTCAGCCAGAGGTTCCAAAAACTACTATAATTAAGAAACTACTATAATTGAATTCGACATCAGTGGTTTCGAGCGTTACCTACGACAATTGAAAAGCATGGACATTTTGGAAATGGAAATCATAGATAGATAAAAAGAGAGATGTGGAATACATCTCCTAAAATAGAAAGATGTACAAAGAGAAACGAAACTAAGGCACATCGGAGTCGTCCCAGGGAGCATTTGGGTGTAATTGTTTGAACTCCCGGATGAAGGCCTTCAAATCATTAGCTATTAGGATGAGAAATCGCTCTTTCCGCCTGGCGAGGGATTAGGGGTCTCCCTCATCCAAGAGAATATCGATTGCTCACCCGACATCGACCTCTTTACCCACCGAGATGGAATGACTCAACATGAGGGTGATAGAATTTCTCTTTAGCCTCTGGTCTTTCAAAACCGAGTACTTGAAATGCTAAAGGTACTACTTATGGTCCAGCTAAAGTGCCATCTCTTGTTCAACCTCCCTATACTCCAGGGAACCCATTATCCTAACAAATTCTCCCATCCCCCGCCCACTAAAATCCACCCTTAGGAAGCATTCATCCAACTCAAAATTTCTTAAGAGAAGAAAAGTGAAGAGAAGATTGGAAAGTAGTAAGCCCGGTTCACCAGGTTCTACCACTGTAGGGCCCAATCATAGTCAAAAGAAGAGTTTGATCCTGGCTCAGAAGGAACACTAGCTATATACTTAACACATACAAGTCGAACGTTATTTTCGGGGAGCTGGGCAAAAGGAAAAGAGGCTCCTAGATAGAGGTAGCTTGTCTCTCCTAGGAGGTAAGAAGAGTTGAGAACAAAGTGGCGAACGGGTGCGTAAAGCGTGGGAATCTGCCGAACAGTTTGGGCCAAATCCTGAAGAAAGCCAAAAAGCGTTGTTTGATGAGTCTGCGTAGTATTAGGTAGTTGGTCAGGTAAAGCCTGACCAAGAAAATGATGCTTAGCTGGTCTTTTTGGATGATCAGCCACACTGGGACTGAGACAAGGCCCGGACTCCCACAGGGGCAACAGTGGCGAATCTTGGACAATGGGCGAAAGCCCTTGGACAGTGAATGAGGGAAATACCGCTTGTAAAGATCTTTCATCGAGTGCGCGATCATGACAGGACTCAAGGAAGAATCCCCGGCTAACTCCGTGCCAGCAACCGCGGTAAGAAGGGGGGGAGCAAGTGTTCTTCAGAATGACTGCCGTAAAGGGCACGTAGGTGGTGAATCAGGCTGCCAAAAATTGACGGAATGCTCTCAAAACCAATTAACTTGAGTGAGACAGATGAGAGTGGAATTTCATGTGTAGGGGTAAAATCCGGAGAACTACGAAGCTACGCCAAAAGCAAAGGAAACTCTCTGGGTTCCTACCGATGCAGAGGTGCGATAGCATGGAGAGCGAACATGATTAGATACCCTGGTAGTCCATGCCATAAACGATGAGTGTTCGCCCTTGGTCTACGCGGATCAGGGTCCCAGCTAATGCGTGAAACACTTCGCCTGGGGAGTACGGTCACAAGACCGAAACTCAATGGAATTGACGGGGGCCTGCACAAGTGGTGGAGCATGTGGTTTAATTCGATACAACACACAAAACCTTAACAGCCCTTGACATATGAACAAGAAAATGTGTCCTTAATGGGATGGTACTTACTTTCATACAGGTGCTGCATGGATATCGTTAGCTCATGTCGTGAGATGTTTGGTCAAGTCCTATAATGAGGGAAACCCTCATTTTGTGTTGTTGAGACATGCGCCTAAGGAGGAAGTCTTTGCAACCGAAGTGATCCGAGGAGTCGAGTGACTTGCTAGCGCTACTAATTGAGTGCCAGCACCTAGCTTTGCTATCAGTAAGAATGTAGTTGGCGCCTTTCGAAGCACTTTCTATTTATAGTTAGCACTATTTTTTATTGCAGCTAGCGCGCTTGACTAATAAGATAGAAAGGGAATTTCTCGCTTGTTTAGTAAAGTCAATGTTTTTGGCCTTATCTTACAGGTGACGATGACGTCAAGTTGACGGAAGAGAAAGACTCGGCATTTAGGCGAGGCACCCGGTGGTGTGGTACGTAGTGGGTTTAGTACACCCCGCCCAAAAAAATAGCTCCGAAACAAACAAAAATTCGTGTGCCGCACTCATGAAGGACTACCAGTGATATACCGGAGGAAGGTGGGGCTGACGTCAAGTCCGCATGACCCTTATGGGATGGGTCACACACGTGCTACAATGGCAATTACAATGGAAAGCAAGGCTGTAAGGCGGAGCGAATCTAGAAAGATTACCTCAATTGGAGTTGTTCTCTGCAACACGGGAACATGAAGTTGGAATCACTAGTAATCACTGATCAGTATGCCGTTGTGAATATGTACTCGGGACCTGTACACACTGCCCATCACACCCTGGGAATTGGTTTCGCCCGAAACGTCGAACCAATGATCACCCATGACTTTTGTGGTACACTAGTGACACAAAGGCCTTTGGTGGTCTTATTGGCACATACCATGGTGGGGTGTTCGACTGGGGTAAAGTCATAACAAGGTAGCCGTAGGGGAACTTGTAGATGGATTGAATCTTTTGCGATGGAAATGCATTCTTCCCCCAACTTTCCTACATAGGGGGCGCCACCTACTTCCACTGGTGGCAAGCGGGCGAAGGGTCCAAAGGACACGTAGCCGGGGGCAAGTCAGAATCCGATTGTTCCATTTTCCTTCTTGTTCATCAATCTAAAATCAAGACATACGGGCACTACAGTTAGACGTGAAAACACCCAATCCCATTTCGACCTAGATATGTGGAATCGTCTTGCGCCATATGTACTGAGATTGTTCGGGAGACATGGTCCAAGCCCGATGAAAAAAAATAAGAAAAATCTGATAATGGCCGGTCTTTAAAGGCCCTTAAGAAATAGGCTTAAGTCATCGATTCCAATCCGATAACTCTTTTCTTTTTATTGGTATGCCGCTCCGCGAGCAAGGAGCGAGCTAAGTAAATCTTACCTAAAAATGAGTGAGATTCTATTCTTTTTCCTTTGTCCTTTTTGTTTTGTCATTTTTTGGCTCTATGATCCCAATTATTATATAATAGATTCTAATTGAATCCAAAAACTGCACATAATACGTATCTTTACATTTTAGTCTCCATTTATTTTTTTATTTCTAAACAACTATCGTTTGTGAATGTAGGTTGTGTCGGGGATATACTGTGGCTAGTAAGTCATTTCATTTCCATTTTATTCAAAGAGACCGAAAACACAACAATGATTTGTTTTATGGACAATTATATTATTTCCAGCCTAAACGAGGTAGTGCCTAATGTCACCGGGAGCGAGTTGGTAGGGGAGCTTGAGATCTTGAGAATGGATCAAGGAAATCCTGATGCTCTGCATTCAAGGTTGGTTGGCTTTTCTCTTATCTCGGTGGCGGACTTGGAGCTTTTTCTTTCCAATTTTGCTTAGACTTTACAGAAGTTGCTCCCACCCTCATGGATTGTTTAGTTTGGTATTTTGACGGTTGATTGTATTCTTAGCTTCCTTCCTCTAATCAAAAATAGGTGAAGTCTTTTCGTGGCTTGCAATACTCAACTCCATGTCATGAGCTCGTGTCGCCAATTCTTCAAAAGTGTGTGTCTTGATTCCTTGGAGGATATACACAAGACCTTAATGCATTCCTTGGGTGCACATCTCGAAGGCAGAAGTTTTTGAGAGGCGATTCTTGCAATCTAAACTTAATGCTCGCCACCGATTGATGAAGTCCACTACTGGTTCATCTTTCCTTTGCTTGGTGTTCATCAACTCCATCATACTCACTGTACGACGAGTGCTATAAAAATAATTAAGGAATTCACCTTTAAGTTGCTCCCAACTATCGATTTGACTCAGGTTCTAAATCGATGTACCAATCAAAGGTATTTCCTTCCAATGAGCGAACAAACTGCTTGACAAGGAGATCGTCATGTATACCAGCGTTGCTGCAAGATTCGACAAAATGGGCTATGTGTTGTCTTGAGTTGCCCTTCCATCAAATTGTTGCTACTTTGGTGGCTGATAGCCAGTTGGCATCGACATACAATCAATCCGCTTGGAATACGACTTTGAGTAACCTAAGGAGCTTTGTGGTGGACCACCTTATTGACCTCTGATGGTGTTCGTTATCATGTCTTGCAATTGTTGGACCATCAATGTGGCTACAAAAATATACTAATTTGTGTTTTAAGCGTTGGATGACTTGGTAGGAGATTCAGCAACGGACTTTGATTGAAGTGTTGGGTTGTGACTTAAATCGCAAGGGTTGTAGAGTTCCAGTTTGCTCATAAGTTAGGCGATCTGACAATTTTTTTTCATCCACGAACTTTTTCAAAGAATCAATGATTTGCGCCATCGCAGCAAGCTACTTGTCCACGTCGGTGGTGTTGGTCACCAAAGCATTGACCATGATTGAAGTAGACGAATCCGCCGAGTCCTCTCACATCGTTCGAGTTAAATTACATCCACTCTCGAACTCATCAATGTTAGATTCCGATTGAGAAGCCGTATCGGATAGAGAACATGAGATGTTGCCCCCATTATTGAAGATTTGCTCCTCTCAGGCGTCTTCAGGGAGATGAAGTATTTTTCTTTGTCGATTCTACTAGATCTGAGCATGCTATGTGTCATCGGGCCAGTGCGATCACCTTTAACGGATGCAACATCATAGATATTGTTGCATGGGATGTTGTTGCTCTTCCTTGAGGCCGTCACAGCAGTTGGCTCCAGAGTATGCAGATCTGATTTGTGAGAGAAAGAGATGAAGGGCATAGTTGGTCCCACCGGAGTGCCAGAAATTTGTTCGTCACAAATTTCGAATATAGAAAAGAAATAACTGCAATCACAAAACAAATATGAGTAAAAATTATTTTATTGATAAATGTTTGAGTGCAACTCCAAGTATCCCCTGATTCTTGTCTCCAAGTTGTTCGCCTTGATTCGAGGGCTGAAGTAGAGTGTTTCTCGAATAAAGGATGATGTGGACCTCCTTGTGATGTATTTGATCTCCATAAAAGTCGGGCAGCACTTCGGGTTGATCTTGAGGAAGAACTTCTCTTGATCACTTCACCCTTGCTATAGAACTTTGAGAAAGACGATGTAGTCGATGTCTTGATCTCCTTGTGAATCTTCCAAGATGTTATGGAATTTTCAAGATGCCTCCAAAGAGAATATGTATCCCCTTTATATAGGCATGGATTAGGGTTTTAGGGTAGCCTCCAAGTAATCCCAATAGGCCCTTGGGCTTGAAATATGTGGGTGGGCCATTTTATAGAGGCCCAACCTAGCCCAATGTAGTTGGATTTTACTTAAGGCATGCAATCTTGACAACAATAATTAATCCGGCTTTATTAACCCAAAATGTTGACTTGGGTCAATATGTCTTGAATTTAGAACTTAGTCCAAATTTTGTATAGACTTAATCCCATAAAATTTTGCATGTCTACACTTACCAAACTAGGTTAAGCTTGTCATATAGCTTGCTTAGCACAAAGTTTAACTTGCTTGCTCCTTTAAATTACTCGTAGCGTAAGCGAGCATAGAAGAACGAACAGAGAATCTCTCGTAGCACTGTAAGGAAACGAAGTTGTTGCATTGCATAGATGTCTCTAAGGTTGCTGGTAAGAATCGCTATTGCAAGTCTATCAAAACCTACGCTACTTATTTATTATCAAAAAGTGAACCCCCTCAGCCCTTCCCACCTCGGGCAACCCCTACCCTAAGATAAGATAGTTCCCGCCCTCGGAACAGGGAATAGAGCTAACTGCATCAGAGAAAATAGCAATTCCTAGTCCGAATCCTACCTGGTTCACTCTTGAAAGCAATAATTCTTCTTCCAATTTCGTACATCAAATTGTGTATATAAAGAAGAGTTCGTCCTTCTTCAAAGAGATAAAGTCACGCGACCCTTCAAGATAGAGGCTTTAGTCATCGTTAGAATCCCGAGGTAGGGAAAATTACATAAAGAAATGAGACTTATTTCAAAGTGCTTCAGGTAGCTCAGCTGGACTAAAAATCCTTATGTGGTTCGAAAGAGAAGGGGAAGCACATAACTGATAGGGTAGAGTAATTGGTCAACTCATCAGGTTGATGACCTGAAGATTGCAGGTTCGAATCCTATCCCTGCCTAATCGATGGATCATTGTTCACCGGGATAGAAGGCCGGTCCCAACCCGTCTACAAAATAGGGCTAGTGTTCAGTCTTGGTTGGTTCCACATCTTTGCAGGGTGATGACACCAGTAGCTGTAGAGCACAAATGACTATTTCTATCACTATTGAATTCCAACTTTTTGCTCATTTCCATTTATAATAAAGTTAAGTGGCTTTCACGCCTCTCTTTCCTTATATTCAAGAGAGTTTCTAAAGCTCATCTCCAACGAATCAAGTGGCTTTTACTCCTTCTACTCTAAACTATTGTGTGCCTATTTGGAGCTTTTCATTGTCAAAGTCAAAGGTTTGTTGGTGGAACATCTATTTACAAGCTTGCACTCAATAGTCAATCAATTCATTTTGTTGTTTTCTATCGCACGCTTCAACTATTTGTTTATATAGTGTGTGAAGTCTAACTAATAGAAAGTGCCTATGAATTAGTTCTAAGAAAGCGGTCGTTCACGTCAGGAATAGAGGCCGTTAAGAATGTACTTGCTTTTCCTTCTTTTTGTCGAGATTGGGTTAGTGTTCAGTGTACCGCTTGTCTAGTCTATGCTTTGCAAGCCTACAGAGGGTACAAGATCGAAAAGAATGCATTGGATGGAT
Source organism: Anisodus tanguticus (assembly GCA_034509755.1). Classification (NCBI taxonomy): domain Eukaryota; kingdom Viridiplantae; phylum Streptophyta; class Magnoliopsida; order Solanales; family Solanaceae; genus Anisodus; species Anisodus tanguticus. Next base: position 27,427,298 of record CM067559.1, read on the forward strand.
GCCCGGGCATTGAGAAGGAAGGACACTTTCAGAGGCGAAAGGCCATGGGGAGATACCATATGTGATCCATAGATCTCTGATCGGGAAACCGTATCCAAGCTCCGTGGCTAGTCTGCGCTCTTTGGACTTTTCAAACATAGCGAACTGAAACACCTTAGTAGCTAAAGGAAGGGAAATCAACTGAGACCCTGTTAGTAGCGGCGAGCGGGAGCGGATTTGGGGTTTGAAGAAAAACAAAGACGAAGCTTATTTTCTCTCCTTTTAGGCGAGCTACTTCGTTCCTCAGCTTCGTGTTCACTTCTTTTTCACCAGGTTTCTTTCGATTTGTTGTGGATTGGATGATGGAAAAACCAGCAAGCTACGACTTCAAAGCTTACCTTATTTAGAAAAGGAGAAAGGGTTTTTTTATAAATGTTGAGCTTGAAGAGCGAAGCAAGCCGTGCTAGCCTAGCAACATTTTTTAGCAACAAGCTTTTGATTAATTAGCTAACAACCCCCTAACCTAGGTTTGGGCGAAAACTCCAAAATCGAAAATGTTGGTTAGGGTTCCAAACCTTTCTCTAATAATAAGGTAAGCGTTCAAGCCGCCGCCCTTTAAAGGAGTAGGTGCAGTGAACTGTAATTGTGAAAAGATTGGAAGATCTGGCCAAAGAAGATGATAGACTTATAGATTCGTTCCCATGGTTTGATCCTTCCCAGTAAAATGCAGCGTGTTCGAATTCTTATCGTTTTTA